>CM057337.1:915080478-915609897 GCA_030015575.1 Agapanthus africanus
TTCTTTCTTCTGCAACGGGACGAAATACTTTTAACTGTCTAGAACGATTGCTTTAGTTTGTATATGCGAGTTGTTTCGTCGCATTTCAGTACAAAGATAGAAAACATTGTTGGATCTTTAAGAATGTAGTCGGTCACCAAACATGGCTGTGTTACCTAATAATACAGCTGTGGAGTACATAAAAGAAAAAGGTGAATTTCTAGATAATTAAGCAAGAAAGAATGCTTCCATTGATAATTTAATCGATGAATGATTCACAAATATAGAACATGGATGAGTAGATTAAAAAGAAAATAAAATAAAAAAATCTTAAAACTACTCTCTTATGGGTAACAAAAAAATTGATGGCAAAGGAGGGAGGTGGATGCCAATTGAATGCTTAAACTTGGATTTCGAGCATAATTTGTTTCTTTTTCACTTCTATGATAAAAAAGCTTAAAAGCCAGAAAAGGCACAATTTGACATACCATGTAGACATCCATGGCAATGCAGGAGACCACACCTAATTCATTGCAGTCGCCATAATACCAAAAGGGGAAAAAACAAGAAGGGTCTATCCCTAGGTTCAATTGGGTTGGATCCACCCCCATGGCTAGGTCACACAACAGCAGCCCTAATTTTCCCTACCTTGTATTTTACTTGTCTCTCATGTGCAGGGTCATCGAGAGATTTGAACACACGAGGATTCGGATGCGATGGTAATGAATCACCTTGGCTATGCGGTGTCTGCGACTGAAGTGGATCACACATTGATTGCAAGCGATGATTTTATCAAGTCTGAAGTGATTTTGGGAGAGAAGAAGATCGAGGCTCCTGTACTATTTAGAGGAATTGGCCATTCAATAAACACTGCTAATAGCATGATTTTGAAAGCTCTATCTGCCTCTCCTTCAGCATATTCAGCGAACCCAAAGACCAAGCTTTCGAGGAGTTCTCTCACAGGCTCTGCAATATCATTGGTTTCCATTGTGCAAGCAAGAAATAACGCTCGAGTCTTGATTTCTGGCTCTTTGGACCTATTTAGCAATCGATTTTTAAGATCGGGTGTGTAGAAGGTTGGAAGCTCAACAAAACATGAGAAGTCTGGTAATGAACAATTCATGGCTGAGATTAGCAAATGGATCTTCCACGAGAGGGGCCATCTTAAGGCCGTCAATGTCAGCCATCGCAAGGTTGGAGGAATAGACGAACCTGCAATGTATCGAATCAATGATGATCTGGAATACTCTGTTGAGATCTATGAATGGTCTGGGACGACCTGGAAGCCATATGTACTTCCAAGTCCTGTAGGGTTACTAGGCATTCTAATAAGGTTCTACAAGGCATCAACCATGCCCGATTTAAATTTTAGTCGTGCCGAACAACCCTAACCTAGATCTTTAAACTAGAGCTTAGGAGAAATAAAACATGTTAAACACTTTAACATCTATGAGTTTGGGATTACAACCTTTGTAGTCCGGTCCTTCACTTCATAAGCTCCGTGTTGTGGTCCCTTCGCTGCGATCATCAAGTTCCGGACTCTCGAGAGGCTCCACGAAGAGAAAGATGCATGCTTGCTTCCGATCTTCGATAACAAAGATGATCTACCTTGAAGTTTCTTTAACACAAGCTCTCACTCACTAAATGAAGTGAACACACTAATCTAAATGGCTATGATAGATTAGGATGATGAAGTAGGAATTTAGCTCTATTTTATTTTCATAATCTTACCATTTTCATCACAAGAATCAAAACTAGAAAGCTTTGCAAGAAGGAAGAAGAAGAAGATGAACAATGAATAATCCTTTTGTGATGAATAATGAAAATTATCATAATCATTAATAATGCAACCATTGTAGACTATGAAGAGGCTAACCCATGTAGAGACTTAACCAAGGGTGAAGGGTTTTGGGTTGGGTTAGAAAATATCAAGCATAATATCTTTGCTAGAAACAAACTAAAACCTTCTAGAAGCATCAAGAAAGATCTAACCCAAATTAAACCCTAACCTTGTTTAATCTCCACTAAACATGTTGCATTAGTAATCATATCATGTTACAATATTATATATCACATATATAATATATATTTGTAACAAAAGAAAATAATACAATTAACATATATCGCATATATATCAATGTATTACCCGGTGAGAAAATGAATCAATAAAGCGAGCCAATATTAGATAATGTAATTCAATATATCATATATATTATTATACATTAAATTATCGAATTAACACTTGATCCGACAATCCGGCTATATCGAATATAACCAACTAATATATCATGTACCGATTCATCGAATCAACACTTGATCCGATGATCCGGCTCATATCAAAATAACGCGAGAATATAATACGGTATCTCATATCGCATATCCTCGGTCCTGCACATATCACATATGTGCCCCTATTCCGTTTTGCCTGAGTCAAGAAACCTCTGTGTAGGACTCTAAAGAATCGTCAATACGCCGGTAGCAGGTGATGATCATATCAAACGCCCACAAGCTGCAAGCGGTCAGCTAAACGTAACAGCCACCCAGGTATTGAGCGATCAGAAGATCAACAAGCTTGTACGTTCTCCTGCGAATCCAATCAGTAACACTCCCGTATAGTCCGGTCTCTTCGTCTGATATGTCATATATCTCGCCTAGGGGTGGTAAACGTCAGACCCCAGTAGCTTGATAAGTCGTGTCAATATGAGGTCTATAGCAGTTCGAGAAACTACTGATAACACTTACCAGTAAATCTCAGCAATCCTGGCCAGAGATTTCCAGTTATAGCCAATCGAACACAGCACAACATCAACTCCCTATACCGGGAGAGACGAATCCCCTCCTATCGCTCATTGCCTCCATGTGATTCGGGACTGTACCCAAAGCCACCTTTTTGCACGCCCTCTTGGACGTGGTATAATGGAAATCAAAGCACAGTGGGAATCACACAAGACTCTATGACGATCTCGGGTCAACAGACTACTCTGTACCAGTGTCACCGGAGAACTGCCATCTGACGTGAGCTATAATACCATCTGGGAGTTCTCGGCGAGTCCGTCTAGTGTACCCAGTCTCTACTGAGCACCCGTACACCATCCTTGATGTCAAACACCGATGGATATGGGATCATCCATCGCCCATCATATTGGTCAAGATGCGTATACGCTAGTCTACTCTGGTGTATCGATACCCTGTCTCGATACACTCTCGACTAGGAACAGTTATAGGATGTACTCGTCGACTACCGTGGCCCCACTAGTATGATCTCATCATAGTCCCAGTAGTCGAGTACATATCCTAAGGGCTTGATCAACATGTAACATAGAGACAATCAGAGTACATGTTAAGATAAAATACAACCAGATAGCATACTATCATATCGAGCAAGAAAGTCCTCCCTATATATGTCCAAGCATCCATTACAATATACATCACATGTACAGTAATGGCCTTTAGGGCATACATATAACTAACAATCTCCCACTTGCACTAGGGCCATCTATTGTGGTATCACATACCCAACAATTAATTGCGGTTGAAGTATCTCATACTCAACCATCCCATAAAAGTCTCTACTGGGAAAAAGGCCTTTGTGAGTGGATCCGCGCTGTTGTTCTCTGTGTCTACTCTACTAATCTTGATCTCCCTGGAGATCAACCATCTCTATGATCAGGTGATATTGTCTAAGAATTATATCTGGATTTCTGATGGGACGGGGGGTTCCTTGGCAAAAGCCACAACTCCATTGTCACACAATGGTTGGAACGAAGTTCATCTCATGAACTTATATATCCAGACTGCCTCTTTGGTAGTATCCTTGGTAACGATATATCTTGCCTTTAATCGTCTAGTAAGTCACGGTATCTAGCTTGGAACTCTTCCAACATACCGTCCCTCCACTGAGGGTAAAGACAATACCTGTGACTGACATTCAGTTGTCCTTATCACCCTGGAACATTTCCAGTGATTCTCCTCAGGATCGATTGATACCATCTCACTACAACCAGTGAGTATCCTAACATCCAATTAGATCTATCTCATAAATCCAAAACCCAGGATTTAGGAGGTATCACTTTGATCCTATATGGAGAATCCTTGTGATAAGCGGAGATTGACCGATTGTAGCATAGGAAACTCTTTCCCTATCAAGAGTATGTCATCCACGTACTCTACGAGGATCACCACCATACTCCCTACTACCTTTTTGTATATACAAGGTTCATCTACCATTTTGATGAAGTCAAACTCTTTGACTACCACATCAAAACAGACGTTCCAACTCCGCGATGCTTGCTTTATCACATAAAACATCTTGCACACGTTTCCGCTGCTCCCACTGTCTACGAAGCCCTCTGGCTGTGTACTTATAGACGCTCTCTTCTCAAACATCATTTAGAAAAGCAGTCATGACACCCAACCACCAGATATCGTAGTCATGGTATGTAGCCATGGCAAGTAGGATCTGGATGGACTTAAACATAGCTTTGAAAGTCTCAATTTTTCCATGTACACCAAGTAATCTTCTCAAGATATACTTGCTCCTGATGGGGATTCAACCCTTCAGATAAAGCAACCAAAGTCTATACTTTGTTGGTGTATAAGGATTCCATCTCAGATCACTAAGCATCTAGCCATTCTTACAGAGTCTCACTCCTGATGGCCAGCTCGAAACTAGTTGGGTCATCATCTCATGATGCAATCCTTGCTCCCACTGTCATAGAGAAACCAAAGTATCTCTCAGGTGGGTGAGGAACCCTACTAGATCGGCAAAGAGGCTGAGGTTCGTTAGAATCTATTGAATCCTTTGGTTCTACCAAATCATCTGCTGTAGTTTGTATAGCTGGAACTTCTTCCAGTTCTACCTCATGACCACTAATTTTTCCACAAGAAATTCTCTTTCACAAAGGTGGCATGCTGAGAAACAAAACATCTTTTGTTCCTCGGTTAGGTAGAAGATATTCCCTTGCGAATGTTTGGGATATCCAACAAACTTCTACAGATCTGACTTTGGCTCGAGCTTGTCCGGATTTTGCTTTTCAGACATAGGCCGGACAACCCCAAATCTTAACAAACTTAAGATATGGGTTCTTCCCTTTCCATATCACATATGAAGTGGTAGGCAACTGATTTGATTTGAACCCTATTCAATAGGTATGCAGCTTCTCAAGTGCATAACTCCTAAAAGGAAATAGGAAACTCAGTAGTACTCATCATAGAGCACACCATATCACATAGGGTGCTATTGTTCCGCCCCGATATACCATCGTGCTATTTAGTATACGGAGGAGTAATGCTGAGAGAGAATCTCATTCTCCTTTAGAATAGTCCAGGAATTCCGAGCTCAAGTTTTCTCCTCCCTGATCTCATCAAAGGACATAATACTTATACCCGCGTTTTTGATTCTCTACTTCTAACTTATATTCTGTGAATATCTCAAAAGGTTCAGACTTGTGTTTCAACAGGAACATATGTCCGAATCTTAAGAGATAATCAGTGAATGTAATGAAGTAAAAAGAACCGGTCTTGGCATATGTAGACAGGGGACCTTACATACATCATCATGTATCAATCCCAAGAGTTCACTACCTCTTTCTCTGTTTTCAATAAACAGAGCTGTGGTTATCTTATCTTTGTGACATGACCGGCAAGTTTCACAAGATGTAAATTCAAACAAATTTAAATATGCATCTTAATGTAACTTCAACCAGTCGGGTCGCATTGATATGACCTAGTCTATAATACCTCAAGAAGGATCCGTTCATTTCTGAACTCTTCCTTTTGTGTGTGTTCTGTATACTAAGAACTGTGGTTTGATTTAGAACGTCAATGGTTTTAGATAACGTGCCTGAACCGATCAACTCTTGATATAGGAAATATTCAAAACATTATCCAACAATACAAAATTATATCCTTCTTTACTTATAAAGAGACTGATATGATGTATATCAGGTTCGGTATCTAATAACATTTGTTCGGAATCAATGTATCTGTTAATACAGGGTGATAACTACCAACAGACTTGGCTGCAACACTTGCACCGTTTCTATCTCATGAAACTTATCACCCGTTCTCAGTTCTCTAACTATTTGTAGTCCATGTAATAGATTACATAAGCGTGATCCTGTTCCGGTATCTCATACCCAGAACGTAAAGGATACTGAGAAACAGTTCTATGTAAAGAACACACCCGAAGAAGATGCATCAGCATGCACTTTCTTCGTTTGAACGGCACGGGAATTCTGGTAATCCCCAATTTCATGCTCGGTCTTTATAACAATTATAAGTTGGAGCGGGACCAACGTTCCCTAGCGCAGTATAACAAGCAGGTCCGGTCAATACATCCGTATTATTATCTTGATTAAGGCGTGACATAGTCGCAACCAGGAGAGAGAGAAGAAAACACTCAGCGTATGCTCTTGCAAGATTAGATTGGTTATTAATATATCTAATCAGGATGGTTCCCACCTGTTTTAGTCAAATCTTCCTTCAAACCTTAAAAGGAAAGACTAGCCGGGATTAATTACAGCCTACAAGTTCGCCAATCTTTCAGCCAAGCCAGTGTCGGTACTTTGAGGGAGGTTCCCCGTGCTTTCGCACGGACCTAATTAAAATAAATCTCGTTTTCCCATAGGCATAACCCCGTTGACACCTTTCTAGACACCTACTTGATCGGCTAATTATAATGTGTAAAACTCTCCCAAGAGTAACTCTTACTCGCAGCGGGTATCGGGATTTAACTATCTCATAGAAGGTATGCAATCTCATTGCAAATTTCAACTCTTGAAATTCCCATAGACCGCAAGTCAAGTTCAACCCGTCATTTCCCGATTGAATTAGACCCACCCGCATGATCCTTGACAAGGTCAACAAAGTCACACGACTACTCTAACTCAATCGCATCATATGCTTTTGCAGATAAGCATAAATAGCTACCGCACACTACGCCTTGACAAGGTCAACAAACGCAGCACGAATACTATGAAGTATTTATCTGAAATGACGGAGGGCTACGTCAGGTTTTTAAGAAAACCCTTTGCGTAATGAACTTGATATCGTTGCAGAATCAAATGATTTAAATGGAGTGTTTTTTTTAGGCCTTTGCTAGTTTTGCTAAAGAGGTCACTCCCGGTGAAGGGATTGTCGGCTCTTTCCTTATCGAATAAGATACAGGATATTCACAATACCACTATGCAAAGCAAAAACTAGAAAAGCAATCGAAAGACAAAACCGAGGGTTGTAGCATCTGCCAGTTATTGCTAAAGAGGTCACTCCCGGTGAAGGGATCTCGGCTATTTCCTTATCGAATAAGGTGCTGGATGTTCTTCAAGGAACACCGCTATGCAAAGCAAGAACTAGAGCTACCTTTTTTTGAAAATTCGATTCCACAACATGTTTAGGTTTCTTTTAGTTTCATTAATCTCATTAATGAAGTCCCATTTTATTATGCTTCCCAAGCATCAGATATGAAACGAAATCAACAATATATAATATATATCACATATATATAATATAAGTATTCGTATCAGGCAGTAATATGATCTCATCACAGAACATGGCAGCAGAAGATAACATATGATATATTGGATATGCTAGGACGTCCGTGTTTTATTTCGAGCCTGTATAAAACACGGATTCCACGGTCGCGATGAATAGCCAAACCCACAACCCTAGACCCCTACGAGAGCGTCAAGCAACACTGCCAATTCTAGGATTAAGAGAGCTGGTCTCGACTCCTCGAGATGGCCTCCTACTGGACCCTAGAACCCGGTTACTTGTGGTCCCATCCTCGGGTCTATCCTAATGCGGAAAACTAAATAATATACAATGGTGACATCATCCTCAACCCAGAAGTGCCCCAATAAAAGAATATTATATACAATGAATTTTACATGAATGAAAATGTAAAAACTCTCATCTGACATAAAACCCCCGGCTATTCTAAACGCGACGATCCAATATAATATATCACAGCAACACATAACATCACATGTCATCAACGTAAGTAAATATGTGTATCCCAATTGTCGTTGATGTATAGCAACGAAACCGGCGATACACCATATATTACACTTACGGTCGCAGAAAAGAAAGTATAAAACTACAACAGTTGGAATCCGCAACCACCTTAGACATCTCATGCCTAACCAAATGAATTCCTTAGACATCACATGCCTAACAATTATAAACCCCGCATTTTAGTCTCAATATCGAAAACTCTTTTCAATATCAAGTCGGGCAATTCAATAAGATTCCCAACATCCTGATCGAATGCTCGTCGGAAACTTTAGTAGACGGCCGCACCCTCGGATGCTGTCGACGAAGTGCACTAAGGCGGAACACCGCTGCCGCGAGCACCCGAACGGATGCTTTTGGCGATAGGATTCTCTTACAGTAACTTGGTTGGGGCTATGGGGCGTGGCTATCTATTAAGTTTACTCAGCGAGTATCCGCGTACACTACGTGATTGCGACGGACTTTTGATCACATCAAAATCCCGTAGCAACCGATCAAATGAGACTAAAAAACCGCTAGATTTATAACATTCAAATTAGTTATCTCATAACTACATGTGGATTCCAAACAATGTTAAACATTCCAATCGAATAAACAAACACCCAAGATTTCCTAAATAGCTCAACACTTGAGCGGAGTTCAAAAAGTCCCAGAACATGTCACAGCCGCTATGAACCAGCCGTAGAAGGGTCAAACCAACGCCTCACATGTGGCAACGCTAAATTACCAAAAACCATATGGTTCAGTGGCGGTTTTGACGGTCATATAATCGAGTTAAGGTTACGTTCTTCTAGAGGGTCCACAGATTCGCTTGCATGATTTTCTGAAAGTTTTAAACTCAGGAAAAATCCAACACTTGAATGTTTTCCGTCAGGGGAAAAAGTGAGTTATTGATATCCGTTCGAACTTTTTAACACGTTCTAAATTACCCGGAAAAAACTTAAACGAAGTTAAACTTTCCGATCGAATAAACGAGTTCCCAATATGTTCCAGAAAGCTCAACACTTGAGTAGAACTAAAAATTCCTAGAAGCATGAAAAAGTATCCAAGAATAAACCCCTGAAGTATGAGCCACCAACTCCCAAAGTTAGCCGCGGAACCACCGCCAAACGCATGGTTTGGCCGCGGTTCCGCTGTCACGAGTGAGTTGTGGATTCGTACTTCATAGTAATTCTTAGAATTCCCTGCATGATTTTCTGAGTATTTTTAATATGAAAAATTTCAACTTTTGAAATTTTTTCCAGAAACTAGGATTTATCGGGGTTTTGGAGTTTGATCGGACTTCTAATTTCGTCTACACATCGCCTAATGATTTAGCTTGGCTCTGATACCACTGTAGGGTTAGCATAGCACCTTGTGAAGATTTTGGCAAGTATCAATCATGCTACTTTAAAATTTTTGGGGTGCTAAACAAACCCTAACCAAGATCTTAACTAGAGACATAGGGTTAACATAGCAAGTAAACTTTACTTCTAAGAGTTTGGAATTACAACCTTTGTAGTCCGTTCCTTCGCTTCATAAACTTCGTGTTGAGGTCCCTTCGCCGCGATCATCATGTGCCCAGACTCTAGAGAGGCTCCATGAAGAGAAAAATGCAAGCTTGCTTCCAATCTTCAACAACTAAGATGATCTACCTTGAACAATCTCAAACCCAAGCTCATACTTCACTAATCAAGTATTAGCAAAGCAAACACTCTAATCTAAGTGGCTAGAATAGATGAGAATGATGAAGTAGGAATTTAGCTCTCATTTGTTTTCTTTATCTCTCTCAAAATCATCACAAACCCAAAAGCTAGAAAGCTTTTCAAGAGGAAGAAGAAAAAGAAATTCATTTGTGATGAATAATGAATTATTGTTATCGTTACAAATCAACCATGGGTCAATCATGAAGGCTTAACCCTTGTAGAGAGTAAACTAGGGTAAAGGGTTTGGGTTGGGTTAATAAATATCAACACAAAATATCTAAGCAAAAAACAAAAGGAAGCTTCATGCAAAAGCTAACCCAAATGCTAACCCAAATCAAACCCTAACTAGTTTAAACTCCACAAATCGTGTTGCATTTGTAACCCTAACTTGTTACAATATTATATATCACATATATAATATATTTTTGTAACAAAATAAAATAATACAATTAACATATATCATATATATATCAATGTATTATCCAAGTGAGAAAAAGAATCTTTAAGTGAGCTTATATTAGTTAATGTAACTTAATATATCACATATATAATTATACATTAAATTATCGAATCAACACTTGATCCGATAATCCGGCTATATCGCATATAACCGACTATTATAATCTGCTCTGTCTTATAACAATTATAAGTTGGAGCGGGACCAACGTTCCCCAGCTCAGTATAACAAGCGGGTTCGGTCAATATATCCGTATTATTATCTTGATTAAGGTGTGATATGGTCGCTACCTGGAGAGAGAGAAGAAAACACTTAGCGTATGCTCTTGCAAGATTAAATTGGTTATTAATATACCTAATCGAGATGTCTCCCATTGTTTTAGTCAAATCTTCCTTCAAACCCTAAAAGGAAAGACTAGCCGGGATTAATTACACCCTACAAATTCGCTAATCTTTCAGCCAGGCCAATGCCGGTACTTTGAGGAAGGTTCCCCGTGCTTTCGTACGGACCTAATTAAAGTAAACCTCGTTTTCCCAGGGGCGTAACCCCGTTGACACCTTTCTAGACACCTACTTGATCGGCTAATTGTAATGTGTAAAACTCTCCCAGAAGTAACTCTTACTCGCAGCGGGTATCGGGATCCAACTATCTCATAGAAGGTATGCAATCTCATTGCAAATTTCAACACTTGAAATTCTCAATAATATTTTGCCCCTAGCATCTTATGACCTTGGCTAAGGTCAACAAATCATAAGTGCTTGCCAAATTCAACCCGTCATTTCCCGATTGAATTAAACCCACCCGCACGACCCTTGACTAAGGTCAACAAAGTCGCACGACTGCCCTAACTCAATCGCATCATATGCTTATACAGATGATATAAACATTCGTCTCAGGCAGTAATATGATCTCATCACAGAACATTGCAGCAGAAGAACATTTATGAAATATTGGATATACTAGGACGTCCGAGTTTTAATACGAGCCTGTATAAAACACGGATTCTACGGTCGCAATGAATAGCCAAACCCACATCCCTAGACCCCTACGAGAGCGGCAAGCAACACTGCCAATTCTAGGGTTAGGAGACCCGGTCTTGACTCCTCGAGATGGTCTCCCACTGGACCCTAGAACCCGGTTACTTGTGCTCCCCGCCTTGGGTCTACCTAATGCGGAAAAGTAAATAATATACAATGGTGACATCATCCTCAGCCTGGAAGTGCCCCAATAAAAGAATATTACATACAAATAAATTTTACATGAATGAAAATGAAAAACTCTCATCTCGCATAAAACCCCCGGCTATTCAAACACGACGATCCAATATAACATATCACAGCAACATATAACATCACATGTCATCAACGTAAGTAAGTATGCATACACCGATTGTCATTGATGTATAGCAACGAAAAACGGCGATACAACTACATACTACACTTACGGTCACAGAAAAGAAAGTGTAAAACTACAACAGTTGGAATCCGCAACCTCTTTAGACATCGCATGCCTAACCAAATGAATTCCTTAGATATCACATGCCTAACAATTATAAACCCCGCATTTTAGTCTCTTTATTGAAAACACTTTTCAATATCTAGTCGGGCAATTCAACAAGATTCCCGACATCCTGATCGAATGCTCGTCGCAAACTTTAGTAGACGGCCGCACCCCCGATGCCGTCGACGAAGTGCACTAAGGCGAAACACCGCTGCCGCGAGCACCCTAACGGATGCTTTTGGCGACGGGATTCTCCTACAGTCACTTGGTCGAGGCTATGGGACGTGGTTGTCTATTAAGTTTACCCGGCGAGTATCCGCGTACGCTACGTGATTGCAACGGACTTTTGATCACATCAAAATTCCGTGGCAACCGATCATCTGAGACTTAACTGCTAGATTTATAACATTTAAATTAGTTATCTCATAACTACTTGTGGATTCCAAATATTGTATCACATTCCAGATAAATAGACAATGTTAAACTTTCCGATCGAATAATCAAACACCCGAGTTTTCCCAAATGGTTCTCAACACTTGAAATTAGTTTTAAAACATCTATTACATGCCACAGTACCAATGGTCCAGCCGTAGAAGGGTCAAGCCAACGCCTCACATATGGCACGCCGTACTGCCCCAAACCTTAAGGTTGAGAGACGGTTCAGACGGTCACATAATCGAGTTAAGGTTTGTTGTCTTTTAGAGGGTCCACCGCGTTACTTGCACGACTTAGAACGTTCTTAAACTACGGAAAAATCCAACACTTGGAAATTTTCCGGCAGGGGAAAAAGTGAGTTATTGATATCCGTTCGAACTTTTTAACACGTTCTAAAAATTACCCGGACAAACTAAACGAAGTTATACTTTCCGATCGAATCAACGAGCTCCCAATACAACCCAGAAAACTCAACACTTGAGTAGAATTAAAAATTCCCAGAAACATGCAAAATTACCTACGGATATTACTGTTGAAAAACGATCCCATAATCTTACTGTTTGGCCGCGGAACCGCCGCGCAAGCAAGGGTACGGCCGCGGTTCCGCGGCGCAATAAATGTATTGTAGAGTCGTTTTTTACAGTAACCCATAAAATCACCTGCTGAATTTTCTGAGCATTTTTAATACGAAAAAATCAACATTTTAAAAAAATTTCCAGAAACTAGGGTTTTACGGGTATTCGGAGTTCGATCGGACTTTAAACTTCGCCTAAACTTCGCCTAAAGCTCTAGCTTGGCTCTGATACCACTGTAGGGTTACTAGGCACTCTAATAAGGTTCTACAAGGCATCAACCATGCCCGATTTAAATTTTAGCCGTGCCGAACCCTAACCTAGATCTTTAAACTAGAGATTAGGCGAAACAAAACATGTTAAACACTTTAACATCTAAGAGTTTGGGATTACAACCTTTGTAGTCCGGTCCTTCACTTCATAAGCTCCGTATTGTGGTCCCTTCGCTGCGATCATCAAGTTCCGGACTCTCGAGAGGCTCCACGAAGAGAAAGATGCATGCTTGCTTCCGATCTTCGATAACAAAGATAATCTACCTTGAAGTTTTTTTAACACAAGCTCTCACTCACTAAATGAAGTGAACACACTAATCTAAATGGCTATGATAGATTAGGATGATGAAGTAGGAATTTAGCTCTATTTTATTTTCATAATCTCACCATTTTCATCACAAGAATTAAAGCTAGAAAGTTTTGCAAGAAGGAAGAAGAAGAAGATGAACAATGAATAATCCTTTGTGATGAATAATGAAAATTATCATAATCATTAATAATGCAACCATCGTAGACTATGAAGAGGCTAACCCATGTAGAGACTTAACCAAGGGTGAAGGGTTTTGGGTTGGGTTAGAAAATATCAAGCATAATATCTTTGCTAGAAACAAACTAAAACCTTCTAGAAGCGTCAAGAAAGATCAAACCCAAATTAAACCCTAACCTTGTTTAATCTCCACTAAACATGTTGCATTAGTAATCATATCATGTTACAATATTATATATCACATATATAATATATATTTGTAACAAAAGAAAATAATACAATTAACATATATCGCATATATATCAATGTATTACCCGGTGAGAAAATGAATCAATAAAGCGAGCCAATATTAGATAATGTAATTCAATATATCATATATATTATTATACATTAAATTATCGAATCAACACTTGATCCGACAATCCGGCTATATCGAATATAACCGACTAATATATCATGTACCGATTCATCGAATCAACACTTGATCCGATGATCCGGCTCATATCAAAATTACGCGAGAATATAATACGGTGTCTCATATCGCATTATCCTCGGTCCTGCACATATCACATATGTGCCCCTACTCCGTTTTGCCTGAGTCAAGAAACCTCTGTGTAGGACTCTAAAGAATCGTCAATACGCCGGTAGCAGGTGATGATCATATCAAACACCCACAAGCTGCAAGCGGTCAGCTAAACGTAACAGCCACCAAAGTATTGAGCGATCAGAAGATCAACAAGCAAGCCTGTACATTCTCCTGCGAATCCAATCAGTAACACTCCTAAAAAGTCCGGTCTCTTCGTCTGATATGTCGCATATCTCGTTTAGGGGTGGTAAACGTCAGACCCCAGTAGCTTGATAAGTCGTGTCGATATGAGGTCTATAGCAGTTCGAGAAACTACTGATAACACTTACCAGTAAATCTCAGCAACCCTGACCAGGGATTTCCAGTTATAGCCAATCGAACACAGCACAACATCAACTCCCTATACCGGGAGAGACGAATCCCCTCCTATCGCTCATTGCCTCCATGTGATTCGGGACTGTACCCAAAAGCCACCTTTTTGCACGCCCTTTTGGACGTGGTATGATGGAAATCAAAGCACAGTGGGAATCACACAAGACTCTATGACGATCTCGGGTCAACAGACTACTCTGTACCAGTGTCACCGGAGAACTGCCATCCGACGTGAGCTATAATACCATCTGGGAGTTCTCGGCGAGTCCGTCCAGTGTACCCAGTCTCTACTGAGCACCCGTACACCATCCTTGATGTCAAATACCGATGGATATGGGATCATCCATCGCCCATCATATGGGTCAAGATGCGTATACGCTAGTCTACTCTGGTGTATCGATGCCCTGTCTCGATACACCCTCGACTAGGAACAGTTATAGGATGTACTCGTCGACTACCGTGGCCCCACTAGTATGATCTCATCATAGTCCCAGTAGCCGAGTACATATCCTAAGGGCTTTATCAATATGTAACATAGAGACAATCAGAGTACATGTTAAGATAAAGTACAACCAGATAGCATACTATCATGTCGAGCAAGAAAGTCCTCCCTATATATGTCCAAGCATCCATTACAATAAACATCACATGTACAGTAATGGCCTCTGGGGTATACATATAACTAACAAGTCCAGTTTTACATGATGAGTCCTTATGTTCTGAAAACAATGTCTAACGACAAGAAGGGTCTTTATTCTACATCATTTACTGTTCCTGATGTTTATGGCGTTTTCCAATTCAAAGTAGAGTACCAAAGGCTTGGATACACAAGCCTTTCCCTTTCAAAGCAGATTCCAGTGCGGCCATTCAGACACAATGAGTATGAGAGATTCATCACAGCAGCCTACCCATACTGCGCATCATCATTTTCAATGGACCATTCTGATATAAAAGATATGCCATCGCCGCCACCAACAAGCTCCAACTAGCCACCGTCATCTCCATCATAACTGCAGCCACCCCGTCACAATTCATCAAGGCCAAACTCAAGCCCATAGCCGAGGCCGCGCCACGAGCTCGGGCCATAGCCGAGTCCAAGATTGTTGTTGTTGTTGCTGCTGGCGTTGTGTTCGTTGCGCCGTGATTGTACCGTTGTTGTCGTTGTCGTCATCACGGTTGTGTCTCCGGCCATCTACAGACAAGTTCATACTTGCTTTACATGCTACTCTATTCATATTGATAATTATACGGAATATCGAATAATACGATGGCAATTTTAATAATAAGTCTTGATGAATCTGACAATAATGTTTGTGACACAATTGAGCTTATTATGTTATGACTAACGGCATATTGAAACCCGTGGATTAATTTTCGTTTAGGCCAAATAATTGAATCGATCTTTTGACCGTTAATCGGTTGCTAAACCTATGTGTTCAATACGGAATCCGATGTGTACACCTAATCAAACATGGCGGAACTCATGATCGATGAAACCCTGCGTGGTTAACGAACATCGTTTATAAATTTGGCTGTAAAATAAAGTTGGTTACCTCCCCTAAAACAACAACCCTATAACCCTTGTGAAAGCTGATTTTCCTCGGACCAGCTGATCGGTTAAAATCATAATAAATTATCTACATATCGAATCTCAGAGTGCTATGGCTCGTATCGAAGCTAACGAATAAACCTACAGCACCCCATAGTTCATCTTTGCATTTTGATAAGTTATATCCATGAATACTGAGGTGATTCGCGGCCCTGAACTGCAATCCGGGGCAGCGTTTAGTTTTGGATACCTGGCTTGGGAACACCTATATACCCATTCTTTAAACTGAAAATGCAAGGAGCCCCATATGATCACGTCGATAATTGGATTAGCTAACACATGAATCTGGTCCTGTGTCGTTTCACCATCATTTGATATTTAATTCGTATTTTAGAATACCGTGGTGTTCTGCAATTTCTGCAGTGACCTCTCTTACACCAACACCTTGAACACAACCTAACTTCTAATACAGGAATCCTATCGATAATCCGTTTGATGCGTTGGAAATATAACAGAAAAATCTACAATTAGTTTAACTGTAGCGTCGCCTAGTTATGCTCCCAACTGGGAGTAAAACATGTTACGGAACGGACTTCCACTTCTGAAACTGGATTTCCAGCAGTGAACACTTAAATTGATATGACCATAACTAGCAAACCTGAAATCCGATTGACGCGAAACAAATTTTGATGGATAGATAATTAAACATGCCGCTTACCCTTTTTGTACTGTTTTGCCTAATTCTGTACGTATGATTTATAGTAAATTTTGCAAGTGGTAGGACACTGGCTGCTGATATCTTATTCATGTCGTAAGTAATGCATTCTCATCATATCATGTAGAGATCATAAGCATTGATAACCTAGCGATGATGTACATTACCCGGTGATAGATATTAGTGTTTTGATTGTAGCAAGTACGTTAGTGTTAAAACGTGAATGAATAAGTGAAGTGACACGTATTTGTACACAATCAGCGAACCCAGTTAATTTATTGCATTGTCCACGCCTATGGGGCATATGTAAATGTAACTATAACTGGTATGGGACGGTTATGGGAGCACTTATATTAGTGTCATAGGTAAGGCGTCAAACATTGCCCATTTATCTTGGGTACCAGTTGTGACATGCTTGATGGAGATCCTGTCTCCAGTACTCGCGTAGACTTGTCATGGACCGACTAGTACTTGGATTTATGGTCGGTGTTTGATGTAGACCACGGGGTGTGGGGTAGTTTGAGTGTGAGTTCAACGGAATCTCGAGAGTCCCATTACCGGCATACACCGTGATTTTGGGAGTTGTATGGATGGAGTTGCTGATTATTATCGTGCATGATTCGGGCCGTGTTCCCTTGCCCCTGGGGCCCTACCCTTGGGTTGGGGATACTCCTGCGTGGTTGATACTCACTTGGACTGACGATAGGTTTAGCGACCTGGACAGTGAGACTTAGAGACTGATAGGATTAGTGACATTGACATGCATTGCTCACTGATTTGATATACCACTTTACTACTTACCTGTACTGATTATTTCATGTGCGTCATCATTCTATATTTACTGCTTCATGATCATCATCATTCCACGTGTTTACTTTTGCATTTATATATATTGTTATTGTGTCGCTCTGACGACCTGAGTATGCATGCTCAGTTTGAGAAGTGGACTTAGCTTGGATCAGGACCTGACGTACCTTGAGGATATTGCGGACATCTAGATCAGCGACGTCAGCGCCATCTTTTCTTGATCTCTATCTGGTTAGTTTTTGTATCTGTTTTGATTTAGTGACTGCATTTCTCATTATCTGTGCATTGATTACTGATTACCACATAAAACTAGAAGCCGAAGTGTGACTACGGCAGGATATTTCCTTGATCGTAGGAGCATGGCTGGCCTTATCACCCCTCGTATTCCGTATTTTGGGAAGCGGGGCGTGACAAGGTCTCGCTGGTAACGTGAGGCTATCGACGGATAGACAAGCCTGGTGACAATACCAGCTTGTGTATGTAAGTTCCTTCTCTCTCTCCCTGCATCTCTTTATTCTCCTCTTGTCATGTCTCGTGAACCCGTTATTCTTTTCATATCATAATCCGTAAGAGAAGATAAACATAAACATATATATATATATATATATAAAAGTCTAGATATATATGGTTCTATATAGTTTAAAAGTACCTTAAAAGTACCAAATTAAAATGTTATCAATTCTTTGTTCATGACTATGAATGTTTATTATGAGTTGTGAGAACATAAATTTCATGCCACAATATATCTTCGATATCTCATGGAATCGGTTTGGTTATTAAAAGAAAAGGAGAAGCTTGCATAAAAATACTAGTTGATCTTTTTGCCGATTTTAGTATACATATCAATACCTTTACCTTTAAAATAATTTTTAAGAAATTAATTTTAACTTCTAGAAATTTCATGAAAGTTATGTATTATAGAATATATTTTTGTTTACACGCTGTAAAAATTTTAGATCAAACCGCATAATGGTTTAGGAATTATATCGTTTTTATTCACTGTTCGTAACACAGAAAACTGCAGTTATCGGTCAATTTCTAGGACACATAACTTGGTATACCGATATCCAAATTGAGTAAACTCAGGTGTTTTGGACATCTACATCGAAAGATCTAGATTTTCTTAGTTTTAAATTTTACTGAAAACCGACGTAAAATATAGAAAACAGCGTTACAATATTAAACGACGAATCTGGACAGAATCTGTCCTGATTCGCACACTGTTTTTAAATTGGACATAACTCGAACACCCGATGTCCGTTCGTGATAAAATTTAGATGTGCGGATGCACAATTGATAGATCTATAATTTTATGTATATTAGATTACTTATAAACGCATGAAACAACTCGATATAGGCTATGCAATATAACATATAGTTGCTGTTCAGAAATCTGAATTTCTATTTTAAACGCTGATGTTAAAATGATCATAACTAGAGCTTCAGAAATCCAAATTGCGCGAATCTTAATATTTTGGATAAGTAGATCGAAAGACCTAAAATTTTCTATGAGTTTTCGTAATCTGAAACCTGATGAAAATTAACGCAAACCGCGTTTCAAAAATATATGACGGTGCCGAACAGATTCTGATCTGTTTTGCTTGACGATACGAAAACGCGTATATCTCCCAAACCGGTAGTCGTATTTAGGAGATACTGGAACTCACGCATACAAAACACTTAGATCTATATTTCTGTTTATTTTCCGAAATTGATTGACTTGATTGATTAGTCATACAATCACTTATTTACAATATTGTTTTTGGACATTACTTGTATACTTGTCTCATATCATGTTCTGTGATTGCTTATTTATTTTTATCTATATGACTTGTGATTAAACCATTATATACTAGAATTACTTGATCTTGATACGACTCAATTATGAATACTTGAACCCAATATGTATACTTGAATCAACTTGACTCGAACCATGAATACAACTGGCATGACTTGCACTTGACATGACTACATAAAATCAATCTTGAAAACTTGATATCATACATCACCTTTTGTATTCATGTATTCGATCAAGACTCGTAACATTAATTATAGACTAATATACACGGGGTGTTGGGATAGTTTAAGTAGGAATCCGACGAAATCTCATGAGTCTCATTATTATAAATAACGTTACTATGGTACCGGGCTGAAACGGTACATCACGAATTCATGAATAAGGGCCCGTATTTCCAACCCCCTGGATGATAGCTTGTTGGGTTTGAAATACTTCAATAACAACTGAAGTCCCGCTATTTTGGGCCCGTGATTCCTTACCCCTGGACGATAGGCTTGGGTTCGAGAATACTCTTGAGATTTTGTTGACATTCACACTTGAACTCACGTTAATTAAATTTACCATTTTAGAGACCTTTTAGGACACTTAGATTCATTTCATGTTTACTATACCTACACTATACGGCCATATTATACTTGTTTGTCATGCTCATGTTATAATTTCATGCTTACCTAGTTGTCATATACATTACCATACTTGTTCTCATATTACGATTTCAATTTATACTATATTACATGTCATCTTAATTACTCAAACAATGGCCAAAACCTTAAAGGAAAAATGCCCGAAATTCTACTGCAAACAATGCAAACCCAATCTCGTATGCCATAAAAATAAGCAAACCAATACTTCAAAACTATTGTCTGAAAGTATAAATCACTCGAAACTAATTGTCAAAATAATCCAAAACAAGAAACGCTTCGAATGATCAAATAGTGGATAATCCTCGCAATTTAGATTCATCAATTCCATAGGTAATGGTTTTCTTGCTATAGTATTATTACACTATAAATAAATAGGAAATGGCATTCAGAGACCAGGAATCAGGCCTAACCTTGACTTATATTTCAAGGGGTTAGTTTTTACTGCATCTTAAGGATCAACAATTAATAACATTGCATATAGGAAACTTGCAGCCGAGGCTTGCCTCGATTTGATGTTCTAGCTAAAGATTATGACACAAACAAATATAAAATAACTGTAATATGCATGCAATTACATAGGTTAAGCCTCAAGGGTTAAAACACGAATGGCATATTATAAATGATCTCACATTAACATCAAACAGGAACACATAAATTTGATGTCCATTTCCATTTAAGGGGGAAAAACCCAACTTTATTCGAATTCTGCTCTAAATCAACTGATCAAAAGAATAGCTTGAAATCAAACGACTAGATCTTACAAAAAGAAAAGCTACAGAGTTGCCGATCATCGCAGCATAGCCCCTAACCCTAAACATCGCAGAATAAACCCTAATCCTAGTTTCTGAAAATCGATAAAAAGGGAACGACAGCAAAAGGAGAAGCACAAAGATGTCACCTTTGAGCGCAGGAGACTCGAGAGGCGGCGCTGCAGCTGAAAGAGACTAAAACCCTAGAAATCTCGAGAGCGAAGAGAAGAAGAAAGAGATCGCGAGAGTTTAGATAGAGATGGGTTTGGGGCGATGGATCATTGTTTTTGACCGTTCGTTTTTCATCGAACGGTGGATATGATCTGTTCATTTGATCGATTGCCCTGGCTTGGTTCTTATTGGGTTGTAAAGGATCCGAATCCCACCCGATTTGTTAAATGGGCTGATCTATGGGCTACAACACATCTTAAGTATTCATGCAAGAAATAAAGTCTGGGGTAAATTGTCAAAGAGCAGGCTGCTTCAAACTTGATGTAGTTAAAAAAAAATGAGCCCCGAGATTAGTATACGAGATTGGGTTTGCATTGTTTGCAGTAGAATTTCGGGCATTTTTCCTTTAAGGTTTTGGCCATTGTTTGAGTAATTAACCCTAAATTGTAAAAAATGTAATAAGTTTGACTTGTTCTTTTTCTCGGCGAACAATTTCAATATGATATAATCAAGTTATATTTCAATTTGATTGTATCAAAAGACTCGTAGCCTTCCATCCATAGCTTTCATCGTTTTCTCTGCTTCTGTTTTCAACGAATAATCGATAAAAGCGTATCTTTTTGGCCTCTAGGTTCTTCCATCTCTTATCAACCTTGCTAGAAAAAAAATCAAATAAAAATCAATCTCAAATAATACAATACAAGCACAAAACTATAAACTGAGCTCTTTATTAATAGAGATATCAACAAAATACCTTGTTTGATATTTTCAAATTGCAAAAACACACCGTGGAGCTCCTTATCGGTAGTATAAAATGACAGTTCCAAAAATTAAGCAATAGTTTCTCATTTTCTCAATTTAATCGCTAATATTATTGGGAGATAATTTTGGAAATTTATAAATCAATTCACAAATCTTACTGCCGATAAATATTTTTGAGCTGAAAAGCCTCTTTTGAAAGAATTGATGGGTCGCCTTCAAGTTTGGAATCACCCACATCAAATAATAAGGATGCATAAACCCTAAAACCCCTAAAAAGTCGTGAAAAAAAGGTGGGCTTTTTTGTACTTAACCCCTAACTCTTCATATTTATATGACACCCCTAATCTCTCATATAGTCATATTTATGCATAATAACCATTAAATCCTTAGTACCACGGCCCTTCTTTTGCGTCAATATGAGTGAAATAAGATGGTTGGGCCTTGAGTTAAGTTAAACAGACCCCACTCTTAGGGGCTATGTCATGTGACCCTTGAATCTCTCTTTACAGAGTGATTTGTATGAATTGTTGGTTGGTTGCTGGCTAGTTCTAGTATCATTTTTAGTTCATTTCTATTGCTTATATACATTTTGAAAGAAAACATTTCGATATGAATAAGCTATGTGATCATTTTTTTATTGAGTGTGGGGCGTTTATTTCTTTTAAAAAATTTATGACAATATGGATCATTTTAAAAAGATACACCCTCCACCATTATATTCGACAATCGGTGCTTCCATCTTGATCTTCATCGTCTAATATATCGATACACCAAATTTCATGTGATTACACCTTTTCACCGATGATTTAGCGAGTGCAAAATCAACGATTTACCGACAATAGATCTTTTTACATTGCTAAATCAACGGTGAAAAAGGTGTTAGAATCACATGAAATTTGGTGTATCGACATATTAGACGATAAAGATTATGATGGTAAGTGTTGATCGTCGAATAAAATGGCGGAGGGTGTATTTTTTGCCGCCACCTAACGAAAAAAACCAACTAGGACTCTTTCCTCCATTATCAAGATAATTATAGAAATTGTTTTAGTCTAGTTCCTCGTATATATATTGGAAGAAGTTACCTCACTTGTTACTTCCTCACTCTTTTGTCTAAGCCTTTTTCTCTCAAATGGAAGCGGCTACTATTTGGTAAAAGAAAGAATATTGACTTATGAGCCTATTGTTGTGCATCACTCTCCATCCGGTCCAAATACAAACAGTCTATATGTAATGGGCATATGTTATATTTTTCATATCCGTAGACGGGCTCAAATAAATACATGGGATGGATTTGAGAATCCGCACGGGCCAGACTAATTTTTAATTAATTTATACAGTAAATCAATGCTTATCCATCGGTTATAATCTTTCAAGTGTGTATTATGATTGGACACCCTTAAATCAGTCCAGAACCAAATTGCAACTATCGTCGGTTGAAAGACACTCAAGTGATATAATTTAGAAATCAAGTTATGACATTACAAATTGCAAATCTTTAATAAAACCACCATCACACAATCTTTCCCCTATAGTTTTTTTTCCTTCACGTGCGACAGACACAAATATTCTAATAGTTGCTCCTTTAGCTCTAGATAAAAAATGAGCTTATTTGAAACAGCTTATCTGGATTGTAGACGAGGAATTGGCTAAGACCAATCTTGCACTCTTCAAGATTATTAATTTCATTAATTTTTGGTTTGAGTGTGTTGGATCCATTACTCGATGTAGAGAACCATGAAGATAGTGTCATGTTATTCTGCAATGACCCAAACTACTCATGACCTTAATATTATTTAGTTTTGAACAAGATAATGTGGAATGAATGTAATTGATCAAATACTTGAAAAGTAAAGAACCATAAAGATGGTCCTTTTTATTCAGTATTGAATCGATCAAATCATATCCATGGCGATATCGAAATAAATGAAATAAAATTAATAAGAATTGTTCTTCTAAAGAGTAGAACGCCAATCTCTCAAGAAAGAGATATAGGAACCATCAATCAAGGGGTAGGGCTATCTATCTCTTTATTAATTACATCATCCTAGAACACCCCCTGATTAAGAGAAGATAAATATAAGCAGCAACACATGAATTACATTTTTTTATTGATATCACAAAGTTGGTACAAATTAATCTCTCATGAAAGAGAAAACTAAAAATAGAGAAGGGAAGGAAAAGAAAGGGTTCTTGGGTGTCTAGGTCTACAGGCCTAGTACCCTCACCTTCTTGAAGAATTTTCAAAAGAGTCTATTTCTTGTCCATCTTCCTCTCTCTCTGTTATATGGTATTTTTTTCTATCCTTTTCTGTGTCCTCCAAATTGAAAGAGGTCTTTTTATTTATAGACTAAGGGGGTGTTAGTTAGAGGGGGCATGTGGCATAAAGTGTTTGAAAGGGAAGTTGTAACGATTAGTTATCCAGCCTATTTATCATAACTTCCTCCCACACTTCTTATCAAAATTATATGTATCAATATACATATGATTTTATATTTGCTTTATATATAAATATTTATTAGAAAGTTTTGCTATTATATTTTTTAACATGGTAAAAAAAATATAGTGGTATTGAGCATGTGTAAAGATATTGTATGATCAATATGAATGGTATCAATGTCATATAAAAATTTTGTGTAGAAATTCATAGTATGCTTTAGGCCGGGAATATTCGATCATTTTTATCATCTTTCATTTGGATTCGGTTTTTGAGTTCAACATATGAATTGTTCCTTATCGAATTACGAATCCAATGAGTCAAAAAATATTAAATTTGGACATTATTTGCTATAGTTCCATTATATTGCAAAATTGTTGCGCAAATAAAATTGTTGCAGTCTGAAATAGATAAATATAGACTATTATGATGTCCACATGGATTAATATGGAAACACCACTAAATTTAGGGACTTGTATCGATACACCCTTAAAGAATGAACTTACTAGGGCTAGGGTCGACCATCTCCCTATGATTATGGTCGCATGACATATCCCTAGAAGGGGGATTTTTTTAACTTAACTCATGGCCCAATTATCTTGTTTCACTCTTATCAGCACAACAAGGGGGCCGCGGTACTAAGGATTTAATGGTTATTAGTCATAAATATGATTGAAAGATTCAGGGGTGTCATGTATAAATATGAAGTGTTAGGGGCTAAGTACCGAAATCCCCCCATCTTTTCAGGATATTTTTGGGTTTCTGCATCCTTATAATTTGATGCGGGCGATTCCAATCTTGAAGAAGGCAACCACTCAATTCTTTCAGAAGAGGTTTCTTAGCTCAGAAATATTTATCAGTAGTAAGATTTGTGCATTGATTTATAAATTTCCCCCCAATACTATTACCGATTTAATTGAGAAAATAGAAAATTATTGCTTAATTTTTAGGACTGTCATTTTATACTACTAATGAGGAGCTCCACGGCTTGTTTTCACAATTTGGAAATATCAAACAAGGTTTTTTATTGATATTTCTCTTAATAAAGAGGCCAGTTTATAATTCTGTGTTTGTATTAGATTATTTGAGATTTATTTTTATTTGATTTTTTTTCCAGCAAGGTTGATAAGATATGGAAGAACCCAGAGACCGAAAGGGTATGCTTTTATAGATTATTCGTCGGAAAGGGAAGCACATAAAGCGGTGAAAGCTATGGATGGAAAGGTATGAGTCTTTTGATACAATCAAATTGAAATATAATTCGATTATATCATATTGAAATTGTTCGCCTAGAAAACGAACAAGTCAAACTTATTACATTTTTTATAATTTAGGGTTAATTACTCAAACACTGGCCAAAACCTTAAAGGAAAAAAGCCCAAAATTCTACTACAAACAATGCGAAAACAAGTTTTTTGGGCTAAATCAAGCAATTGTTTCATTATAGCATGGATTTGCTTGGAAAGAAACCGTCAAACATTGATACAGTATTGAAAAAAGTTAGTATTTGCGCTAAGAAGCCATAGTACTGTCGATTTCGTGTGTCACGCCCCGCTTCCCAAAATACGGAATACGAGGGGTTGACAAGGCCAGCCATACTCCTACGGTCAAGAAAGTATCCTGCCATAGTCACACTTCGGTTTCTAGCTTTACGTGGTAATCAGTAATCAATGCACAGGTAATGAGAAATGCAGTCACTAAATCAAAACAAATACAAAAGAACTAACCAGATGGAGATCAAGAGAGTATAGCTCTGGGTCGCTGATCAAGATGTCCGCAATGTCCTCGGGGTACGTCAGGTCCTGGTCCAAGCTAGATCCACTTTTCACTCTGAGTATGCATACTCAGGTCGTCAGAGCAACACGATAGCAATACACACACACACACACAAAAATGTGAACTCGGGCAATAATAACGAATATGTAACAGTAATCATGGAATAATGACGTGAACATGAAGTAGCCAATGCAGGTAGCTAAAAGAATAGGCAAACAGTAAAGCAGTAAACTGTATGACAGGTATGTTGAATTAGTAAGCAATGCATGTCAATGCTACTAACCCTATCAGTCTCTAAGTCTCACTGTACAGGTCACTAAGCCTATCGTCAGTCCAAGTGTGAGAGTCAACCACTCGTGAGTATCCCCCATCCAAAGGTAGGACCCAAAGGCAAAGGAACACGGGCCCGAGTCGCTCGCTAATAATCAGTAATATCCCCATATATCTCCAGAATCGCTGTATGTGCCGGCATGGGACTCCCGAGATTCTGTTGAACCCACACTCAAACTACCCTACACCCCGTGGTCTACATCAAACGCCAACCATAAACTCAAATATCAGTCGGTCCATGACAAGTCTACGCGAGAACTGGAGACAGGGTCTCCATCAAGCATGTCTCGACTGATACCCAAGAAAAATGGACAGTGTTTGGTGCCTTATCTATGACACCCATACAAGTGCTTCCATAATTGTCCCATACCAATTATAGTCCCACTTATACACGTCCCATAGACGTCGACAATGCAATAAATCAATTGGGTCCACTGATTGTGTACAAGTACATGTCACTTTCACTTATCCATTCATGCTTACACACTAACGTACTTGCCACAATCAAACACTAATACCTAACACTGGGTAACGCACATGATCACTAGGTTACCAATGCAATGACATCTATATAATGTGATGAGAATACAATAATTAAGGCATGATTAAGATATCATCAGTCGGTGTCCTACCACTTGCCTAATTTATCATAATTCATACATGCAAAATTTAGCGAAACAAAGAAAAGGGGGTAAGCGGTATGTTTAATTATCTATCCATCAAAATTGGTTTCACGTTAATCGGGTTTCAGGATCGCTAGATATGGTCATTTCATTTTAAGTGTTCACGGCTGGAAATCCGGTTTCAGAATCGGAAGTCTATTTCGTAACACGTTTTAATCCCAGTTGGGATCGCAATTAGGTGACTCTATAGTTGAACAATGTTTAGGGTTATCAGTTAGGTTTCCACCGCAATTGGCGGACCAGTAATATACTATGTCGACAGGGAGTTATGGACAGGTTATGTTCGATGTGTAGATCTGCCTCTGCAGAATTCAGCAAGACGTATCGACATTGTAAAATGAGTTAAAAATATCAAACAGTTGAGGAATCCAGTGAGACCAGTGGAATAAGAAAGCTAATTCAATTCTCTACGTAACGATATAGGGTTCCGCGCATTCTCATAATTGAACAGGAATATACAGGGGTTTAGAAACAGGGATTAACTGGGATTTCAGTTCTGGACTGCAGTCCAGAACCGTAATCCCCCGCAATTATCTCTATCATAATTAGTTAGAATTCAGTGACCAACTATAGAATACTGTAGTTTAAACAGTTAGCTTCGATACGAGCCATCGAACGCTAAAATCCGGTTTGTGCACAATTTATTATAAATTTTATAGTTTGGCATGTACGAAAGTTTTCAGGTTTTACGACAGGAATCGGGACATCATTTCACATGAGTAAACGACATTGTATTGGAACCAAAGCCTCAAGGGACATTCATTATAACCCGGGCCATCACATGTTATTTGTTGTCGTCAATTTTAACAGGGTCTCCCATTCGTGTTTCGCATCGAACACATGAATTATAACGATTCACATGAAATTATATGCGGAAATGATTAGTAACATGAATTGTAATATATAAAAGTAGCATGAAGCAAGTATTAAACTTTCCTGAAGAAGTGTCGACGACGGCACGGCAGCGGCAACGGCACGATCGCGTCACGAACACGGCACAGGTTTAGCCTTGTCGGATCTTGCTTCTTGGCCTCGATGGCTCGGCGGTTGCGACGGGCGTGCGCTGTCGTTGCGATGGATAGCGTGTTGATGACGATGACGGCTTAAGAGATCAAGGCTACAGATTTGATGACGACGTCGGTGATCAGAGAGACGGGAACTGCGATGGATGTAAGTGTTCGACGAAATGCCGGGGGCTCGACTGCGGCGGTTAGGGATGCAATGAGGGGTGTCGGTGGTGGGTGTCGGTGGTGGGTGTCGCTGGTGTTGTCGAGGTCGGTGGAGAGGGATGCGGAGACGACGGGGTCGAAGCTCCGGCGAGGTGACCGGCGTGAGTGCAGGGGTGTGGTCGGCTAGGGTTCTTTTCTTTTCTTTTCTTTTTTAAGAAGAGATGGGAATGAGGGACGTTGCTGGGAGAGAGAGTGGGATAGATGTTGCTGTGAGAGAGAGGGGCTAGGCGGTGACGAGGTGCTCCGGCGAGAGTGCAGGCTATGGTGCTCGGGTTCTGATGGTCCGTTTGAGCAGTGATGGTGGGTTGAGTGTTGGAGCTCAGGGGTGCGGCAATGGCGGCGGTAAGGCTTGGTTTTGGGTGAAGGAGAAGAGGAAGGTGATGGGGGCAGAGGCGACGGTTGGGGGTCGACGAGATGGAGCCTCGGTCGTGGCGTGGGGCCGTGCAGGGGGACTCGGTGGCGAGGGGGTGGTGAAGTGAGGTTCGAGTTTTGGAGAGAGGAGCGACGGAGGATGACGAGGTGACCGAGGTGGTAGTCGTCGTCGTCGAGGTGTAGGGATGAAGCAGGGGGTTTGGTGAAAGGTGGAGTGAGTGGAGGAGGGAGAACGAGAGTGAAGAGGAGAGAGCTAAAGACGAGATGGGGCTTGAGGATCTCATGAGCGCGCGCGGTCGTGGTCTTGAGGAGCGGGAACGTGGGGCGGCGAGGTAGGGGACGTTGGCGACGACGTGGGCGCGTGAGGAATTGAGCGGGAAAGCTGAAACGAAGAGGGGAAGAAGGTGATAACGGGTCGGGTGCGGTCGGGTTTTGGGCGCGGGCCTGGGCCGGAAGAGTTAAAAGAAATGGGAAAGGGAGAGAGAGATGGGTCGGGGTTTGGAAATTAAATAAAAATAGGAAAAAGAGATAGGGAAAGTGGGCCGGCTCGGGAAAAGAAAAGGAAAAGAAAAGGGAAATTAGGGTTTGGGAAAAGAGAGAGAGAGTTTGGGTTAAAAATTTGGGAAATAAAAAAAGGGAATTAGATGTAGGGTTAGGTTTTGGAGGTTTGGGCTGGGCTCGGGGAAAAATGGAAATGGGGAAAATAAGGATATAAGTAATAGGATTTGAGTTTTAGATTAGGAGTCTAATAAATTAGTTTAAATAAAATTTATACACATTTTAAATCGGAATAAATCTAGATTAAATTCTGGAAAAATACGGAAAATTTGTAGAAAATTTTGGGGAAACATCTAGAGACTTATTTATTAAAATATGCTAATTATATATATGGACTGGGTATTACATTGTGCTATTAACGCCTTGCTTGTAACACACCCATCTATGCCCCATCTCGCACTTTTCAGCCCTTGACCGTGTTTTCAGCACATGGCATCCCCGAGTTAGTCGGTGTGTATAAATTTCCCTTGAGTTAGTGTAGGAATTTGGGCTAAATTTCTTGACACCATCCTTAACTATAGCTATTTTTCACTAAGCTACCTTGAACTATTGCCGTAAACTCTCTTAAACTTCGGTTTGAAGGGAGTTTATTTTCACTTTAATACCCTTAATAAATGTAGCCTTTGTGATCTTTTTGTTAAAAAACACTTTAGGGTAATTAATAGAAAAATGCCCGCACGCAAGGGCAGGCTATTGAAATTTAGACTTGTTAAAAAATTGAAGAAAAAAAAGAAGAAGAAAGGGGATGATTTCCCTCCATATGGCTTAGCTATTAGATGACGCTAGATTGTGACACCACGCGTAACGTGTGGGTCCATAGATGATCTACAATATTCATAGTTGAATCTCTGCATTACACATAATTGTTACAAATTAATGATATGAAATAAAAAGAATATATAAATCCAACTTTTTCTATCTCAAAATAATCTCCATGAATTAAAGATTACATGAATTTTGATAAATACTGTAGTTTTGAAAAACTAATGAAGTCAGCATTTATATTTAGCTTCGTATATATTATAAGAATATTATTAGTTTTTTATGGAAAAAATAATTATTGAAGTGCAATTTTTTAAAAATAATTATATACATATATACTATGCATTATTTTTGAAGAAAAAAAGTAGGGCGAAGTGCATATACCATGCATTATAAATAATCTAATGTGATTTAAACTAAAACTCTTAAAAATGTATATTAATATTCATATAATAAACTTTCAGTAAATCTTCTTAAATGATTCACTTCTTTATCATCTTATAGAAATGAGTAATAGTCCATTAATAGGTAGAAAGTCAACATTAAAGAAAATATTTGTATTTTTCTAAATGACATTGATAATTTTCAAACCTTACTTAAATTTTTAGACATGATTTTCTTTTTCATTAATTTTCAAGTTTCTAAATAGTTTGCCTAGTTATTTGAATATCAAGATAGTACTTGATTTCTTTCTTTCTAAGATATATTATTGGTCAACGTAAATCTTGGTTTAACATTTCACAATTACGTAAAGGTTAAATTTTACTTAAATACCAAAATCTTTTGCTGTTTTTAAAATATAAATTCCTTATATTTTATGACTTGTAAGTAGATACCAAGAATAATCATGATGCCTATATTAAATACCATGTTTTGATGTTTTTCGATTTATAATTTACAAATACAATTATTAAGTTATATCATGTATTGTTGTGGCTTTAAACCAATACAAATAATAAATTATTTCAATATTTTAGCTAAAAGATTTTCTATTTCCATGAATTTATTACCCATTAATTTTTGTTAAATAATGATAGTTATTTGAAATGTGAAATTTTAGCATCAACTTTAAAGCAAGTATAGTTTCTATAAGCAAATATAAAACAACTATTGTTATTTTATACATTAATTCTTGATTTCATATGCTTAAGAAAAAGATATATGATATTAGTTGTTTTTTAAGATACAAATATTATTCATTGTCGTTTTTTTTAAATTCCAAATATATATCAATTATTATTAGCCATAGGATCCTAGGATAGATTAAAGGAATATGAATACATCCAAGGGCAAATATGGAAAAGCCAAAAATAGTGTTTTGATTTGCAAAAGATTCCTTGGCCAACCAAAATTTGTTTTAGAGTAATAGATGGACGGATGGATAGATAAATAGAAGCATGATTATGATGATATCCAATGACATTTTCCCGATCCAATATTTGTTTCTATTCTTTTGTAGTGTAATATCATCGGCCCTTTGATGTCATAGTATGATCTCTATGCAAAAAAACTGAAATTGCAATCCTCTGTTGCAATTTTTGCAAGATTCTCCGCCGGCCATTGATTTTCGTGGAAATTGCAAACCCTAAATCTGCAGATGATATCTCATAAAATATATTCCGTTTGTGAAATATGCCTCGCCTTTCAGCTCAATTCAATGTAACAAAATCTGTTTCCCTGCTTTGTAACAAATTGCCTTGGGTTTGATCATTGATGCAACTTGTGAAGTGTAGCCTGATTATTGAATGATATTACCAATTGTTTGCAATGTGTTTGCAATATGTTCACAATTACATATGCACTTCTGTCGTGAAATTCCCCTGTAATTTTTCTGGTTCTTTTTTCTTTTTTCTGCCAAATGTAAAATTTGACAGCAGAATATCAAATGATTAATTAATCATGTAGTATTGTTGATTAATTTAGGATATAGCAGAGGCAAGAAGAATGATCTGCTTTGACAATAGATTGAAAGAGATTCTCTTAAATAACTGTTTTCATAGTTTCAGTTTCATAGAAGTTAAGAGTACATCGCCAAAATTAAATATATCTACATAAAGCAATGCTCTTAGAAACAACATTTTCATTATATTTGGTGTCACCAAAGGCTACAGTCAAATTGTGGAAATGACTTTATTATCGAATTTAGCAAGCGTTCGAAGTTGTATATATCAAATGAATCAGACTACAGTCTTGCTTCGATCCATAATCTTCATAACACATGTTCATAGCCTGAAATGCAATGTAAATTTATCAACATGAATGTTTGCTTTATGAATTATGATGCACGCACTCATGGCTAAGATTTAGTAATAAAGAGAATATTCTTAGGAATAGAATTCGGTTTTTCTTGCAATCTCAACCGCTAATGTATTACACTATAAACGGTGAATAACTTGTTTCTTCCAGGTAAATGTTAAATGAGAATTCTACAAGATTTTTACCCAAGATGAAATACGAAAATTGTCGACGCATTAAGTAGGAAATGAGACGCTTACTTGCAGCCAGCAGGCATACGCTAAAGCACCATATTTTTCATCTACTATTTGCATAATTCACGCGAATATTTCTTCCGTCAAGCAACTAAAAATAACTCATGAGACAATAAGAACACATGTACTACTTTAAAAGTAAAACGCAAATTGAATGAATTCAAAGAGTAACGCTTTACATGGCCGTCCATCTTCTGAAGTGCCAAGGAAGCATCGGTTTCTGAAGAAAATTGGACGAAGCCGTATCCTTTTGATTTTCCAGTCTTTCGATCGCATATCACTTTAACTAGAAACATGCACGCATGTTTTAACCCTTGAGAAGATTTTCGATCAGGCTATCAATAAATGCTGAGAAATTTACAATCGATGTCGATTAGGATACCTTGGATGATTTCACCATCTCTTCAAAAGCGTCTTTCAGAACAGGTTCATTTGTGTCATATGAAAGGCCTATAGCTCAATAAAATTCGAATAAATTGCCGGATAAATCATCTAGGCTTATGCTCTAATAGAATATTTGAAAATATATTACTATATCCCTAACCTAACCAAGGGTTCTAATACTAAACAAAATCAAAGCAAGGATAGGATCATCAGAAAGGAATAAGGTATTATTTATCTAATACTCAGAAAACATAGCAAATTTCAACTATGGTAAGATAACCAGAAAATGACTTGGTTATCGAATAGAGAGAAAAGGTGGACTCATAGAGATGTAAGCCTCATCCAAATACGAATCGGACATCGAAACATGTTTTATGAGCAATTCCGACACGAGTACATAAATGATTCTTGGAAATTGCAAGATCAAGTTTTTCATGTCTGATATCAGTTGAAAGTAATTTGCATTTTAGTAAGGGTTTTTTTTGAAATAGGGTGGTTTTAATTTAAAATTATTAAAATGGTGTGGTTTTAATTTAAATTGTAAAAATAGGGCGGTTTCTCGCCTCCAACCCCCACCCCAGTATAGGGGCGGGTTCCTAGAACCCGCCCCGTATATAAATATAGAATTTTAAATTAAAAATTGAATAAAAATTTTGTAAAATAAATAAACGGGAAAATTGAAAAAAATTTGAATAAAATAATAAAATTTTATTATATGAATGTGGTGTACAAAATGAATCCGTCAAATTTACAATACAAAAAAATCCTATCTGTCTGTAAAATGTAATTTCTATCTCGACAGTCAAATTTATAATATCAAAATGAATCCGTTAAATTTACAATACAAAAAAATCCTATCTGTTTGTAAAATGTAAATTCTATCTCGACGGTCAAATTTATAATAACAAAATGAATCCGTAAAATTTATAATACAAAAAAATCTTCCGGTGCACTTGTCACAATCTCGAAGGTCCCGTCCCTGATGACTGTCCTGGACATCTGGTCCTATAATGGCCTGGTCGTTTGCATAGGCTACATCTGGCGTGCCTTTGCTGAGGATCAGCATCCATTGTCATTCGATCTCGACGCACCTTAGGTCTTCCGGGCCCTATATTTTTTTCCGGCGGTAATACAGTCGGTGTTTGTCTGTTCCCAGTATAATAGTGCCAATAGCGACTGTCCGGTATAGGATGAAATTTTGGATCGTATGCGCCTTGGTAATTGGAAACTGTATAGTAACGAGAAGCAAAATTGTAATGTGAGTTATGCATGCTGCTCGCAGCAGCAATTGCGTGGGCACAAGGTAAATGTTGTTGCTGGAAAACACCGCATGTACACGAAGAGAGCACTTCATCTCTAAAGTTCACGGTATATTGATTCCCATTACTCCCCGTTACTTGAAACTCCGCCGTGTCAAACCTTTCGGATCTATAGTATTGTGCTTTGCGCTCTCTTTTCCGGAATATATCTTCGTAATACGCGGTGAGCGAAGTCTCCATCGCCAATGACTTTTCTCTTCTTTGCACAAAGTAAGTATTCACCCGGAAAAAGGTTCGAATAATCAACCCATGTATCAGTAAGCCTCTAACACCTTTAAGGACCCCGTTGAAGCTTTCAGACATATTAATGGTCATTAGTAGATATCTGCACCCATTAACATGTGCTTGTGACCACATGCGTACTGGATACTCATCTAACCACGCTTTCGCGGCTTGACTCATCTCCCCAATTTTCTTCATGTACATGTCATGAACATTAGGGTCAGACATTTCACCGGTTTTGTACATAAGCTTATGTAGATCTGAATTTTTAAATTTTCTATCAAAATTTTGCCTGAAGTGCCGCAGGCAAAACCTATGTGGGGTCGTCGGAAATACAGATCTCATTGCAGCTAGTATTCCTAGATGTCTATCAGATATGATGCATAAATCTGTTTTATCAATAACAGATGGGATACTTTTGAGTTGACGGAAAAACCATGACCAGAATGATGTATTTTCACCCTCGACAATAGAAAATCCCAACGGAAATATACCATTATTAGCATCAACACCTGTAGCAATTAACATGCAGCCTCTGTACTTACCGTATAGATACGTCCCATCAACGCACAATACCGGCCGACAGTGTGAAACCAGCCGCACATGGAGCAAAACACCAGAAAATTCTTTGAAACCTGACAGAGCCATCGACATCTGTTTCTGTGGTTTTTAACCGGTATACAGTCCCCGGATTTGATGCTTTCATGGCTTCCATAAAAGGTACTAGTGAGTTGTACGAGCTTTCCCAGTCCCTAAATATCTTACATAAAACCTTTCTACGAGCATCCTATGCCTTCACATACGAAATCTGAATTTTGTGCTCTCCGCTAACGTAGAGTCGTATCTCTCGGCGAGTCATCGCCACATTTGTACGGATTAGTGGCATGATTAGTGAGCAAATGTAAGATGAAGTGCCCTTCCAAGCTTTGGCTCTTTTGGAACAACATGCTTTGGCTCTTTTGGAACAACATGCATGCAATCTCCACTTACATTCAGGAGCTTTCGTACATACTACGGTATAGTACGTCTAATTTGACTCTTCGGTTTTAAATGCAACGTTTTGCTGAATAACCCACGACTTCAGCTTACAAATAAGATCTCCTTTTTCCTGAAACAAATCCCCGACACTGACGCAATCTTCGCTTGCTACTGTCGCTTCCAAATAGGGTGCCGTATTTACTTCTGCCACGGCTAAGTCTACCCAACTATCATCTTCCAACGGATCGAGGCCGGGATCTTCTAGTTCGACAAAATCATTATTCACAACCATACCATCAAACAATGCTACCTCATTCAATCCAGCGGCATATTCCATGCTATCCTCCCCTTGATGACCTTTACCGGTTTTATCATCATCACTGCCACACATATCAATGTCACCCGTAGCAACATAAGGCTCGGGTGCAATGTATGATAGTTGTGGTCGGAGTAATGTGGATGGTTCGGGGTGAGAATACCGGAAAGATGTGGACGGACATGCTTGGAATGCGCTACTTGGATCGTGTTGGAATGATGCGGAGGTATGGAAAATCTGCGTTTAGTATATAAATTGTTATTATACTATTATTCCTAAATATTTTCGTAAATAAATCACCACTTGTTTCAGATTTATTTACTTGTGGAAGGTTGTGTATGGTAATCCTTGTTGTTTTTTGGGGGTGTATGTAACTGCAGCAGTCGATTGGGAGAACATGTATTCAATATATAAAACATATTAGTATCTTGGTATTACTAAAATGTTTGAATGTGGATTTATAAAATGTTTACTCATGATTTTGAAGGTTTGAATAATGTTGTGTATAGTCATATCCACCGAGACTGACGGTATCATCGTTAACCATGTGACCGTACCCCCAGGAAACTACCTCCAGCATTACCATCAAAATTACCCGTTGGAGGGACATCTGATACTTCCAATTGTTCCTTCTGAACCAAAAGTTCAAAAGAATGCTGGGTGTTTGACAGACCGAAGTCTATCATCGAGGATATTGATACATCGTCTATAATTTCAACCAATGCATTTCCACTAAATATAGGTCATATACAACTTAACTTAAGCCTAATTTCACGGGGATCGTATTTCGTGATTTTGAACACTTTATTTTCGATTTCATTATAAGTCGTTGATGGTTCTAATTGCATGATTCTTGCGAACCCGCCCATATAGTCGGGACCCTGTGCACTTGTGATAATCCGGCCATCGTATTTACATACAACAAATAAACTTGAACTTTCCATAATCTGCATCAAACAATATCAAGCCAACAATAAAAAAGCATTAACTTCATACAATCACAGTCAAAACATGCACAATCATACCAAGAGCTATGATCTTCAAAGTCCACTAGACTGCTCCTAACTGTTCCAAAGTGACAAGTTGTGAGATAACCTTCAAATCGTCTCTTCACTGCCAATTGTGGCCAGGTAAGCACAAATGAGGAAAGGAGGGATCCGCTCACGAATCACCGTGAGACGGGCCTTTTAAAATTACCTTTCTCACTTGTCTAGCTTAGGCCCCACAAAGTCAAGTTTAGATAAACGATCGAATGCCCACAACCTTCCTCTGTCCTATTGAGCACGACAGTCCTTAGTTGGCTGAGTCTAGATATTTTTTTAATAAGCTCAAGGGTAATGCGTATGCTTTTAGTGATTTTTGGGGTCTTAGGAAGGGTGATGAAATCCCCACCCAATCTGAATTGGTGTTATAGCCCCTTAAAGTCCGTATTATTTATGCAAAACAGTAACAAACATAAATCGAAAACACTTGCAAACAACTTATTTGGCGGCGGCGCAAAGAATCCTGCACAAAAACAGTTTTATTGGAGTGAGGAAGAGAGTTTGTGCAAAGAAGAAACTTGCAATAAGCTTGCATTGACTTATATATATTCAGTTTTACGAACTATATTTTTTATGTTGTGTTGAAACAATCATTTTATAATACAAAATAATAAATATCAAATTGAACAAGATATTAGTACATATAGAAAATATAATTCATAAGACCAACAATCTTGCGCCCTGTTAATTGTAATTGGATTCCATTATAGAGAACAAAAATTGTTTAGGTAAAATTTTGTTATCGTAAATCATATATACGAGAAGAAGAATCATTTCGAGGCAAAAATTGATTTTTCAAGTCTATACATGTTTTTAATTTCAATTTAATACTTGCTAAAAATATAATTAGGAAAGTCGTTAGGTAAACATTTTTCGATTACATTTAAGTTACACACACACTCACACGTTTGTGCATGTGCATATTTGTTGATTACAACATACGACTTTTAAGCATATATGAAAAATCTTTAATAGTGATATTTGAGTTAGAAGTCATTTCTATGAACATGAATTAAAATTACCAGTACTTCCATTTCCAAATTGTAATTATAAAGTGAAAAAATAATGAATAATAATTACATGTTAACTGAAATTAAGATAATAATAATGTTAAATAAATTTTAAAAATGAACCTCCAAATTTCTTCCCTGTGCTTGTTTTGGTCTCTTCTTCATGTTTAAACCCTCTGAACCTTGGTTTGGTCACTAAATTTGCTCCAGAAATTTACAGCAAGCCGTAGTTCCGTCTTGATCCTATCCAGCAGCTCCTCACGACTATCGTACTGAACTTGACCTTCTTCCTAAACTCCACACTTACACAAAATAAGGGTAAATGAATAGAACTTGACTTTCTTCCTAAACTCCACACCTGCACAAAATAAGGGTAAATGGATAGTTACTGTATAGTAGAGAGCTATTTATAGGAACACGCTGTATTCCATTAATAATATGAGGGCGGGTTCCTGGAACACGCCCTCATTTAATTATTGAAGAGGGCGGGTTCTAAGAACCAGCGTATAATACAACTGAAAACTGATGTGAGAAGACACTATAACACTGACAAATATGAGGGTGGGTTCCTGGAACACGCCCTCATTTAATTATTGAAGAGGGCGGGTTCTTAGAACCCGCTCTCTTCGTGATAAAATGATGTGACAAGACACACCGGACAAATATGAGGGCAGGTTCCTGGAACACACCCTCATTTAATTATTGAAGAGGAAGGGTTCTAATAACCCGCCCTCTTCGTTCTGATAATACTGTGACAACACACTATAATACACAAAACAATAACAAAATGATATGACAACACACGGAATATGAGGGCGGGTTCCTGGAACACGCCCTCATTTAATTATTGAAGAGGGCGAGTTCTAAGAACCCGCCCTCCTGATAATAAAATGATGTGACAACACACACGGGATGTGACAACACACTATAATACAACTATAATAAAACTGACAAAATGTGACAAGACATACGGGACAAATATGAGGGCGAGTTCCTAAAACATGCCCTTATTTAATTATTGAAGAGGGCGGGTTCTTAGAACCCGCCCTCTTCGTTAAAACAATGATGTGACAAGACACAAAATGATGTGACAAGACAGGAATCCAACAATACAAAAAAAAACTGATGTGACAACACTAATCGTTGAAGAGGGCGGGTTTCTGGAACCCGCCCTCCCTTCCCTATAAAACCCCACCCTTTTTAGTGTGGCTTTCATCAAATTAACTCTTTCGTCAAATTAACTCTGTCCAAAATCCCTTCTCATATCTAAAATCGTCTCAATGGAGAATCAACCATTCGAAAAATCTCTGCTCGTTGATCAAAACGAACACAGATCTTTTAATATATTACACGGAGAGGAAAGATTCAAAACTTATTAAATTTTTTTAATTACCCCTTCCTTTTAATTCTAATAGTTGAAAATAACATTATTTAATTTTGCAGGATGGAGATAATCTCACCGTCGTCACCCATAGTTCTGACAAGTGGATAGTTACCGACAAGCGAATAACCGAGCGGATTCGAAGGGCCGGATTTTATGAAGCTTCATTGCTTCGTCATATCCAAATCGACCACGTGCTCGTTACCTCTCTAGTTGAGCGCTGGAGAAAAGAGACCCATATTTTTCATCTAAGATGGGGTGAGGCCACTATCACACTCCAGGATATTGGCCTCTTACTCGGTTTACGGGTCAATGGGCTTGAATTGGTCGGAGGAAAAATTGTTGGTCCAGATACCGACCACCCATACTGGGATACATATGCCGAGTCTGCTCTCGGACAGGTAAAAAATTCATTTTGTTTTCTCACTTTAGTGTACCTATTGCATGTTGTACATTATTTCTACCTTTAATATTTCACAAAAATGCTAATATCAGGCACTAGGAGGCTACAGTAAGGGGTATAAGATCAGTTTAAACTGACTAAAAGATACATTTACTAATATCCTTGATGAAGCCACCGATGAAGTCTTGGATAGACACGCACGTGCCTACATTCTGTACATGATCGGTTCTTGGTTGATGCCGGACCAATCGGCAACGTATGTCCATCCGTTATACATTGGCTTCCTTACGGACTTTGATGTGTGTGGCCAATATGCTTGGGGAGCAGGGGTCCTGGCCTTTCTTTACAAGGAACTCGATAAGGCATGTGCTCCAACGAAGAGTAAAATTTGTGGCTGCATTACATTACTTCAGGTAAATTCCTTTTTTTCACAGCTAGAAATTTGCAGAATTGTAATATTGGTTCTCTCTCTTATCATCTGACACTTTATTTATAGATTTGGTCTTGTGAGCGTATGTGTATGGGAAGACTGGATCGAGTTAAAATAACTGCCTTGGATACCCCTGGAAAGCCGCTCGGCTGTTGGTGGAATGGCAAGAGAGCGTATAAGGCTCCTCGTCGAGTACTTAGGTACTATAGAGATGAGTTGAATCGCATGGAGGCGACTCAGGTAACCATAACTTAGGTAATTAAGTTTGTTTTAAAATTTTGAAATACATTCATCACAATTTTTGTACTATGTTATTTGCGCAGTTCACGTGGACGCCTTATACAGCAGATCGTTTGCAAAGATTACCCGGCATCTGTATCGAAGGAGAGCCGGTTTGGCGGGCTCGATGCCCACTCCTCTGCATTAATATCGTTGTCATGCACCTCCCGGACCGGGTGTTGCGACAGTTTAATAGATCGCAATATATTCATGTCCCGCCGCCTTCGCCTATGACAATAGAGGGAAACATGTCAGGAGGAAAGGCGGAGCGTGATTGGAGGGAGCATCATCATCAACATTTGCTGAGATGGGAGGATAGGCAGCGTAATATTGCTTTACAGCAAATAGGTGACCAAACAGCCACCGACGCTACCAAAGCATATCTACAGTGGTATAAGCGTATCACCATAAGATATCTTTCTGCTCCTCCTAACGACTTCCCAAACATCGCGCGGTACGAACCTAGAGGCCACGTGGAACGAGATTTGGTAAGCTGAATTCTTTATATTATATTACTTTTTAACATCCGGCGGTATGAGTCAATACTTATTTCTTATTTCTAATGTAACGACAGGCTCGTGGGTTGCATCTTATACAAACAATGGTGCAGGATCCATACCCGACTGATGCTGGTACGGAAACTCAGGCTCTATTTTCAAGTATAGACCAATTAATTGGTGGTGTATTCGGTTCATATAATATTCTTCCATATTTATCGCCGGCACCAGAACAACAGTATGAGCCGGCACCGGAGCAGCAGTATGAACCGGCACCAAAGCCGCAACATGAGCTGGCACCAGAGCCGCACCATCACGGAGATCCAGCGCAGCAGGATCAGTGGTTTGGATCACCATACCGTCTGGCATACCGGACAAGCGCAATAACCGGAGGAACAACAGTTTTGGGAGACCGGTTTTGCGCAACAACACCAGTCTGGGGGTCAGGTTTTGCAGAACAGCCGTCTTGAGGGTCAGGTTTTGCGCAACAACAGCAACCTTGGGGGTCAGGATTTGCACAGCCATGGGGCCCAGGTTTTGTGCAACAGCAGCCGCATGAAACCGGGACAGGATCTTCGCTACAACTGCCCAGTTGGGAGACGGATTTTTCGTCCTACGTACAGTTGTTGGGAGGCAGCACATATCCGACACCTGTCCCACATTCAGGATTTGCGGAACAACAGCCTGTCCAAGACGCTGCTGAAGACGAAATTGAAGCCGAAGCAGAAGAGCAGGCGCCGCCGCCGCTATCTACCTAAGAAACGGGTGGGTTCTCCGGTCATCCCAGGAGGCATAAGCTTATGTCAAGCCTCCTCGGATTTCATAAGGGAAAGGGAAAAGAAAAACGATAGTTATTTACATTTTACAAACAAATAGGATTTTTTTGTATTGTAAATTTGACGGATTCATTTTGATATTATAAATTTGATCGTCGAGATAGAATTTACATTTTACAAACAGATATGATTTTTTTGTATTGTAAATTTGACGGATTCATTTTGTACACCACATTCATATAATAAAATTTTATTATTTTATTAATTTTTTTTTTCAATTTTCCCGTATATTTATTTTACAAAAATTTTATTCATTTTTAATTTAAAATTCTATATTTATATAGGGGGCGGGTAACTAGAATCCGCCCTCTATATAAATATAGAGAGGGCGGGTTCCCAGAACCCGCCCTCTCTATTTTTATATAGGGGCGGGTTCCTAGAACCCGCCCTCTATACTGGGATGGGGGGCGGGGGCGAGAAACCGCCCTATTTTTACAATCTAAATTAAAACCACCCCATTTTAATAATTTTAAATTAAAACTATCCTATTTCAAAAAAAAAAACCTTTTAGTAAATATTCTAGGAAGATAATGTTGCAACTTGCAAATGATAAAAATAGAACAAATTTTTCATGTCTGATATCAGTTGAAAGTAATTCACATTTTAGTAAATATTCTAGGAAGATAATGTTGCAACTTGCAAATGATACAAATATGAACAATTAATCAAATACGGGATTGGACACCTTCCGATATTAGGAATCACCGAATAAAGTTACCAAAACCTAATCATTGTCAGTATGAAACATAGATAAGAAACAGTTTAAAAGCAAATTTTAAGGCACACATAACCACTTGCACAACAAAGAACATAAACTTTTACCTCCAATGAACAGCTTGCTGCATGAATCGCGCACAAATAATCTCATAGCATGATAAGGCAGAGCATGTGAGAAATTCCGAGCCCTCAAACTTTGCATCGTTTTTTCTTCTGCAACGGGATGAAATACTTTTAACTCTCTAGAACGATTGCTTTAGTTTGTATATGCGAGTTGTTTCGTCGCATTTCAGTACAAAGATAGAAAACATCGTGTGATCTTTAAGACTGCAGTCGGTCACCAAACATGGTTGTGGTACCTAATAATACAGAGCTGTGGAGTACATAAAAGAAAAAGGTGAATTTCTAGATAATTAAGCAAGAAAGAATGCTTTGATTGATAATTTAATCGGTGAATGATTCACAAATATAGAACATGGATGAGTAGATTAAAAAGAAAAGAAAAGAAAAAAATCTTATAACTACTCTCTTATGGGTAACAAATAAATTGATGGCAAAGGAGGGAGGTGGATGCCAATTGAATGCTTAAACTTGAATTTTGAGCTTAATTTGTTTCCTTTTCACTTCTATGATAAAAAAGCTAAAAAGCTAGAAAAGTCACAATTTGACATACCATGTAGACAACCATGGGACTGTAGGAGACGACGGCTAATTTGTTGCGGTCACCATAATACCAAAAGGGGAAAAAACAAGAAGGGTCTATCCCTAGGTTCAATTGGGTTGGATCCCCCCATGGCTAGATCACACAACAGCAGCCCAAATTTTCCCAACCATGTATTTCACTTGTCTCTCATGTGCAGGGTCAATTAGACATTTTAACAAACAAGTAATAGGCATCAGGACGAATAATGTTACTCATTTTACTTGAATACTTCTATTCAACACCTATTCCATCATAAGTACAGATAATTCAACAAACATAAGGAAATAGCTTGCCATGAAAATAATGTTCCTAAAATATTCTCATTCAAAACGATCAGAGCAATTTGAGCAAATTTTGCAGTAACTTGAATCAAATTCAATTATTGAGAGATCTAAAGAACAAAACTCACCTTCACCAATTAAAAAATGCAATTTCAAAGGAGGATTCTTTCTGATTATCAAACTAAACTAAAACCGGCTTTAAATTGTAAGGACTCAGTGAGATCCAGCTATTTACAGGATTGCCACACATGAGGTCATGAAATTACAATTTTGCCATGAGAATTCAAATTTCGTCCGATTCAAAATATCAGGGCCCAAAAGAAGCGGAAAACTTCAAAATTATATTCAAACTTTTGAGAGAAGGGAAATTTAAATTATCAGAACAAAGATAAATTGCCAAATACAAATTCCACAAGCAGTAGAATTCTTTTCATCTAACAACGTTTCATCACAACCAACACAAGAGCTACAAAGCGCACCATCATCCCATAGATCTTTTTTTTCTATAAAAAAAAGATAATTCCCATAATCACATTTTTAATAGGAAAAGCCCAATAAAAATCTAAGCCTTTTTGGGCGATTTCTTGGGCGACTTGGGCTCTGCGCTGCTGCTCTCCTTCGTCTTCTTCGGCAAAAGCACGGGGTTAATGTTCGGCAGGACTCCACCATGAGCGATCGTGATCCCAGCGAGCAGCTTCCCGAGCTCCTCGTCGTTCCTCACCGCCAGCAGCAAGTGCCTCGGTATGATCCGCGTCTTCTTGTTGTCACGTGCCGCGTTCCCCGCCAGCTCCAAAACCTAAAAAACATAAAACCCCAAACATTAGGTATATAATAAAAAGGATGGAATTTTTGGCATAAACATTCGATTTTTCACCTCGGCTGCGAGGTACTCGAGGACGGCGGCGAGGTACACGGGGGCACCGCTGCCGACACGCTGGGCGTACCGGCCCTTCTTCAGGTATCGGCCGATACGGCCAACTGGGAACTGGAGGCCGGCCTTGATGGAGCGGGTCACCGCCTTCTTCTTGGGGCCGCCCCCCTTGCGACCGCCGGCACCCTTTTTGGTCTTCGCAGACTCCATTGACTGATATCTGAGATCTTTTTTTTGAATTTTAGGTCAGAGTTTGATGTGAGGAAAATGAAAAGGATTGGGAGTTATATAAAGGAGAGGGAGATGGGTGTATGCGACCGTTGGATCGTGGGAAGAATGGACGCTTGGGATTTGGAGGATGGATGATCCGCGGCAATTTGTTTGGACCAATCAGAATCGAGAGATTCGTCTGATTGTTGTAACCGTTGGATTGGGGAGAGGATCAACGGCTGGGAAAAGAGATTTGATGCTTTCAGCAAAACCCCTTCTCTAAATCTAAAAAGGTATTTTTGGATTAAATAAAAAAGAGAAAATTTAATGACAGAGTCAAGAAAGCCAACTGAGGTTTTTCTTTTACATACAGAAGGGAGTTTAATTCCATGATGATAGAGTAAAATAGAGTAGCTCTTTTAAATTTAGCCAAAATATTAGGAATGGGGACCATGGAGGTCTGTCACGCCCTGCTTCCCAAAATACGGAATACGAGAGGTGACAAGGCCAGCCATGTTCCTACGGTCAAGGAAATATCCTGCCGTAGTCACACTTCGGCTTCTAGAATTACGTGGTAATCAGTAACCAATGCACAGGTAATGAGAAATACAGTCACTAAATCAAAACAGATATAAAACTAATCAGATGGAGTCAAGGAAAGATAGCGCTGGCGTCGCTGATCTAGATGTCCGCAATATCCTCAAGGTACGACAGGTGCTGATCCGAGCTAAGTCCACTTCTCACTCTGAGCATGCATGCTCAGGTCGTCAGAGCGACACAAAAGCAATATATATAAATACAAATGTAAACACGTGCAATGATGATGAACATGAAACAGTAAACATGAAGTAATGACATGAGCATGAAGTAACCGGTACAGGTAAATAGTAAAGCAGGTATATCGAATCGGTAAGCAATGCATGTCAATGTCACTAACCCTATCAGTCTCTAAGTCTCACTGTCCAGGTCGCTAAACTTATCGTCGGTCCAAGTGTGAAGGTCAACCACGCAGGAGTATCCCCAACCCAAGGGTAGGGCCCCAGGGGCAAGGGAACACGGGCCCGAATCACGCACGATAATAATCAGTAACTCCATCCATACAACTCCCAAAATCACGGTATATGCCGGCAATGGGACTCCCGAGATTCCGTTGAATTCACACTCAAACTACCCCACACCCCGCGGTCTACGTCAAACCCCGACCATAAACCCAAATACTAGTCGGTCCATGACAAATTCCTAGGATCGTCGGACACCGAGGTATCGAGATAGATCCATCAAAGATCAAGGCGATCATGGAAATGCCTCCGCCAAGAACTTTTAAGCAGCTGCGATCTCTCCAAGGAAAGCTCGCATATATCTGGCGATTCATAGCCAATCTTTCCGGCAAGTGCCCCCCTACAGTCACTTGATGAAAAAGGGAACCCCATTCGTCTGGGATCACAAATGCCAAAGCACACTGGACGAAATCAAGCAATACCTGCAGAATCCGCCAGTACTGGCCGCTCCCGTTAAAGGCAAACCTCTCGCCCTGTACACAACAGCCCTCGAAGGTTCTTTAGGCGCACTGTGGGCACTAGAGAACGATCAAGAGAAAGAAAGAGCTCTCTACTATCTGGGTCGAGTTCTCCTGGGGGCAGAAAGCACCTACTCCCCCATCGAAAAACACTGCCCGGCGTTGATCTTCGTGATAACGAAGCTCAGACACTATGCATTGGCACATGAGGTCTATCTCATATCAAAGGTGGATCCTCTCAAGTATTTGATGTCGAAAGCCATATTAACAGGACGTCTCGCCAAATGGGCCTTGCTCTTGATGGAGTTCTCGATAACTTATCGGCCTCTTAAGGCAGTGAAAGGCCAGGCCATCGCCGACTTCCTCACTTAGCATCCAATACCTGCCAACTCTCCTTTGAACTGCGAATTGCCCGATGAGCACGCGTTTGACACGATCAACGGGGAGAATGATACCCGTGGGAACTCTACTTCGATGGAGCATCTTCCATGAAGAAGCGCAAACAAAACGCCCCCATAATCAAGTCTGGGGAAGGCCTCATCTTCGTGACTCCACAAGGAGGGATAATGCACTTTGCCTTCTCCTTAACAGAGCCAAGGACAAACAATGAAGCCGAATATGAAGCTTTGATAGTAGGTCTTGAGATCGCTGTCAACATGGGAATTAAAAACCTCCTCATATACGGAGACTCCCAACTGGTCGTTAGCCAAGTAAACGGTGACTATCAAACGTGCAAACCAGAGTTGGTGAAATACGGCGAGAGAGTACAGCAATTGCTGACTCAAATCCCTGCTTATGCCCTGGAGAGCATACCGCGTGCGGAAAATAGCAAGGCGGATGCATTAGCCAAGCTCGCTAAAGAACTGGCCGACGAAAACCTCGATGACGTGAGGATCATTGTGCAAAACCGTCGGGTTCTTGCACCGGCAGAAATACCTCCGGAGTCGGCCGAAGAAAAAGGAGCGACCGGGCAAATGGCTCTGCAAGTAAAAGACCAAGAAAAGGTTGAAGATTGGAGAGAAGTCTTTATAGACTACTTCAAATCTCGTCAAACACCTGAAGATACGTCCTCAAAGCATCAGCTCATGAAAAGAGCTCTATCATTTGCCTTCGTCAATGATACTCTGTATAAGAGATCATTTGATTCTCTGTGGCTAAGATACCTAGGACCTGAAGAGGCAAGGAGAGTCGTCCAAGAAACTCATGACGGACTCTGCGGTTCTCACCAAGCCGGCCCGAAGATGAAGCTAAAGATCAAAAGGATGGGTTATTATTGGCCCACGATGATTCAAGACTGCCTCGAATACGTGAAGCAATGCCACACGTCATTTATCGGTTTGGCACTCCGCGACGGATCATCTCCGATAACGGACCAGCCTACAGAAGCCACAAGATCAGGCGCTTCGCACAACAGCATAACATAGACTGGAGATACTCTTCGGTCTATAATTCTCGAGCTAACGGTCTAGCTGAGGCTTTCAACAAGACCTTGATGAAAATCGTGAAAAAGACGGTGTCTCGAAATAAGAAGGACTGGCACGAGAGACTACATGAAGCTCTCTGGGCGTATCGAACTACGTTCAAAACGGCCACGAACACAACGCCGTACGCGTTGGTATTCGGTACAGAAGCGGTACTCCCCCTGGAGATAGAACTACCCTCTCCACGAGTGGCGGTTCACTATGAGCTAACAGACGAAGAAAATGCTCACCTTCGGCTTGAAGAGCTCGATGCCCTTCATGAAACCCGGCTCATGGCGCAGCAAAATCTGGAGTCTTATAAAGCAAAGATGACGCGCTCATATGAGAGACTGACTAGGCCGAGAACATTCCGCTAAGGCGAGCTCGTGCTAGTAGTCAAAAGACCTCTGATCCCTAATCGTGCCAAGCGAGGGAAGTTCGAGCCGAACTATGAATGCCCGTATATCATAAACAAAGTCTACCAGGGTGGAGCTTACCTACTCATGGACATGCATGGTGAAAGACCTTTCAGACCAATAAAGGGTCGCTTCCTAAACAAATACTATGCCTAACGAGTCACGGCCTAGGTCAATGATAGATGACGACGCCTATGTCCGCTCGCTATCTTCCTAAGCCTAAACTCTTTAAGTAGTAGCCGGTTTCCTCTTCGTCGGACCGAAACGTCCTTAAACTAATAACGGACCGAAACGTCCTTAAACTAACAATGGACCACTATGCCCTAAAATTGGCGACGGACCGAAACGTCCTTAAACTAACAATGGACCACTATATCCTAAAACTGGCTGTTGACCGAGACGTCGATAAACTACTGTAGACTGCAGCATCCCAAGGCTGACACAAAAAAAAAGAAAGAATAAAAAAAGAAAGAAAAAGAAAACATTATGTCCATAAGAAAAATGGGCACGGATGAAAACCCGAAAGGGCTCCGTGAGTAAAAACAGCGGGGCTACCGGCGAGTTTTGTGAAAACCCGAAAGGGCGCAATCTCGTTAAAAGACACTTACAAGGTCCTCTTGACCCTGTAAGGAGAAACCACCTGCGTGAAATCCTTACGACTCACAAGGGAGAAACACACTTAGGGATCCCCACTATTCTTAAGGAGAAATTACACTTGCGAGGTCCTCACGACTCGTAAGGAGAACCCTCTTATGAGACCCTCACGGCTCATAAGATTCAAAGGTCTTAAGCTACAGGGATCTAAACCTGTTCTTAAGCGGCCACCACAACCTCCAATACTGTCCTACAAGCGGCTCAATACTGACCCTTGTATACAATCCACGGGCGCGAATAAATATTTCCCTAACAAAGTCCCATCTGTGACTAGGGATGTGTTTGCACGGTGAACCCCCTTGTAAGCCCTCTTGACTTATAAGGAGAAAGCACTCTTGTAAGATCCTTACGACTGATAAGAGATCATGCACTTAGGAATCATCACGATTCCTAGGGAGAAAACACACTTACGAGATCCTCACGACTCGTAAGGAGAAATACCTTTATGAGACCCTTACGGCTCATGAAGTCAAAAGCCTTGGTCGACAGGATCCTAACCCTGTCTACTAAGCCACCTTTATTCGACATCGACGAAGGCAAATGATGATTCGCCCCTGGCAATATCCCAGTTGTAGCGGTGCTGATGCCGAAATCGGTGTATAATTCCAAGCTTGCAGCAAGAAGCCAGCGAGCCACACATGCATACGAAATAGCCGAAATTATGGGGCAACTTGCAACAAAATCAGCAAGTAAAAATGTATGCATACAAGAATAGCCGAAATGATTGGGCAACTCACAATAAAATGCAGCGAGTAAAAATAAAACAAATAGAAGAAATGATTGGGCACCGCGAAAAATAGCCAAAATGATTGGGCAATCGCGACCTTCGCGATATAAAAGCTGAAATGATAGAGCATCGCGGAAAGAAAAATATATAAAATAAAACTTTCGCCCTGCAGGTGATATCACATCAATCCCTGTATACAATCCAGGGGCGCAAACAAAGAGGGAATCACACCTTTCCTCCCCAAGCTTCATCAGAAGAAGAAGCCAAATCTCAACGGTTCACAGATAGCCTGGAGATCATCTCAACATTCGTCTCATTACAACAGACACAACATCAAGCAAAGCGGAACCGCGACAATTCCCAGTTCCATGACTCGGCGGTAGACAGATGACCGAGAGTCGGACCCCGACTCCATGAAATGCGGATAAAGTCAACCCTTCCTAATTTTGTGGAACACGGCTATGACCCGTGGGAAGCACCCAGAGCAAATTCCTGGTCACGTCGAATGCGGCTTATGTCAATCCTGACCCCGTGGGAAACGTCCAGAGCGGATCCTGGTCCTCGTAGAACACGGCAATGACCCCATGGGAAGCATCCAGAGCGGAGCCTGGTCCTCACAGAACACGGCTATGACCCCGTGGGAAGCATCCAGAGCAAATTTATGGTCACATGGAACGCGGATTATGTCAATCCTGACCCCGTGGGAAACGTCCAGAGCGGATCTTGGTCCTCGCAGAACACAACAATGACCCCGTGAGAAGCATCCAGAGCGGAGCCTGGTCCTCGCAGAACACGGCTATAATCCCGTGGGAAGCATCCAGAGCAAATTCCTGGTCACATGGAACGCGGCTTATGTCATTCCTGACCCCGTGGGAAACGTCCAGAGCGGATCCTGGTCCTCGCAGAACACGGCAATGACCCCATGGGAAGCATCCAGAGCGGAGCCTGGTCCTCGCAGAACACGGCTATGACCCCGTGGGAAGCATCCAGAGCAAATTCCTGGTCACGTGGAACGCGGCTTATGTCAATCCTGACCCCGTGGGAAACGTCCAGAGCGGATCCTGGACATCGCAGAACACGGCAATGACCCCGTGGGAAGCATCCAGTGTGGAGCCTGGTCCTCGTAGAACACGGCTATGACCCCGTGGAAAGCATCCAGAGCAAATTCCTGGTCGCATGGAACGCGGCTTATGTCAATCCTAACCCCGTGGGAAATGTCCAGAGCGGATCCTGGTCCTCGCAGAACACGGCAATGACCCCGTGGGAAGCATCCAGAGCGGAGCCTGGTCCTCGCAGAACACGGCTACGATCCCGTGGGAAGCATCCAGAGCAAATTTCTGGTCACGTGGAATGCGGCTTATGTCAATCCTGACCCTGTGGAAAACATCAAGAGCGGATCCTGGTCCTCACAGAACATGGCAATGACCCCGTGGGAAGCATCCAGAGCGGAGCCTGGTCCTCGCAGAACACGGCTATGACCCCGTGGGAAGCATCCAGAGCAAATTCCTGGTTACGTAGAACGTAGCTTATGTCAATCCTTACCCCGTGGGAAACGTCCAGAGCGGATCCTGGTCCTCGCAGAACAGGACAATGACCCCGTGGGAAGCATCCAGAGCGGAGTCTGGTCCTCGCAGAACACAGCTATGACCCCGTGGGAAGTATCCAGAGCAAATTTCTGATCACGTGGAACGCGGCTTATGTCAATCCTGACCCCGTGGGAAACGTCCAGAGCGGATCAACACGGCAATGACCCCGTGGGAAGCATCCAGAGCAAATTCCTGGTCACGTGGAACACAGATTATATCAATCCTGACCCCGTGGGAAACGTCCAGAGCGGATCCTGGTCCTCGTAGAACACGGCAATGACCCCGTGGGAAGCATCCAGAGCGGAACCTGGTCCTCGCAGAACACGGCTATGACCCCGTGGGAAGCATCCAGAGCAAATTCCTGGTCACGTGGAACGCGGCTTATGTCAATCCTGACCCTGTGGAAACGTCCAGAGTGGAGCCTGGTCCTCGCAGAACACGGCTATGACCCCGTGGGAAGCATCCAGAGCAAAATTCCTGGTCCCGTGGAACACGGTTAAAGTCAATCCTGACCCCGTGGGAAACGCTCAGAGCAACTCCTGACTCCGCAAAGTGCGGATGATGGCAACACCGTCAATCACTTACAGGTTCTCTCGACCCGTAAGGAAGAAAACTCTCTTGTAAGATCCTTACGACTTACAATAGAAAACGCGCTTAGGAATCCTCACAACTCCTAAGGAGAAAATACACCTACGAGATCCTCTCGACTCGTAGGGAGAAAATTTTTTATGAGACCCTCACGGCTCATGAAGTTGAAAAGTCTTAGGCAGCAAATCTGAACCTGCTTCCTAAGTCATCACTACCTCTCGAAGAATTCAAAACGGAATGATCACTCTATCATCTGCAGGCTATGCTTACTAAAGTGACATGCAGATAACAAAGAAAAGAAGAAAGCAAAGTGATGACACAAGATATTACGAAAGAAATGTATCTTTTATTCATAAATTCCATTGGGTACAAAATACATCTTATGAAAGAATAAAAAAAATGGATACATTTTATTCGAAATTACAAATGGTACAAAAACGATTATTGAAAGGGAAGCGTTTTCAATAGTCCAATCAGCCGCTCGCGCACTTCCCTCAGCCCTTTTTCTTGGTTAGCTGCCACGGCCAACTCTACTTCGACCTGAGCTCGTTGCTGCAAGTAGGATGGAAGTTGCTCTTTGACGGCCCGCTGAGTTGCCCCACGATTCTGCGCATCCCGCTCGACGATGTCGAGCTTCTGTCTCAGTGTTAGCCCGTCAGAGATGCATTGCAGAAGGCCTTCAAAGATAGCTTTCAACTGTGCAGCATTTGCATCAACCTGAGCGTGCAGCCGGGCAGATTCGCTTGAAGTATCTTCGCACTCCTTACGTTTTAAGGCCGCCTCCTGTTCAAGATGACGAAAGTAGGGAGTGCTCTGCTCAACCCATACAGCCCGTTGAGGGTTCGCAGCCAATACCTCAGGAGCAGGGCGTCCGAATTCGAGCTCGTGCAGACAGGCCTCAATTTCCCTGCAGTGATTAACCCAAGATTCAACGACGCCCTCACTATGAAAATTCACGAGCGTCGCCAGCATAGGATTAACCTCCGCGGCAAAATCTGCGGCAAATGTGGGAGCCTCCACGTCAAGCTCCTCGATGTAGTCGCTCAACATGCGCAGACTATTCACAGCACCTTTGGAAGATGAACGTCGAGAAAAAGGGCCTGCGGGCATTATGACTTGAGACTCAAACGGAGCTGAAGTCGGTGTCATAGCTACAAAGCAAACCATAGTCAGATAATGGTTCAAGAAATAAAGGAAGTTCATGAACAACGGGGTTTACTATACCGGCTGCAGCAGGTGGCAAGGCCGGGAGCACCAGTGGCGCAACTGTTCTCTCGTCTCCTCCTTCGATCTGTAGTGCTGCAATCAAAACAAAGAATAATTAGAAACGATTTGGTTGCCCGTAAAAGAAAAAACATTAGCTGAAGGCTGTGCTCACCAGCGCCACTAGATGAGGCAATCTCTGACTAAAAAGAGAAGGTGGGTGTAGCACCTGATACAGATGATCAAAAAGGACTCCTGCAAGGACGCAGTGATGCAATATCAGTACATAAAGTATACAGCCTACAATGAAACTGATGGTTCACGAATCCACACCTTCCAGCATTTAAGATGGTATGAGAGAAGGCAGACGAGCGGTCGCCGTCAAAGCGGTAACTGGTAGCGCTTCCTCGGGTGGCATGACCTCAACGCCCACCGCAGCTGCATTCGAAACAAAAGTACTGTCAGAAAAGATCGCAAAGGGATTGCAGAATAAAATAGAAAGCAATAACCTGAAATTTACCTGGTAAGTCGCCGATCGAGACCGCAACAAGGGTATCACTGTATGCAGCGACTGCCTCACCCTCCTCCAACAAGATGGTCTCGCCTCCCATTGCCTCATCCCTTGACTCTACAAGAGCCGTCGTAACGCTCGCGACGCCAGGAGATGGCAGAGAACCGCAGGCGGAAAGAATGACGATTGGAGCAGTGCCCGACTCTTGAGAAGGAGCGGCTATCTCGGGCTCGGTAATTGTAGCCATCTCACCTACCGTTACCTCGGGCTTGGCAATTGTAGCCGTCTCACCTACCGCTACCTCAGGCTCGGTGGTTGCCGCCACGACACCCACCACCTCCTCGGCAAGACTCGGCCCTGCAAGATAGGATATATGAGAACCTGAAAATTAAAACTTTGACCAAAGAACCCAATGTCATGTTACCTTGAGTTGGTTTTCCGATTGCTTCCCGAGCAGCACGTGCTGCCTGTCTGTGGGCGGTGGACAAGGCAGCCAAAATATCCTCTGAAGGAGTAGGGGTAGGGGTAGCGGTGCTCGAACCTGCACCCGCGGCCAAGGCGGCACTACGCTCCCTTGTCGCGTGCATTCTACGCTTCCTTTCTGCTCGGGCCATGAGAGCGGATTTTCTAGAAGCCTACGTCATCGTCCGCGCCAAGGGTTACCTCTGAAGCCGTTATGGCATCCGTCATCGGTCGTTTGAGTAAGGCCTCTTTCGACAGTGCTGAGGAGGCCGGAACTTCGATGGCTGGCCCTGGAAGCATCTCCGCATCACTTTGCGGGATTGGCACCGTAGTCCCTGCGATAAGATAAGGAGGGGGTCAGATCGTCCATAAGAAAGGAGAATGAAGACGCAATGAGCCGAGATATACCAACTCCCTGTGAATCGCGAATCCTCTCCACCTCCTCGAAAGTCTTGAGGGAAGCCGCTAGTGCCTCTTCAGTGGAAATGCCTGTTAAAGAAGGAAAAATGTCAGTCAAAACATGATGATAAAAATATAACGCTGTTCCCGCCAAAAATTTCTACGCAAAGGAGTCCAAGGTATCAAATGGCAGTGATACGCTTAAAGAAATGCGAACCAGTATTTTCCGGCCTATATTTTGATAAACTCCCGAAGGAGGAACTATTAAATTCTGATGGTATTGGAAGCATCTCGAAAAACCCTTCGATTTGATATATTATGGGCCTCATAATTCATCCGGGATCAAAAGTTATGAGATATCACGTGTCCACACGCGATGGACCTTTAAGAACCCGCTGGAGGAGTTAAAAGATATAATAAAAACTCAGAAAAGACCCCAATGGGGCATCACGTGCTCACACATGACCATGGGTCACGTGCAGACACGTGATGGGCTCTTAAGGCCTCTAAAATAATGAATAGAATTAAATTCTAAAATTCGTTCCCTGATTAAAAATCAGAAGTTACCTCAATGAGGTATCACGTGCTCACACGTGACCAATGGTCACGCGTTGACACGTGATGGTTAAAACAACAACATAAACAAGCGGCTGTTAAAAGAACCAATTTGGGGGTCACGTGCTCACACGTGACCAAGGGTCACGTGCCAGCACGTGACAGACTTTGAAAGCCTTACAGTTTAATAGAATTAAAATTCTAAATTTCTCTAAAATCTCTCGAAATAGAATTAAAATTCTAAAAGCTTCTAAATCTTTCCAAATGGAAAAGGATTATGGGGACCGTTGGATTAAAGATCCAAGGGTGATTAAAAATCACCAATTTATGGAAAAATCTTGGACAAGGAAAGATTTCCCTTAAATCTCACCAGAAATAACAAACATAATATCTTTGGATTTAAAATCCAACGGTGAATAAAATTCACTGTGTGATCTAAAGGATCATATTAATTATGAAAACAGACAAAATCTTTCAATGAAAGATTTACTAAACAAATTGATTCTTTTCCTTCTCCTATAAATAGGAACCAAGAAGAGAAGAAAGAAGGAGAATTTCTGGGATCTTGAAATTGCAGAGAGAAAAGAAAGGAGAATTTAATTCTCAACAGAGAAAAACCCTATGTGAGAAAAGAAAGGGATCAAAATTTCAAAAAGAGAATTTAATTCTCAAATCTAAGAGTTTAACTCTTCTGCACAAAGAACTTAGTTCTTCCTCTGGTTGAAGATCTGCAAAGAGCACATCTTCCCATAAGTTGAGAATTTAATTCTCATCAGGTTGAGATCCTGCCATGCAGATCCGAAACTTAGAGGGGGAATTGAGTTTAGAGAATTTAATTCTCCCAAAACAAAGTTAGGGTTTAACCCTATATGAGAATTTAATTCTCCCAAACTCATAGGAATTTAATTCCTTCAAGATGGACAGAACTAGGGTTTAACCCTAATTGAGAATTTAATTCTCTCAAAATTATAGGAATTTAATTCCTCCAAAACAAAACTAGGGTTTAACCCTACAGAGAATTTAATTCTTAAAATAAAGAAATTTGAAAGATCTCCATGCACATGAAGAACATTGGTCACGTGATGACACGTGACCCCAATCCGCGGTGATCAGGAAAGAAGGAATAAAACTAGGTCACGTGTCCCCACGTGACCCCTAAAAAGATCCCCAAAAATAAAAAGGAAACAACTTTGAGGCAATGCCTCACGTGCTCCCACGTGACCTACAAAACACAGAAAGAAAAAAGCAAAGGAAGGCTTTGGGCGCTCTCACGTGATACCACGTGACCCCTCAACAAATGCTTTCACAATTGGCGCACAAATCTCCATCACGTGCCAGCACGTGATGCTCGAAAATAAAATAAAAAGTGTTTAACACTTAATTGCAGAACGAAGAAAAGGGATCTGGTCCCACTTTTGGGCGCTCTCACGTGTCCACACGTGACCTCTCTTTCTTTAGTGTTTAACACTAATTTGGGGATTATATTTCCAGTGTTTAACACTGATTGTTCCTAGTGTTTAACACTAAATTGAAGATTATATTTTCAGTGTTTAACACTGATTGTCTTTTAGTGTTTAACACTAATTTGGGAGTTCTACCTCCAGTGTTTAACACTGTTGTTCTCTAGTGTTTAACACTACTTTTAGCCAAATTGGCTAATTTTCCAGAGGCAAAAGGCCCTCCTCCAAATGGATCTCAAAATTGAGGAAATCAAAGACAAAATGTTGTCAGAGCCCCCAAACCTCTGTTTAGCACTGCTGAATGATGAGGGGCTGAACCTAGACAAATGTCTAATGGTCCAAAGGGCTAATATTTCAAACATAATTGGACTTAGCCCAAACTAGCCATAAGTCCTCAATTCATCTTGAACTGAGCACATCTGCTCTTTCAACCAACTTTGGTTCAAGGGTACATCTCTGAACTCCTCCGATATTTGTCGTTGTAATCCTTCAACGTCGTCAGAGAGGTGACGGGTCCCGACAACCACACATTGCTACGGACTAATGCGTCCTTAAACTCACGGACTAATGCGTCCTTAAACTCACGGACTAATGTGTCCTTAAACTCATGGACTAATGCATCCTTAAACCAATATCCTTCCCCAAAATGGGAATGTTGGACCACCATGTCCCTAAACTGGCAATGGACCACCACGTCCCTAAACTGGCAATGGACCACTATGTCCCTAAACTAGAACAATAGAGCCCAAATGCTCTTTTGTCGGATCTAAATGATCCTGTTAAGTTGATCTTAGTCTCAAATCAGACTAACGTATCCTTAACAAACGTTTAAGTTGATCTTAGCCTCAAATATGGCTAACGTATCCTTAAACCAAAACCCCAAACCCAAATCTAAGAAAATACGGATTTGGACTAATCCACGTCCTACGGACGACAACATAACTTAGTCTCCGTATACAATCCACGGGCAACCAAACACAAAACAAACACCCACGACACGAAGTGACTATATGGAGAAGGAGAAAGTTGTTACCGCAATGCGGTAGCGTAATTAACTGCAGGGGCTTGCGCCTGCAGGGAAGAGCGTCCCCATAATCAAAAACCACTCAAACGAGGGGGAATCTGACGAAGTCTGCTACATCGGCCGCATCCGTTTAAACCTTCGATACATGGTGGCATAAATCAACTTGGCATCTTCGGAGAGGTGGACGGATAGCACCAAATAGCATCTGCCCCGAATCTCAGGCAAGACGTCCCTGTCTTGGCCGCCGTTCGGAAGGGAACAAACGCAATAACAGAGGGTACGGCTGATGTTTACTTGATTGCGCGAGGATGGCCAGTCCCGCTTTGTGGCTTGCCGATCGCACAGAAGCTGCAATATCAGCCTCCAGATTAGTATCGTCCGGCGCTATGAATAGACTCTCATTGGTCCCGTATTCGCTCAAGCCCTCTGTTTACCCCAATCAGAGCAAAGCTCTGTTCAAATTCCAAGGTGGGAAAAGAATCAATGCTTCTGTTTTCCTCCAATCAGAGCAAAACTCTGTCTTGAAAATTAAAGTGAAAATTGAAGTTAAAATAAATGAAGCAACGCTTCAGATCTCCTGCGCTGCGCGCAGAGCGCCACGTGTCAAAATCAGACACGTTAGCGCAGGGAGCGCAGCGCCAAAGGCAGCGCACCCAATCAGAGCAAGGCTCTGTTTAAAATTCAAACTTTAATTAAAGAAGCAACGCTTCAGCTGACTTGCGCTCTGCGCTGCGCGCCACGTGGCAGCGCAGTTGCGCTAGCGCAGTGGCGCTGTGCTCTGCGCTGCGCACCACGTGGCAGCACAGTTGCGTTAGCGCAGTCGTACTGCGCTCTGCGCTGCGCGACACGTGTCAGCGCAGTTGCGCTAGCGCAGTGCGCTGCGCGACACGTGTCAAGCACAGATGCGCTTGCGCCAAATAGAAAAATTCTGAAAGATCTCTCTGATCTTATTAAAACAATAAGATCCTTTCCTGTAAAACAGGAGCCCTTGGATCAAAGATCCAACGGTGGGAAAATTCCCCAAATCACTCAGAGAATGATCTCTTTAACAAATTTAACTAATTTATGGGCACTATATAAAGGACCCTAGACCTCAATTCAAAATCATCAACATCATTATTGAGAACTCTGAAGAATTGGAGAGAATTTCTCAAGAACAAAAAAGGTAAAACCTTTAGAAAAAAGAGAAAATTCTCTTATGAACAGATCATTGATCTGAGAACAAGATCAATGATCTTCAATAAAAAGAAAAATAAATAATAATAGTGCCTTGCACTTTCTTATGAACCATTGGTTCTTTGAAAACAAGAAAAACTTGTTTTCTTTGATTTAAAATCGATCAAAAGATAAAACAGTGCTCTGCACTTGCAAAAATTGCACTGTTGCGCTCCTGTGTTGGCGCAAGCCACCAGGGAGCGCCACGTGTCAGCAGCGCAACAGCGCAGCGCACTGACACAGCGCACTGCGTTGTTGCGCTTGCGCTCATCAGAGCGTGACACGTGTCACCACCATATGAGTTTGTGCCTTGCGCTCCTCAATTGGCGCAAAGCGCCTGACAAGCCATGTGGGGCATTGTCAGAACATTGAATGCAATGCATTATTGAAAGGGCAGAGCCCAAAAAAAGGTCTATCAGACCAAAATAAAAATGCTATGCATTATTTAAAGGGCAGAGCCCAATTAAAGGACCAAATAAAAAGGGCAGAGCCCAGTTAAAAAGGTCCAAATGGCCTAAAATAGATGCCGTGCATAATTTAAAAAGGGCAGAGCCCAAACAAAGGCCTAACAGGCCAAATGCAAACAAAACGTTGAATATTCTCAACTGGACTTAGCCCAATCATGGCCGTAAGTCCTCAAACTAAATTGACTGAGCAAGATTGCTCTCCTAAATCAATTTACAACCGGTTCGAGTGTACATCTTCGAACTCCTCTGACACCTATCGTTGTAATCCTTCAACGACGTCAGAGAGGTGACGGGTCCCGACAACTACACATCGATACGGACTGCAGGGTCCTTAAACTCGTGGACCGAAACGTCCTTAAACTAATATTCGTCCCAAAATGGGAATGTTGGACTTAAGCGTCCTTAAACTACCTATGGACCACCATGTCCCTAAACTGGAATATGGACCCCCATGTCCCTAAACTGACCATGGACCGCAATGTCCTTAAACTATCTATGGACCAATATGTCCCTAAACTAGAACAATAGAGCCCAAATGCTCTTTTGTCGGATCTAAACGATCCCGTTAAGTTGATCTTAGTCCCAAATTAGACTAACGTATCCTTAACAAACGTTTAAGTTGATCTTAGCCTCAAATATGGCTAACGCATCCTTAAACCAAAACCCCAAACCCAAATCCAAGAAAATACGGATTTGGACTAATCCACGTCCTACGGGCGACGACATAAATTAGTCTCCGTATACAATCCACGGGCAATCACAAACAAAACAAATACACACGATACGAAGTAAAATTTCTGGAAAAGGAGAAAGTTGTTACCGCGATGCGGTAACGTAATTAACTGCAGGGGCTTGCGCCTGCAGGGAAGAGCGTCCCCACAATTAAAAACCCCTCAAGCGAGGGGGAATCTGACGAAGTCTGCTACATCGGCCGCATCCGTCTAAACCTCCGATACACGGTGCCATAAATCAACTTGGCATCTTCGGAGAGGTGGACGGATAAAACCAAATAGGATCTGCCCCGAATCACAGGCAAGACGTTCAGTCTCGGCAGCCGTTCGGAGGGGAACACCCTCACTATAGGGAGCATGAGGCTCCTGACCAAATACAACGTCGGCAGAGAGGATCGACTTCTTCTTCCTCTTCTGCAAGCGAGCTCCGGTCGCCGCAAGCACAAGTTTACGTTTAGCGGGCACCTTGGGGCGACGAGTCCCGATATCTGAACCCACGCCAGAATCAGGGGAAGCTACAGTCACCTTTTCTATGGGAGCCCGGGGTATTGGTAGCTCGGGCCTGTCATGCGGGACTTCAATCGCGGTAGCTTCTCTTAAGGGAGGCGGGACAATGGTCCGTCGCTTCAGAGAGACATTTCGATCACCAGCAGGAGGTGCACCTTTGCAATCGAGCAGCAGTCGCTTCTCCTCACTGATAACGGCGCCCATAGAATGTTGGTACCAGACCACGTATACATTAAGGGCCTTCGGGACACAGCTCGGTTCGCTGATAAAGAAGTGAGACCCTGTGTTCAGGCGCATAAAATGATGCAGCGCGCTCCACATTCCCTCTTCGGTAGCAGCAGGTTCTGTCAAAAAGGCCTCAAGTGGGACACCCTGATTGTAACTCAGCTGCTGGGCGAAACGATGCGGGTTGTATCTCATGAATAACGCCGCATCATTTTGCCTGAATACGAGAAAGCCCGGCCTGATAGAGTACATATGAAGAATCTCCCAGGCTTTCAACACAGAGGCCCCATCTTTAAAGATGTCTTGCAATGGCAGCACCGCTTTTGAAGTTTCCTGGTCGATGGTCAAGACTTTGTCTGTGAAAGACATACCATCTCCAACCGTGCGCGGACGAAGGAGCAAGCCCCTAGCTTCCCGCTGTGATGGACTCATGATGGAAGCGTCAACCAGCCGTATTATCCGAGGGAACTTGCATCTGTCGTAAAAAGAAGGTCTTTTGTGGATACCGAAGACCCCAAGCACGTGCAGCTCTATCCATGAAGTGAAGTAATGCATTGGGAAGTTGGCAGGATGCACCCCTGGTTCAGTGTTATCCGCTGCTAAGCTGAGGCCGTGATATAGGTAGGCTAACCCGGCGATCCCGATGGCCACTTGTATTCCGGCAACCATGCGATGCGCGTGATAAGACAAAAGGCCTCATGCAACGAGGGTGCATAGGAAGCGCGGACCAGCTTAACCATAAACTGAGAAACCCGAGAAAGAACGCTTCCTCATCAATGCCCGGAGCGGCAATTTCTGACAGGGGGACGATCGCAACGTCGGGAAGAAAGAAATCCTTTTGATCGGCTTCCAGTATTGGCCGATGGTCCAAGCCAAAGCTGAAAGGATCATCAAGTTTAGCAAACTTATCGCCCTGTCGCGACAAAATTTCTGGGCGAAGAAAACGGGCAATGAAGTCCGCAAAGCTGACCCCCGGCCTCCCGATTCAAGAAAGAGGCTCTCATACATGTTCAACACCTTTATCAGACTTGGGAATTGGTGTTGAATGGTGTTCTCTGGGTTAAGACCCATCACCACTGATTTGGTGGCAAAAACATATTCATCCGGAGGAAGCAGCTCCTCGTAGTGCTCCCTCCTAATTGGTAAACCAGAAACCTCGGCAAATTTTTCCAAGGAAATGGAGACCTCTCTATCCAATAGGAGGAAGGTATGGGTCGGAATGTTCCACTGCTCTAAGAATGCCTTGATCCACCATGTGGGAGGTGCAGAATACTGGAACAAGGAAGCGTAGATTGCAGGATATAAGCCAAGCCTCAGCAGCTGCGATTTCTTTGCCGATAGATATATCGGGTCCACTGCAAGTATCCGGCCCGATGACGGGGAGTTAGCCCGATGTTGTAGGGCTGTCCCCAAGGGCACGACTCGCCCTGACATATGCGTCGTCCTAGGGTGTCCAAAGCCACCGACGGCTGCACGGGTACTGCGGCAATAGAAGGCCGAAGGAGACCTTATGAAGTCCAATTTACCTCCTCTACAGTATAATTGATTGGGGGTGTATCGACATAAGGGATCGCAGAGATAGGCTCCGAAGGCGTCGCACAGGAAAAGCTCCGGCGGCCTCTGATAATTTGGTCATACCATCTATCCCATAGGTGAAGATTCTTGTATTCCGGGTCGTGGTCTCTGATCAGCGCAAGAACCTCTCGGTCTACAGGTGCCTCAGGAAATCCGCCTTCTGAGCGGATGAACGGAAAAGAAGTGTCGAAAGACATGTCGCCTGCATGAAAAGGGATAAAAGTCAACTGTCAGTGCTATAATTTAATTTAAATTCTGACACTTGGTACTTTAGAATTTGTACCACACTGCAATGCAGTGGAGAGGGACTAAAGGGGACCCACAAAATCTAGATGACAATTCATCATTAATAAAACAACCTCATCATTTGACGAGGCTGTCATTAAGTGAGGAAATCCTCAAAAGAAATTCTCATTAAATGAGAGATCTCTCGGTCAGAGGAGTAAATCTCCCTTTGAGAGCAACGCTCTGTGACAGAGTGACACTTGTCAAACTCTGATCATGAAGGAATAAAAATTCCTCAAGAGCCTTGCTCTAGGAAAAAAATGATGATAAAATAATCTATCAGAAGAAATCGAAATCAATTTTTATGAATTAAAAATTCCGGGATCTTCAAGATCCATGAACAAACTCTTAAGAGTTCCTCATAAGAGATTAAAAAGTCTACATGTTATCAAAAGCGCAAAGCTCTGTTCATGGGCTAAGAAACCCCAAGAAAAGATCTCTTTAGATCTATGGGTTCAAGAGAGCAAAGCTCTGTTGATGAAACCCTAAAAGGGTTTTCTTTAGATCAAAGATCTATGAAGAGCAAGACTCTGTTAATGGGTAAAACCCTAGAACTTTAAAAAGATTTAATCTTTACCTAAGTTTTGGCAGAGTTTTGACTCTTAAAATTTCTTAAGATGAAGAGGTATGCTCTATGGGAGAATAAGAATTCTCAGAGAACAAGAAGAAGATGAACAGAATCATCTAAGGGACCAAAAGTCTTATTTATAGGCATTGAAATGCCTTTTCAACTTTTGAGTTGATCCAAGGACGCAGAAGCTGCCACCGCTGCACTCACATGCGGGCCACGTGAGCGCAACGGTGGGGGGGCATTTGTTTCCCCCAATAAGAGCAAACCTTTGTTTGAAATTTGAATTTCAAAATGAAGCAACACTTCAGATGCAGCGCCAAGTGCGCTGCGCCCTAAGTAGCGCACCACGTGTAAGACACGGATGCGCTAGCGCTAAGTGCGCTGCGCTCTGAGCAGCGCACCACGTGTAAGACACGGGTGCGCTGTGCTCTAAGCAGCACACCACGTGCAAAGCACAGGTGCGCTAGCGCTGAAATTAAAAACTCCCCACCGTTAGATCAAAGATCTAATAATAATGATAAACCATTAACTAATCAGAATTAAATTCTATTAAGGAAAGGTTCCTCAAAATCTTTCTAAATAATAAGATTGTACTCTGTAAATCAGAGCACCGTTGGATCAATGATCCAATGGTAAATAAAAATTACCAAAAGACAGAATAAATTCTGTATGGAAAGATTTTTCAAATCTTGTTAAAAACAAGAAGATTGCCATCTGTAAAACAGAACCCCTAGGATCAAAGATCCAATGGTGGGGAAACGTCTCCAAATCAATCAGAGAAAGATCTCCTTAACTGATTGAACAAATCAGCTTGCCCTATATAAAGGCCTCAAGATTTCAAGTCTCATACAGAGAAACCCCCCCCCCCCATAAACTTTGAGAAACTCAAAGATAAAGAGCAAGCTCTTGCAAGAAGATATTTCTTCAAGGTAAGAATGAAGGATGATGAACACAGAGACGAAATCATTTCATGATTAAGGAAGAAGAATTCATTTCTTTAAAAAGATCATAGATCTAAAAAGACCAAAAGTCTTTCACAAAGAGATCAAAAGATCTCATCACAGAATAAAAGAAGAAGAACATAATTCTTCTCACAGATCATGGATCTATAAAGGCAAAGGCTTTCATCAACATAAGAGATTGGAAATCTCTCCTGCAAAATAAGAACTGTCGTTCTTAGATCTTGAGACAAAGTCTCTTTTAAAGAGAACATAAATTTGTTTCTCAGATTATAAAATTGATCAGATGCGCTTTGCGCTCTTGAAATGCGCCTTGCGCTCTTCAACTGCGCTTCTGCGCTCTCTGGACCGGCGCTCAGCGCCAAATGCGCCACGTGTCAACCATATATGCGCCGATTAACAACTTGCACTTTGCGCTTCTGAAATAGCGCACTGCGCTCATGGGCTGGCGCTCAGCGCCAAGCACACCACCTGTCTCTCACGTGTGCGCCAGCAAATTGAAAGCGCAATGCGCTCATGGACTAGCGCTCAGCGCTCATAAATTGGCATCATGAGCTCATCATTTGGCGTCTAACGCCAAGCGCGACATGTGTCCCTTACATGTGCGCTACGTGGCAGAAGCGCAATACGCTCTTTGACTGCCGCAGAGCGCCTAGCGCACCACGTGCTTCGCTGACAGAACATAAATTGTTCTTTAATAAGCCCAAAGCTCTGATCAATGCTCAGGATTGTTAAAAGGGTCAAGCCAAAATAATGGCTCAACAGCCCAAAATAAAATGTTAAACATTTATTGGACTTAGCCCAAGATTGGCCATAAGTTCTCAACTCATATTAATTGAGCCTATCTGCTCATGAATAATCTAACAGATCTTAGTCCCAAATTGGACTACAGATCTTTCAACCAACTCACACCGGTTCGAGGGTACATCTCTGAACTCCTCTGATATTTGTCGTTGTAATCCTTCAACGTCTTCAGAGAGGTGACGGGTCCCGACAACCATACATTTCATGGACTGTAAAGTCCTTAAGCTCATGGACTATGGTGTCCGTAACCTTGACTGTGAGGTCTGTAAACTTACGGACTATGATATCCTTAACCTTGACTGTGAGGTCTTTAAATTCATGGACTATGATGTCCTTAACCTTGACTGTGAGGTCTTTAAACTCACGGACTACGATGTCCTTAACCTTGACTGTGAGGTCTTTAAACTCACGGACTACGATGTCATTAACCTTGACTGTGAGGTCTTTAAACTCACGGACCATGATGTCCTTAACCTTGGACCGAGATGTCCTTAAACTAACAATGGACTGTAATGTCCTTAAACAAACCGACCGCAATGTCCCTAAACTAAGCAATAAAGCCCAATCGCTCTCTTGTTGGATCTAAACGATCCCGTTGAGTTGATCTTAGTCTAAAATTAGACTAACGTATCCTCAACGAACGTTTGAGTTGATCTTAGTCTCAAATGAGACTAACGTATCCTCAAACCCAAACCCCAAACCCAAATCTAAGAAAATACGGATTTGGACTAATCCACGCCCTACGGGAGACAACATAAATTAGTCTCTGTATACAATCCACGGGCAACCAAAAACAAAACAAACACCCACGACACGAAGTGACCATCTGGAGAAGGAGAAAGTGGTTACCGCTATGCGGTAGCGTAATTAATTGCAGGGGCTTGCGCTTGCAGAGAAGAGCGTCCCCGCAATCAAAAACCCCTCAAACAAGGGGGAATCTGACGAAGTCTGCTACATCGGCCGCATCCGTTTAAACCTTCGATACATGGTTTCATAAATCAACTTGGCATCTTCGGAAAGGTAGACGGATAGCAGCAATTAGCATCTGCCCCGAAATTCAGGCTAGACGTTTGTCTTCCCGGTTTTCGGCGGGGAACAATCATCAATATTATCGATGGATCAAAAATCTTAAACGAACAAAAGAGAAAAATAATAAAAAAACAAAAAATTGCTCCATAAAAAGAAAAACGACAAATAAGAAAGCAGAAGATTTGGACCCCCAAATTTTCAAAACCAGTTTGTTTTTCTTTCCCTTTTCTTTTCTTTGCAACAGCCCGTAGGATGTCCCTGGGAACTTTTTTCACATAATTGGTTGAAAATCTTCTTTACCGCTGCAAGTGAAGGGTTTTGAACCTGATGGGGGTCGGAATCTCCTTCAGATGTTGTCCTCCGTCGATCTTGCTACCAGCGAGTTTGAACCGTTGAGATTTGAGATAAGAGTTATGTGTGTGGGTCTCAATGGGTTGTGGGCTGCCATTGACACCGAGCTACCTGAAAGAAAATTCCCTGGGCGGAAAACCACCGTAGGACCCTCCGACGATCAAGTAAGTACCGAGGAGTAATTGGGCAGAGCAGCGGGGTATTGGAAATCAGTTCGACGTATCAGAGTCGTCTGGAGAAGGGGTTTATACAGGGGTCGTATTGGAGCGAGTCGATACAAAATTCTCGCCGTCTGTTATGTCCCTGCGTCACGTTCACATTGATGGCGGGATACGCCCATTAATGACGAGAAACGCTAGCGTGGGATGCGAGATGTGGAGCGACGGTGATCTCATCGTGGCGAGATACACGGAGCTGTTACGGGGGCGTTCGGGCTCCGTGCTTCCGGCCAGATAGGGAAGCAGAGGAAGCTCGGCTCGTTGACAGCTTGGTAGCGAGCGAGGAGGCTCAGCAAGCTCAGCTCTGTAATAGCTGAGAGACGAGCGAGGAGACTGAAAAAATCGGCTGTAGAATAGCTTGGAGGCGAGCTGTTGGCTGGTTACTAGACGAATAGGGAACGTACTCCGGGGAAGTCTTCTAAAAGATCTTATGCAACCTAGGAAGCGAGACGCCGAGAAATGTCCCCGATGCGTCATATTTATCCCGGTTCTGCTACCCCCAAGAATCTAGTGAGTTTGCGCAGATGGCACATCACCGCCACGTGTCGTAATTTGAGGAATTCCTACTTACGGGTATCATCACTAGCCCCCCACTCTCATTCCGACCAATTTGTTGGCCGGACCGAGAGTGGCTATCATTCCTATCTTCAATAATTCAACTTGGCGCCGATGGTTCTTTCTAATGGGTTGTCTGAGAATGATGCGACGTTTGGCGGCTACGCCTCTCGGATTCCTGGATCTACGTGGCGACTCACGAAGCGCTTTGATTCCCGCGCGTATCTTTGGTGACGTCAGTGGATCGGTAAAATGATTGTGTTTTAAAGAGGACACCGCTTCGCTCGCTCGGTCTGTTGGCCTTCGTGCCACGTGTCCTCCGCGCGGTGGCGAGACGCGAGGGGTCGTCAGTTGAATCCAAGTGAAGGGGAGGTGTCCTGTTACGTCCCGCTTCCCAAGATACGTAACTACGGCACGTGACAGAGCCAACCATGCTACCTATGGTTAGGAATCATCTCTCAACAGTCACATTACGGCTGTTGTAACGACTCACCATACTTGAATCTATCTCACTTCCTTCATTTGATTTTCTTGAAGATCGTTTCTTGCTTTCTTGAAATTCATTTCTGTGTCTTTTTATATTTATTTGACCATATTTTATATTCAATATTACTCTCTTGTCAATTATAGTACCGACTGGTGGAGCGACGACGATATGCGATCACATTTAGTTTCCTTATTCTGTTATCATATCTTTTTAAGTAATTTTAAGAACGAAATTATTTTAAGGAAGGTAGAATACAACGATCATAAAATTCCTATATTTTCTCGTATCATTTTTTAATAAAATATTGCAATTATTTATTTTTGGTATATTTTTTGTTCTAATAAATATATTATTTTACCCATTTTATAATTTTTCAAAACCCAAACCCCAAGCCAAGACAAATCAATTTGATTTCTTTCTGTTCTTTTTCTAAGCCCACTTTCTTTTCAAGATACGACATATATTTAATTCTTGTTAAATATGTGCATGAACAACCATGTAGCTTATTGGTTAAGTCCTTATATTGTTATTCCATAGGTCACATGTTCAAATCCCTATACTTACAATTATTTTTTTTATCAATTTTTATCCTTCTATAATCTACAAATGAGATCTTTCATATCATCTTTTTTTAACTCCTAAAATAATTAGAATGATTATGAGCAATAATTTATTAGAATTATGGTGGTCATAAACCTTTTTTATATGTCTCTCCTATTTCTTTTCTTCATCACACATTTTTATCATTACACATCTCTCTCTCTCTTCATCTAAATTCCTCAAAAAAAATATGAAGAAGCTCTCAAGAAAGTCTCGATAGTAACACGAGACTATCAGCGGATAGATAAGCCCGGTGACAACACCGGGTTGTGTATATAAGTCCCTTCTCTATCCCTCCCTCCATCTCTTTATTCTCCTCTTATCATATCTCGTGAACCCGTTATTCTTTTCATATCGTAATCCGTAAGAGAAGATAAACATAAACATATACATATATATAAGTCTAGATGTATATGGTTCTATATGGTTTAATAATATCTTATTGCCTCCTGTTCAAATTAAAGTGTTTTCAATTCTTTGTTCATGATTATGAGTTGTGAGAACATAAATTTCATGCCACAATATATCTACGATATTTTATGGAATCGGTTTGGTTATTAAAAGAAAAGGAGAAGCTTGCATAAAAATACTAGTTAATCTTTTTGCTGGTTTTAGTATACATATCAATACCTTTACCTTTAAAAAAAAATTTTAGAAATTAATTTTTTGTAACACCCTAGTGCATTTATACGATATTTTATTTAGGGTTTTTCAGATCTTGCGACAGTTTTCTCGTTTATTATTTTTTTTGGTGCGGATAATGCATTTGGTATCTGCGGTTAGTATCCGACCCGACCTGCATGCTTGAAACCCATAATGGTTCTAGATTACGTCGTATATTACTAGTACAGAGGATCCGTGCACTGCTAGGTTCTATATACATGTATAATATATTTGGTATCTGCATATCTTTTACTAACACAAATAATAGTCAAATAATACATTTTAATATCTAGCATTGCCTGTTATCATACCCCATATCTTGTGAGTGCATCTATATATCGTGTTCATGTCCTGTTTGATAAAACAGACTCGTTTGGATCGCTACGTGTATTTACGTGTATCCATTTTTAGGGGTATACATTTTATTTAACCGGGTATCACATTATGGTTTTGGCTGATACGTATATTATCCATATTTTAAAACTAGATTTTTAGAACAGATCCGGGTAACTGCGCCTTAAAGCCTCGGCCAACTACGCGGCTTCCTCGGCAGGTGAGACAGGAAGGAGAAAACCGGCATCTAGCTCCTTCATAGATATCGGCTCGTCCTGAATAAAAGGTTCGGACTCAAGCAAAGTGTCGAGTAGACCGGCGACTGATTTCTTTCTCCTCTTGGAGCTTGTGCTGACGCTAGCGAAGGAGCGCTTTCTCCCCCTTGGTGCTTTGGCGCAGCGTTGCCCAACTTCACCTTCAGTATGACCCTTTGGTGACACCACCGTGGGTGCTTCATCAGGAACTTCTGCCTGGGCTTTAGCGCGCACCAGCATACCAGCAGTGCGAGAGGTTGATTCTATTTCTGTGGCTTTAGGGATAAGCACCAAACCTCTATCCTTCGGTAGAGGGCGAACCACTGACCATGGCCACAATGGGGCGTTGGTGGCCTGAGCTGGAACGGAAGCTCTACCCTTGAAAAGCACCCATCTCTCCTTTGCAATGACGGGGCCGACCCGATGGCGATACCAATCCTTAAAGGACCCTACAGGTCTCGGGAGATAGTCGTGCTCCGGGATCATGAAGCGGGAGCCAGTGTTTAACCACATGAAATAGTGAATGACGTCGTGAGTAAGCTCCAAGGATAGAGCAGGCTCGACTAAAAATGCCGCGAGAGGGACGCCCTGGTCGTAGCCTAACTGCTGGGCGAAGCAGTGCGGATTATACCGTTTAAAGAGGACATCATTATTCCGACAGAACACCAGATACCCTGGCCTGATCGAGTGTAGGTGCGTGATCTTTTTTGGTTTCAAAGCCGGGACCCCACCCTTAGACAAATCAAACAATTGCTGAACGGGCCCCGCTGGAGCGGAAAGGACTCGATCACTGAATACCATTCCGCCTTCATTTGAGTACGGGTTAAGCAGTACACGGAGAACCCTTAACTGGGTTGGATCGGGAGCGGAGGCATAAACCAACCTCATGAGCCGCGGGAAGGTATACGAGTCATAAAAATCTGGCCGCCAATGCGCAGCGAACTCTCCTAGAACGTGCATCTCGATCTACGACGTGAAGTAGTGGAGGGAGAAATTCACAGTCTCCACACCCGGGTTCGAAGTATTAACCGTGACGCTTAACCCATGATATAGATGCGAAAACCCCGCGACGTCAACAGCTAATCGTGCTCCTCCAGCTATGCGATGAGTAGGATAAAAGACCGAGGCTGTCATGAAACGACGATGCATCGGCATGGCAAACCAGCTGGGCCAGAGAATGATAAAGCCAATAAAGAAGGTTTTTTTGTCCATGCCAGCGGCCGCAATTGCATCGAAAACTACGGTTGACGAGTTTGGAATATAGAAATGCGACAGGTCTTCCTCTTAGGTCGGCAGTTTCCTCAGCCCGAATCCAAAAGGGTCTTCAATGTTCGCAGATTTCGGAGCCTTTTTGGATAAGACGTCCTCGCGAAGGAAGGAAGCAATGAACGCGTCAAAGGTGACACCTTGCCCTTCCGATGTCACGAACATCTTTTCAAAGATACCCAGGGCCTTGATTAGACTCGAGTACTTGTGACGAGCGGCGTTCTCAGTCGATAGGCCGTCAAGCATAGCGGGCACCGTATCAAACGCATACTCATCAGGATGCAGTAACTCTTCATGATGCTCTCCCTTGATCGGCAATTCGGAGATCTCGCGAAACTCTTCCAGTGAAATTGAGACCTCTCGATCCCCTAGCAAGAACGTGTTGGTGGAAAGATTCCACTGATTCAAGAAAGCCTTAAAACCCTAGAAGTGAGGGGCGTTATAATAGAATAACGAAGCGTACACTGCTTGGTACAACCCAACTTTCTGCAGACGTGCACGTTAGGCGGAAAGGAAGTATCGAGCCCAGGAAAGGTAGCCCACTGGGTGGCGGGGGGTATCGCCTACCTTATAAACCTGCCCCCAGGGTCGAGCTTCACCCTGACATATTCGGCGCCCAAGAATATCAATGGCCACCACGGGTTGGCTGGGTATCCCAGTCGTTGATGGCTCGAGTTGGCCCGCGGGAGTTCAGTTAGTCACCTCCACCGCATAAGCAGTCCGTGGGCGTTCCGTCAATAATATAAAGCGGATGGGTTCTGTCGGCTCTTCACAGGTAAAACTACGGCGGCCTCTGAATAGCAGCTCACCAATGATAAGGCAAAATAATCATTGAGAGAATCAAAAAGGATTCTCATCAAACAGTAAAATTTAAACGACTCTTAAAGCGGGTTCTGTTAAAGAGCACAACAGATTCAAATCTGCGTTAGGGGCACAACAGATTCTGGCATGCCCGGTGGGACCTTTTCCTCTTTCCACTCCACACTTCATGTGTCGTGTTTCGCGAACAAAATCACGGTTTGCTATGGTTGCCCCTGTATTCGAAGTACTAAGATTTGGTGTCTTGCTCCTGTGCAGAGAAAAGAACATCAATAGCTTCCAGCTGCACCAACTGCAACAGCAACTCCCGCTCCGCCCCGACGGGAGGAGTGACTTACGGGCCCAATGCAGCTTCCATCTTTTCAATACCGGTGGAGCAGGTGACTCAGGCAACCACTATATTGTTCTTCGGGGCCATGCTCCCGCCAACAAGCTTCAATGCCTCAGTGCCGCAAGGGGAAGCTCCCAAGAAGCCGGTCTTCGATCGACTTGCAACCACCACGGCCTCTCAACGGGTCGTCCAAATCTACCATCTCAGTCTTCAACAGGCTGAACCAAAGCTCAAATGGGCCCGCAAAGAGGCTCACAATACCTGAAGTGGTTATCCCGAAACGGATAGCCATTCCAGCTCCGGCAGGTGAAGTCGTCAAAGGGACTTCTCCTACTAAAGGATCAGTCTTCAAAAGATTGGCCGTTCCAACTCCTGTTACGGGTGAAGTCGTCAAAAGGTCTTCTCCTACCGGAAAATCGGCTTTCGAAAGATTGGCCATTCCCTCTCAACGGACGTCAGTTTTCGACATTGTCACGCCCCGCTTCCCAGTGTATGGCGAAGGAGACGCGACGAGGTCCGCTACGTATATACTCAGAAGTACATACGCTAAGCGTATCTAAGCAATATAAATAAATACACAAGAGACAAGAAAAAAAAAGCAGAGCAACTTTTATTTATTAACATTCTTTGTACAATACATGAAAGGAAATACAACTGAAATAAAAAGATGCCTAAATAGTGGCATAACAGGAAATGAAAAGTTCAGAAAGGAAAAGTGTACAATGAAACTACAGTGCAGGGTCTTCAGTGAACTGCTCCAAGTCTTCTTGCGATGGCTCAACCTCTGCCGGGTCCAAATCACCTGACGACATTCAAAGAAGAAAGAAACAGAATGTCGTCAGCGAACAGGTCGCTCAGTAAGTCCTAAAGGTAAGAGGGAAGTAGAAAAAGACAGAATAAGAAGATACATTTTAAAGTGTATACTATTGTTGTAATGTTATGTCAACGCTGTTGTTTGTAGCTTGGTACAGAAGAATGCCAGTGTATACGAGGGGAGTCTCTATATGCCAGAGACTAAGGGCACATATAGTACAAGGAACCGTTTATGCCACGGTACAACAGCAACTGGATTCATATTAGGTGTGTTAAGTCTGACCACCTCGTGCCACCTTTAACACCTTCCGTATCAATCTACCCCTTAAAACCCCGCGATGTCTTGATTGTATTGTTATCTTATAAAATTGTATTGATTGTATAGTTGATTGACTGACTGACCGACCGAAACCATGATATCAGGAAAACGGTTATAACCGTAGAGTCATGTAAATGGAATATTGGGAATCATGTAAAAGGGATATATATCTATGGTTCGGTTCGGTCAAATTGTATAAATTGATAATTGGATTCATGGATTCATATGTTCATATTGACTTGGAATCTTGTAGATTATAGATTGACTTGAATCATATTCAAGTCGGATTAATCAGACTCAAACCCGAGTCAGACAATCAGAACTGTGAATCGAGGTCTTTTAATTGCTAGGGTCCTTAGGGTAATTTATAAAACTTGAGGGGGTTTTATATAAAAATGCTTTTATATACTTTTCAAAATATACCTCAAGTATTTATTGTTCGTCTTTAGATTTGTAATGAGGGTGGATTTTATGTTGTGATATTTCTAGTGAAAATATCCTAGTTTTATAAATAAGGGTATTTATTTGTAATATTGATCATCTGAAGTTCATGGTATTTTAGTGTAAAATTTACTATTGTGATTTTTAGAAAAAGGTGGAAAATTTATTTTATAATCAAATAGATATTTAAATGATAAATATACATATGTTTATACAAAAATAATTTTTAAATAATATTTTATATTCCAAAAATCTCATTTTCTTAAGGTGTCGTATTTTAAACCTTTCGAGACCGAATGCTCCTTGCGGAGGTTTGAATCTCGCACTACTAAGCCCGAGGGTGCACGATAAACCGTACTATCCCTAACGGGTTCCCTAAAGGTGGGTTGTAGCGGCGCTTTGCAAAGATTGTAAAATACTAATCCTTTAGAAAACGGTTTTTATAAAGTAAAGGTATTTATTTGCAAATTGTAATTTTCCGTATTTTAGGTTCCAGGGTTTCCTAAGCCAACTAACATATTTCTAAATGGTCTAAACGACAAGTCGTTAGAAGACTCAAATCGCCTCTTCACCGCCAATTGTGGCCAGGTAAGTACAAGTGAGGAAGGAGGATCGCTCACGAATCGTGAGGCGGGCCTTTTAAAGTTACCTAAGCTCACTTGCCTAGCCTAGACACCACAAAGTCAGGTTTAGATAAACGATCGATGTCCACAACTTATCGTATTTTTCCTATTAAAGATATTGTTTAAACAAATGTATCAAACCTAAACTTTTATAAAAGGTTTTATTAAGGAAATGGTATTTTAATGTAAAATCTTGTTTTATCGTATTAGGAGTTTTCAAGATAGCGTATTATGGTTGCATATGTGTGTGTGAGGAGGTAGGTCATTACCCCGTGATCTATTTTAAGGTATAGCAATGTTAACGGGTTAAATGTGAAATTGAAACATGATGGTATTAAAGTGAAAAATACGGTAAGTTAAAAATGTTATCATTTCATGTGTGAAAACTTATTCAAATTGATTTTTACAAGTTTAATAATCAAGATAAAGATATTTAGGCATGATTGAATTGATTAGAAGTGAAATTTTATAGAAAACCGAATCGAAAATCGGATTTGTTCCGATTCCGTCGGGTTTCATAATTTCGTATTTTTGAGAATTAGAAAAGGAGATAGAATGGGACTTATGGGTTTCGATCTATACTAAAGAGTATAGGGAAACTAGATGAGTTGTCGAGGCGTTGCTTCGTCGCCGGTTGTTTCAAAAAACGTCGCCGGAATTCCGTCAGCGCTTCGCCGTGAACTTGATTTCAAAGTACACCCTTCTTATAAAAATTTTGAGAGAGTAAACCTAGTGTTTTGGGATGAGAGGATAGAGGGTAGGGGGTGTATTTATAGGGTAGGCTAGGATAGGGTAGGTGAAAGGTTTTTATTTTAAAAAAATTGTAAAAATAATAGAAAAATCATTAAAATTTGTAGTAAATAGGGTGTAATTAACATTCGGAAACCGATCTAATAAAATGGTGTGTGCAGAGAGTTATGGAATGTGAAAAGGCAATTTTTTTGTTTTGGGGACTCGGTCGTCCGGCCGAGTCCGGCCGGCGGCGCCGGCCCGAGTCGGCCGGTCCGCCGGCCGAGTCCGATGGTCGTTGGGTGGGGGGTCTTCAGACGTAGGCTCTGGTATATTTACTTTTTAGGGTTCAGTTCAACTTTTGGGAGTTATGGCCTGTGGACTGTTGGGTTTCCAAGAATTTTAAAAGAAAAATAATCTAAAAATAATGTGGGGCATGGGATTTGAACTCTGGTGGCTTGGTTCAGCAGTGCAAGGTATTACTAATGAGCCACAAGCTCCTTCTTGTAATTATTGTGGGAAAATAAATACTTAAAGTGGTAACAGCAACATTAAATACTCCAAGTATACCTCAAATTTAAATCAAATTTATGTATACAAAAATTGGAGTTGTTACAGACATGCTGGCACCAGCAGTAGCCCTTCATCAAAGCAGGGGGCATGACGAAGCCACTCCCACAACTGAGGCAATCCCATCTTCAAGGCATGCTCGACATCGCCACCGGCGCCAAGTGAGGAAAGCTAGGGTTTAAACCTATAAAAAGAATTTAATTCTTACAAAACGAGAGGCATGAGATCCTCCAAACCTTAGGGTAATTAACTTGAGATCGAAATCTCCAAATACCAAGAAGGAAAGTGTCACGGCCCGCTTCCCGGTGTACGGGAAGAGGACGCGACGAGGCCGCTACGCATTTACTCACGCTAAGCGTATCTAAGCAATATAAAGTAAAGCACACAAGAGATAAGATGTAAATGAACAGCAATTTTATTTATTCAACAATCTTTTTACAATACAGCTGAAATGTAAATACAAGGAATGAACGCAATGCCTAAACAATGGCATAACAGAAATAAAAATATGTACAAGTAATCTAGAGCTCTGGGTCGAAGGTTATCTGATCCAAGTCCTCGCTGCTGGGCTCTGTCTCCAGAAGGTCTGATCCAGCTGACAACATTCCAAAGAAAGAAGAATGGAATGTTGTCAGCGAACAATCGCTCGGTAAGTCCCAAAGAATAGGTATAGACAGAATAGACAGAAGGAGAATGTAACTTTTAAAGTTGTATTATATTGTTAACGCTGTTGTTTGTCGCTTGGTACAGAAAATACCAGTGTATACGAGAGGAGTCCCACTATTCCGGAGACTAAGGTATACGGAGCAAAAGTAACCGTTCAGCCACGGTACAACGGCAATGGATATTTAGGTTAGGTATATTATGGCTACAGTCTCGTGCCAATTTTAACACTTTCCGTACCAATCTACCTCTTATAAACCCCACGATGTCTTGATTGTATTGTTTGTATTGTATTGTATTATATTGTAAATTGTATATGGATGACTTGCCGGAATCATAATATCAGTAATGGAACAGATATAATGGATGTACATGTGGATGGAGAATATCCATGGTTCGGTTCAGTCAATATAGATTGATATAGATTGAATAGACGGATTCATGGATTCATGTTGTATTGTAGTTTATACTTTGTAGCAACCCTAAACTTTCTGTACAATTTTTTCAAAAATACATAAAGGGGTACTTGAGCCTGAGCACAAGTTATAAGTTTGATTTTCTTTTGAATAGCAAGAAGGAGCTTGTAGCTCATTGGTAAGACCTTACACTGCTGAACCAAAGCACCAGAGGTCAAATCCCATCAACCACATATTTTTTTAATTAAATTCTTTTAATCTTTTAGAAGCCCAAGAGTCTACACGTGCACTACACGTAATAGGGTAAGTTACAGAATAAACAAACGGGTCCACAAGTCAAGATGAAGCGACGGGGACACGAGGCAAGGAGACGCGGCCCGACTCGAGCCGATGACTCGCGCGACTCGACCGGCGACGCCGGTCCGACTCAGTCGAAACCCTAACTTTCTTTATCTGTTGCGACCTTTGAACTTCCCCCATAACCCCTGTATTATTTAATCTCCCTGCACATTTACAGAGCAAATTAAAACACACATTTAATCCATTTTAAATACAAATTTTATCACACCCTTTCACTACCCTAAACCTTAGATTTTTCCTATAAATACCACCCCTCAAATCACCCCCCTCAGTCATAAATCCCTGCCCAAACTCTCAAGAAAATTCCCAAGTCTTTTGTGTGCAAGTGGAGTTAGCAAAAAGGCGAAGCTCCGACGAACTTCCGACGGCAATCCGAGGAGTTTCCAACGACGAAACGACGCACTAGCAACTCCCACCTCTTCCTCTTTCTCTCCTTTAGCCAATCAACCTGTAAGTCCCCCTTCTCTCTCTCTTTTTCCATTCTCAAATTCTTAATTCTTAAAATGTGTCGGAAGCGGCGTTATCCGGCTTCCGATTCTCTTTTCTTTCAAAAATACAACATTTTCTTAATAACAAACCTACAACTTTTGCTATCTTGTTTAATACTCATTAACTAAGACAATAGAACAAGTTTGACATTAAAATAATAACCATAGCCAGTTTTATTTCAATTTTACATTAAAATACCTTTATGTTTCATATCGACATGTTTATACCTTTTAACCATGCTAGCTTTAGAAAACTCATGAGGTAATGACCTACCTTCTCACAACAATCATATGTAATATAGCAAGACGAAATTTGGGAACATAGATTTGGGGAAAATACAATTTTACACATAACTACCTCCGACTTATAAAAACCTTTTTTCTACAAGATATGTATTTAACAAATCTTTGCAAAATGCGCCTCTACAACCCATTTCAGGGAACCCGTTCGGGATGGTGCGGGTTATCGCACATTCTCGGGCCCAGTAGAGTGAGATACAGACCCCCGCAAGGAGCATACGATCTCGAAAGATTTAAAATACAATTTTCTTTAGAAAATTTGATTTCTATTATAAATAAAACTTATATTTTTAATAAATAAATATATATGTAATTAATATCAAAATATCTATTTTTAATATTTATAATATTCCACATTTCCAAAATTCAAGAAAAACATTCCATTTATAAGAAAATACCATACAATTCCAATATTACAAATAAATACCATATATTATGAAATTAGGTTTTATTCACTAGAAATTTCATATTGAGTAAAAGAAACATCCATAAAAACTCTAAAGACAATAATAAAATACTTGAGGTGTATTTTGAAATTTATACAAAATTATTTTTACATAAACCCCCCTCAAGTTATACTAAATTATAACAAGGACCCTAGTAAACATAGGTTTAAGCGGGACCGGTCTCTTAAGCTTCACGGAGCCAGAGATATGTATGCTTTCCTATTTAAGGTAGACAACTTAACAAACGGTGTTATCAACACGGTAATTGTCTTTGAAAAAGACACAAATCCTGCCGTCCATCTGCAGCAGTTACCGGTAACACCAAAACCTAATTCAGTATTCAATTTCTTTTCTGATTGTCTGACTCAGACCGAGTCTCAATATAATCAATCTGACTTGAATATGATTTAAGTATGAAATTACAAAACTACAATTCAATATAAATCCATATATTCAATATGTTCAATCTATTCAATCTATATTGACTGAACCGAACCATGGATATACCTCCATCTACATGATTCTCCAGTTATATCCATTTACTGATATCATGGTTTCGGCAAGTCTTCCATCTATACAATTCAATTTACAAGACAATACAATACAAACAATACAAACAAGATATCGCGGGGTTTATAAGGGGTAGACTGGTACGGAACATGTTAAAGGTGGCACGAGGTGGTCACTTAAGACGTAATTGCATTCATGCCGTTGTTCCGTGGTATTATCGACGGAGCCTTATACTCCATATACCGTAGTCTCTGGTCTAGTGAGACTCCTCTCATATACACTAGCATCTTCTGTACCAGGCTACAAACAACAGCGTTGTCACGCCCCGCTTCCCAGTATACGGCGAAGTGGACGCGACGAGGTCCGCTACGTATGTACTCAGAAGTACATACGCTAAGCGTAACTAAGCAATATAAAATAATCACAAGAGACAAATGATATTGAAATAACAGCAACTTTTATTAATAACATTCTTTGTACAATGCATGAAATGAAAATACAACTGGAATGAAAAAACAATGCCTAAACAGTGGCATAACAGAAATGAAAAATACTGGAAAGAACAAGGTACAATTATCTAGAGCTCTGGGTCTTCTTGGAACTGCTCCAAATCTTCACCGGTGGGCTCGATCTCAGCTTGGTCCAACGCACCTGACGACATTCAAAGAAGAAAGAAATAGAATATCGTCAGCGAACAGGTCGCTCGGTAAGTCCCAAAGAATAAGAAGAATGAGAATGACAGAGTAACAGTATATTCTAAAGTATTATATTGTTGAATATTATGGAACATTGTGTAACGCTGTTGTTTGTAGCTTGGTACAGAAGAATGCCAGTGTATACGAGGGGGATCTCTATATGCTAGAGATCAGGGCAAAAGGAAAGTACAAGGAACCGTTATGCCACGGTACAACAGCAACAGGATTCAGGTTAGGTGTCTTAATCTGACCTCCTCGTGCCACTTTTAACACCTTCCGTACCAATCTACCCCTTAAACCCCGTAGTGATTTAACAGTATTGTGGTATTGGAATATGTAAGTTGAGTGACTGACCAAAACCATGATATCAGTAAACATGTTGTAACTGTATAATCAGGTAAATGGAATATCAGGATAATGGATGAATATCCATGGTTTGATTCAGTCAAAAGGAATATATTGTTAACTGGATTCAGGGTTTCATGTATTCAAAATTGTGTTGGAATATTAAAGAATATAGATTGACTTGAATTGTATTCGAGTCAGGAATAGTCAGACTCTAACCCGAGTCAGACTAAAAGAAAGATAATTTGAAGTCCAATATTAGTTAGGGGCCTTTTTGTAATTTGTAAAACTTGAGGGGCTTTTCTGTAAAAAGTACTTTTGTATAGTTTTCAAAATACACCTCAAGTATTTAATAATCGTCTTTATTGTTATAATGAATGTGTATTTTATTTGTGTTATTCTAGTGAATATATCCTAATAAAAGTATTAATTGTTTTATTTGAAATTCATGGTATTTTAACGTAACTTTTAATCTTGGAATTTTTTTTAGGAAGAAGTGGAAACTTTATATTATGATAAAATAGGTGTTTAAATGATAAATATATATATATTAATACATGAATAATTTAATATAAATATTTTATTTAGAAAAAAATCTCATTTTCCCTTAATATTGTATTTAAAACCTTTCGAGACCGAATGTTCCTTGCGGAGGTCTGAATCTTGCACTACTAGCCTGCGGGTGCACGATGAACCGTACTATCCCTAACAGGTTCCCCAAAAGTGGGTTGTAGCGGCGCTTTGCTTAGGTTTAACAATACTTTTCATTTAGGAAAACGGTTTTATAAATATAAGGTATTTATTTGCAAAAGAGTATAGTTTTCCGTATTTTAGTTGTTATGGTTTCCTAAGCCAACTAGCCTATTTCTAAGGTCTAAACGATAAGTCATTAGAAGCCTCAAATCGCCTCTTCACCGCCAATTGTGGCCAGGTAAGTACAAGTGAGGAGGGAGGGATCCGCTCACGAATCGTGAGACGGGCCTTTTAAAGTTACCCAAGCTCACTTGCCTAGCCTAGACACCACAAAGTCAGTTTAGATAAACGATCGATGTCCATGACCAATCGTGCTTTCATTTTATTAAAAGATTTTACTTAGAAATGTTTACAACTTAAAGTTTTCAGTAAAGGTTATAAAGATTAGGGTATTTTAGTGAAAAGTCCTGTAATTTCGTATTTTGTATTTTTTGATATTTATCAATTAGGGTTATATTGAGTGTGTGTAGGGGTAGGTCATTACCCCGTGACTTATATTAAGTTTTGGTGAAGTTTAAAGGTAAAACATGCTATGTTAAACTTAAAGGTATTATAGCGCAAGAATACGGTATTCGAAAACGTTATCATTTTATGTGTGAAATTTCATTCAAATTGGGTTCTACAAGTTTAGTGATCAAGATAAACCTATTTATGAGTGAGGGAAATAATTAAACTAAGAAAAATGAACTTCATGGTATTTTTATGAAAAGAGTACGGTTTTGCAAAGAAATTATCATTTCATGTGAAAAAGTTTGATTAAATTGGTTTATGGGTGATTAATAGTCAACATGAATATGGGTAGATAATATGTATTAGGTGACAAGTGGAAATTTATAGAAAAACCGAATCGGAAATCGGTTTGTCCGATTTCCGTCGGGTTCCAAAAAATCGTATTTTTATCTTAAAGAAAAGAGAGATAGAAGAAGGTGGGACTTACGGTTTGGACAAGCTAAGGAAGCTAGAGGTCGTGGTGGTTGTCGATTCATTGAAAACGTCGCGAAGGTCCTGATCCGGTCGCCGGAATCCGTCGTCGATTTCGGCAGCGCTTCGCTTCTCGCTCTTCGTACCGAGTTCTCGAGAATTTGGGAGAGTAGACTTAGAGTTGTGAAGGGAAAAGGTAGAGTATAGGGGTCTTTATATAGGGCTAGGCTAGGGTTAGGTTAAGGGTTAAAAAAATATTTAAAAAATATAAAAAACATTAAAAATTCATTAAATTTTGTCTTAAAAGAGATTTATTGAGAATTGGGTAACAGTAAAAAAAATTTAGAGTATGCAGGGATGAAGACTAGGTCAACACGAATTTTTTTCGTGTTGACGACTCGGCCGACCGGCCGAGTCGGGCCGGCGGTGCCGGCCGATTCGGCCGAGTCGCGGCTGAGTCGGGCGCCGTTGGGTCGGGTCTGGTCTGGGGGGATTTTTGGTATAGTTTAATTTTTTTAATTCGCAATAAATTGTGAGTTATGGCTGTTTGACCGTTTGACTTCTAAAAAAATTAAAACAAAAAGATATAAAAATTATGTGGGGTATGGGATTCGAAATCTGGTGGCTTGGTTCAGCAATGCAAGGTATTACCAATGAGCTACAAGCTCCTTCTTGTAATTATTGTAAAGAAATAGATACTTAAATTGTTTCCAGTAACATCAATACTCTAAGTATACACTATATTTAAAACAAATTTTTGGTATACAAAATTGGAGTTGTTATAATCTACCCTCCTTACAAAAATTTCGTCCTCGAAATTTACAACTTTTATTTAAGGACTAGATTACAAAAAGGTGCGGATATCTTGCACGCATCTCATCTTCCCTTTCCCACGTGGATTCTCCTGGAGTGTCTTTCCTCCACATTACCCGGACCAAATTAACTTCTTTGTTCCGAAGTGTCTTCACTTTCCTGTCCAGGATCTCCACAGGTTGTTGCTCACAAGACAAATCAGGCTATATCGTGAGCTCGGAATGATCTAGTACATGGCTGGGGTCACTCACATACCTTCTGAGTTGGGATATATGGAATACGTTATGCACTCCTTCCAATGAGGGTAGGAGCGCTAAACGATATGCTACTTCACCGACTCGTTCGAGTATATCGAACGGTCCAATGTATCTTGGACTCAACTTTCCCCGTCTTCCAAATCTGATCACTCCGCGGTTCGGAGAGATTTTCAGAAATACATGATCTCCTGGCTGGAACTCCAAGTGTCGTCTCTTCGCATCAGCCCAGTGTTTCTGTCTATCTTGGGCTATGCGCATTCTTTCCCTGATAGTACGAACCACATCGACGGTCGCTACTATTATCTCTGGTCCAAGGAGTTCTCTATCTCCGATGTCGTCCCAACTTAATGGTGATCGACACTTCCTTCCATACAATGCTGCAAAAGGTGCCATTCTTATGCTTGCCTGGTAGCTGTTGTTGTACGCAAACTCCACAAGATGCAGGTGATCTTCCCACGATCCTTTGAAGTCGAGCATACATGCTCTGAGCATATCCTCCAAGATCTGAATAGTTCGTTCCGACTGACCATCTGTTTGTGGATGATAAGCCATACTGAAGTTCAGACTTGTTCCCAAGCTAGCTTGCAGACTTTGCCAAAATTGCGATCGGAACCTGGTGTCACGATCGGAGACAATGCAGACCGGTACTCCATGAAGTCTCACAATTTCCTCCATGTACTTCTTCGCTAGTGTCTCCGTTGATTGGCCAACTCGAAATGGGATGAAGTGAGCCGACTTTCTGAGTCGATCCACAATGACCTAAATCGCATCGTTACCCTTTGTGCTGCGAGGAAGAGCAGTTACAAAGTCCATCGTGATATGCTGCCACTTCCATTCTGGGATTGGTAACGATTGAAGTAATCCAGCTGTCCTGTGATGTTCAGCCTTTACTTGCTGACACACTAAGCATTTTGCGACGCTTCTGGCTACTTCACGCTTCATTCCATGCCACCAATAATTCTGACGTAGATCTTTGTACATTTTGGTACCTCCAGGATGTACTGAATAGGGAGAGCTATGAGCTTCTTTCATTAACTCTTCCCGAACCGGACCCTTTGGTACACACAATCTGCTGCCGTATCTCAAAGATCCGTCTTCATGGATGATGAAATCTGTTCTGAGTCCATTCTCCACTTGTTCTCTGATCTTTTGCAACTTAGCATCGCTGGCTTGAGCTGCTTTGATCTGATTGACAATATTTGATTGAACTTGCAGATTCATCAAATTTGAAACATCACCTGACATGACTAGTTCGATCTCCATCTGATGTAGATCCTGCTGAAGCTTCCACTGAGCGGTGAGATTCACTGCTAATGGTTGGCGACTAAGAGCATTAGGTACTACGTTCACCTTTCCTGGATGATATTGCAAATTGATGTCAAAGTCTGCCATAAGTTCTAACCATCTTCTCTGCCGCATATTCAACTCCTTCTGAGTAAACACATACTTCAGATTTTTATGATCTGTGTAGATGTTCACTCGTTCACCAAGTAAGTAGTGGCGCCAAATCTTGAGAGCAAAAATAACGGCTGCCAACTCCAGATCATGCGTCGGATAATTGCGCTCATGAGTCTTGAAGCATAAGTCACAACATTACCGTGCTGATGTAGAACACATCCTAATCCTTTACCGGATGCATCGCAATGCACTTCGAATCCTCCAGACTGATCCGGTATGACGAGAATAGGTGCAAAGGTCAGTCTTGACTTGAGTTCTACGAAAGCTTGCTCGCATGCTTCTGACCACACAAATTCTTCATCTTTTCATGTGAGCTTGGTCAGGGGGGTTGCTATCTTCGAAAAGCCTTCAATGAATCTTCTGTAATATCCAGCTAAACCCAAGAAACTCCGAATATCCTTCACTGATTTTGGCGTAGGCCATTCGCTGACTGCTGAAACTTTTGCTGGATCCACAGAAATTCCTTCTCCTGATACGATGTGTCCAAGGAAACCAACTTGTTTTAGCCAAAACTCGTTCTTGCTGTATTTGGCATAAAGCTTATGTTGTCGAAGTGTTTCCAGGACAATTCGTAAGTGCTCCGCGTGCTCTTTCCGATTCTTAGAATATACCAGGATGTCGTCGATGAAGATGACAACGAACCTGTCTAAATACTCCCGGAAAACTTGGTTCATAAGGTTCATGAAGATTGCCGGTGCATTGGTCACTCCAAATGGCATTACTAGAAATTCGTAATGTCCATAACGAGTTCTGAAAGCTGTTTTGTGAATATCAGCCTCCTTGACCTTCACTTGATGATAACCTGAACGAAGATCTAGTTTAGAGAAAACACAAGATCCACTTAGCTGATCGAACAAATCGTCGATGCGCGGGAGTGGATACTTGTTCTTTATAGTAACTTCGTTCAAGGCCCTATAGTCGATGCACATTCTGTATGAACCTTCCTTCTTCTTCACCAATAGTACATGTGCTCCCTAACTTGAAGTGCTGGGACGAATCCATCCTTTCGCCAGTAATTCGTCCAACTGTGTTCGAACTTCCTTCAATCCTTCCGGACTTAGTCTATACGGTGCTTTGATCACTGGTTGTGCTCCTGGTACTAAGTCAATACTGAATTCAAGAGCTCGATCGGGAGGCAAACCTGATATATCGTCAGGGAATACATCGTCGAACTCTCGAACTACCTCCGGTCTTGCTTCTTCCTCTGCCTGAGCTGCTGCAACTACTGCTTCCCTTGGCTTTGCTTTGTAAGCACTTGGCTCCAGTGTACGATCTCCACTCTTGAAATAGAAGACTGGATCATCGGGAATCTCAAATACCTCCTTTGACGACAGTCGATGGTAGCATAAAAGGCTCCAAGCCAGTCCATTCCTAGAACCACATCGAAGTTTGGTATGTCCAGTACTTTGAAGTCAGCGTAAAACTCTCGACTGCAGACGATTACTGGACACATGCTGTATCCCATAGTTGCCTTTAGAACACCATTCCCAGAACTGACGTTCCAGCTGGGTACAAGCGGTGAGACTGGAATCGCATGGGTTCGGACAAACCGTTGCGACATAAAGCAGTGGGATGCTCCAGTATCAAACAGTGCAAGTGCAGGTAGTGAATCTACTAGGATTGTACCAGTAATGACTTGGCCAGTGGCCTCAGCTTCTTCCACAGACATCATGAAAGCCTGGCGCTTCGGCACAATCCTCCTGGCCTGAGGAGCATTTCTCCTGGCCTGAGGAGCATTCCTCTGAACGTTCCTTTGGGCTTGATGGAACTGTCGAGAATGTAGTGCAGCTTGTGGTCCCCTAGGTGGTGCAGGCAGTGCAAGTCTGGGAGCAGGTGCCGGAAGAGCTGGTCGCTGCTGATAAGTATTTGCTGGCCTGGGTACAGCAACTGAGTTTTGCCTTTGGGGACAAGATCCAATATCATGAGTGGCTGAACCGCAGATTAAGCAGAGGCGGTTGGCTCGATGGCAGTCCTTCATCATATGTCCAGTTCTCTTGCAGTAAATGCAAAAGGCTGGGCTAGGACGATGAGTTGGTACTTCGGGTCGCCTCGGCACGAAAGATGGTCTGGACGTGGCTCCACCTGCCATCTGGTTGGCAGGGCGCTTGACTCCTACGGACTGAGGTCTGCCCCTCTCTTTTATGACTGCCTCATAACTGCGGGCAGCTTCCAGGGCTTCCTCATGCGTCAAAAACTTTCCTGTCGCTAGAGCAGCCTTGATTTCCGTGTCCAAACCTTGCTGAAAACGACGGGCTCTGATCTCGTCCGTCGGTATCAGGTGTGCCGCGAATCTGTTTAAAGATTGTGTTAGCTGTGTGATATGTGATATTTTTTTTAAAATTTAACTATTGTGACATATCTTACCGGCTCAACATAGTAAACTCAGCATCGTATTCATCTACCGATTTCTCCCACATTGATCCTTGCTGTAGATGAATAAACTGCTGCTCCATAGCGAACCTGGCAGTCACAGGGAAATATTTCGCGTCAAACTTCTCGCGAAATGTCTTCCATTCAATCGGCTGTGCCAGACGGGTTTCTTCCGCCTTCCACCAATTGCGAGCGTTATCCGTGAGCTGTAGTTTCGCTACACGGACCCAAGCGTGGTCTGGCACTTGAGCTGCGGCCAGATCGTCTTCGATGCTTTGTGCCAATTCTTCCGCTTCAAGAGGGCTTCCTTTACCAGAGAACTGCTTTGGGTGCAAAGCCCTGAATTGCTTTACTCCCGGTGCATCGTTATCAGGACGGCTCAATAGTTGTTGCTGTCCCTCGAGAAGACTGCGGATCGCATCAAATAGTATTGTTTGCTCAGTGGGTGGTGCCGGAACAACTGGTGTGAGAGGTAGTGCTGGTGGGGTGTTGTTAACGTTGGTGCTGGTGTTGTTCGGGGAATCCATAATCCTGAAGAAAAATTTGGATTAGGACAGATTCAAATATATGAAATGATAAGATTCAAGGAATAGAAATTTGCAAGATTCAAAGTACATGAATTGTGAAGAATGTTTTAGTTGCTGGTTCTTGTGTTATATTGCTTAGGTCGTTCACGCAGACCAGAACTGCATGATAGGGATTCATACAGCTCTGACCTGCATGGGCCACTAACAAAACCTGTCACGCCCCGCTTCCCAGTATATGGCGAAGTGGACGCGACGAGGTCCGCTACGTATGTACTCAGAAGTACATACGCTAAGCGTAACTAAGCAATATAAAATAATCACAAGAGACAAATGATATTGAAATAACAGCAACTTTTATTAATAACATTCTTTGTACAATGCATGAAATGAAAATACAACTGGAATGAAAAAAACAATGCCTAAACAGTGGCATAACAGAAATGAAAAATACTGGAAAGAACAAGGTACAATTATTTAGAGCTCTGGGTCTTCTTGGAACTGCTCCAAATCTTCACCGGTGGGCTCGATCTCAGCTTGGTCCAACGCACCTGACGACATTCAAAGAAGAAAGAAATAGAATGTCGTCAGCGAACAGGTCGCTCGGTAAGTCCCAAAGAATAAGAAGAATGAGAATGACAGAGTAACAGTATATTCTAAAGTATTATATTGTTGAATATTATGGAACATTGTGTAACGCTGTTGTTTGTAGCTTGGTACAGAAGAATGCCAGTGTATACGAAGGGGATCTCTATATGCTAGAGATCAGGGTAAAAGGAAAGTACAAGGAACCGTTATGCCACGGTACAACAGCAACAGGATTCAGGTTAGGTGTCTTAATCTGACCTCCTCGTGCCACTTTTAACACCTTCCGTACCAATCTACCCCTTAAACCCCGTAGTGTTTTAACAGTATTGTAGTATTGGAATATGTAAGTTGAGTGACTGACCAAAACCATGATATCAATAAACATGTTGTAACTGTATAATCAGGTAAATGGAATATCAGGATAATGGATGAATATCCATGGTTTGATTCAGTCAAAAGGAATATATTGTTAACTGGATTCAGGGTTTCATGTATTCAAAATTGTGTTGGAATATTAAAGAATATAGATTGACTTGAATTGTATTCGAGTCAGGAATAGTCAGACTCTAACCCGAGTCAGACTAAAAGAAAGATAATTTGAAGTCCAATATTAGTTAGGGGCCTTTTTGTAATTTGTAAAACTTGAGGGGCTTTTCTGTAAAAAGTACTTTTGTATAGTTTTCAAAATACACCTCAAGTATTTAATAATCGTCTTTATTGTTATAATGAATGTGTATTTTATTTGTGTTATTCTAGTGAATATATCCTAATAAAAGTATTAATTGTTTTATTTGAAATTCATGGTATTTTAACGTAACTTTTAATCTTGGAATTTTTTTAGGAAGAAGTGGAAACTTTATATTATGATAAAATAGGTGTTTAAATGATAAATATATATATATTAATACATGAATAATTTAATATAAATATTTTATTTAGAAAAAAATCTCATTTTCCCTTAATATTGTATTTAAAACCTTTCGAGATCGAATGCTCCTTGCGGAGGTCTGAATCTTGCACTACTAGCCTGCGGGTGCACGATGAACCGTACTATCCCTAACAGGTTCCCCAAAAGTGCGTTGTAGCGGCGCTTTGCTTAGGTTTAACAATACTTTTCATTTAGGAAAACGGTTTTATAAATATAAGGTATTTATTTGCAAAAGAGTATAGTTTTCCGTATTTTAGTTGTTAGGGTTTCCTAAGCCAACTAGCCTATTTCTAAGGTCTAAACGATAAGTCATTAGAAGTCTCAAATCGCCTCTTCACCGCCAATTGTGGCCAGGTAAGTACAAGTGAGGAGGGAGGGATCCGCTCACGAATCGTGAGACGGGCCTTTTAAAGTTACCCAAGCTCACTTGCCTAGCCTAGACACCACAAAATCAGTTTAGATAAACGATCGATGTCCATGACCAATCGTGCTTTCATTTTATTAAAAGATTTTACTTAGAAATGTTTACAACTTAAAGTTTTCAATAAAGGTTATAAAGATTAGGGTATTTTAGTGAAAAGTCCTGTAATTTCGTATTCTGTATTTTTTGATATTTATCAATTAGGGTTATATTGAGTGTGTGTAGGGGTAGGTCATTACCCCGTGACTTATATTAAGTTTTGGTGAAGTTTAAAGGTAAAACATGCTATGTTAAACTTAAAGGTATTATAGCTCAAGAATACGGTATTCGAAAACGTTATCATTTTATGTGTGAAATTTCATTCAAATTGGGTTCTACAAGTTTAGTGATCAAGATAAACCTATTTATGAGTGAGGGAAATAATTAAACTAAGAAAAATGAACTTTATGGTATTTTTATGAATAGAGTACGGTTTTGCAAAGAAGTTATCATTTCATGTGAAAAAGTTTGATTAAATTGGTTTATGGGTGATTAATAGTCAACATGAATATGGGTAGATAATATGTATTAGGTGACAAGTGGAAATTTATAGAAAAACCGAATCGGAAATCGGTTTGTCCGATTTCCGTCGGGTTCCAAAAAGTCGTATTTTTATCTTAAAGAAAAGAGAGATAGAAGAAGGTGGGACTTACGGTTTGGACAAGCTAAGGAAGCTAGAGGTCGTGGTGGTTGCCGATTCGTTGAAAACGTCGCGAAGGTCCTGATCCGGTCGCCGGAATCCGTCGTCGATTTCGGCAGCGCTTCGCTTCTCGCTCTTCGTACCGAGTTCTCGAGAATTTGGGAGAGTGGACTTAGAGTTGTGAAGGGAAAAGGTAGAGTATAGGGGTCTTTATATAGGGCTAGGCTAGGGTTAGGGTAAGGGTTAAAAAAATATTTAAAAAATATAAAAAACATTAAAAATTCATTAAATTTTGTCTTAAAAGAGATTTATTGAGAATTGGGTAACAGTAAAAAAAATTTAGAGTATGCAGGGATGAAGACTAGGTCAACACGAATTTTTTTCGTGTTGACGACTCGGCCGACCGGCCGAGTCCGGCAGGCGGTGCCGGCCGATTCGGCCGAGTCGGGCGCTGTTGGGTCGGGTCTGGTCTGGGGTGATTTTTGGTATAGTTTAATTTTTTTAATTCGCAATAAATTGTGAGTTATGGCTGTTTGACCGTTTGACTTCTAAAAATATTAAAACAAAAAGATATAAAAATTATGTGGGGTATGGGATTCGAACTCTGGTGGCTTGGTTCAGCAATGCAAGATATTACCAATGAGCTACAAGCTCCTTCTTGTAATTATTGTAAAGAAATAGATACTTAAATTGTTTCCAGTAACATCAATACTCCAAGTATACACTATATTTAAAGCAAATTTTTGGTATACAAAATTGGAGTTGTTACAATCTACCCTCCTTACAAAAATTTCGTCCTCGAAATTTACAACTTTTATTTAAGGACTAGATTACAAAAAGGTGCGGATATCTTGCACGCATCTCATCTTCTCTTTCCCACGTGGATTCTCCTGGAGTGTCTTTCCTCCACATTACCCGGACCAAATTAACTTCTTTGTTCCGAAGTGTCTTCACTTTCCTGTCCAGGATCTCCACAGGTTGTTGCTCACAAGACAAATCAGGCTGCATCGTGAGCTCGGAATGATCTAGTACATGGCTGGGGTCACTCACATACCTTCTGAGTTGGGATATATCGAATACGTTATGCACTCCTTCCAATGAGGGTGGGAGCGCTAAACGATATGCCACTTCACCGACTCGTTCGAGTATATCGAACGGTCCAATGTATCTTGGACTCAACTTTCCCCGTCTTCCAAATCTGATCACTCCGCGGTTTGGAGAGATTTTCAGAAATACATGATCTCCTGGCTGGAACTCCAAGTGTCGTCTCTTCGCATCAGCCCAGTGTTTCTGTCTATCTTGGGCTATGCGCATTCTTTCCCTGATAGTACGAACCACATCGACGGTCGCTACTATCATCTCTGGTCCAAGGAGTTCTCTATCTCCGATGTCGTCCCAACTTAATGGTGATCGACACTTCCTTCCATACAATGCTGCAAAAGGTGCTATTCCTATGCTTGCCTGGTAGCTGTTGTTGTACGCAAACTCCACAAGATGCAGATGATCTTCCCACGATCCTTTGAAGTCGAGCATACATGCTCTGAGCATATCCTCCAAGATCTGAATAGTTCGTTCCGACTGACCATCTGTTTGTGGATGATAAGCCGTACTGAAGTTCAGACTTGTTCCCAAGCTAGCTTGCAGACTTTGCCAAAATTGCGATCGGAACCTGGTGTCACGATCGGAGACAATGCAGACCGGTACTCCATGAAGTCTCACAATTTCCTCCATGTACTTCTTCGCTAGTGTCTCCGTTGATTGGCCAACTCGAAATGGGATGAAGTGAGCCGACTTTGTGAGTCGATCCACAATGACCCAAATCGCATCGTTACCCTTTGTGCTGCGAGGAAGAGCAGTTACAAAGTCCATCGTGATATGCTGCCACTTCCATTCTGGGATTGGTAACGGTTGAAGTAATCCAGCTGTCCTGTGATGTTCAGCCTTTACTTGCTGACACACTAAGCATTTTGCGACGCTTCTGGCTACTTCACGCTTCATTCCATGCCACCAATAATTCTGACGTAGATCTTTGTACATTTTGGTACCTCCAGGATGTACTGAATAGGGAGAGCTATGAGCTTCTTTCATTAACTCTTCCCGAACCGGACCCTTTGGTACACACAATCTGCTGCCGTATCTCAAAGATCCGTCTTCATGGATGATGAAATCTGTTCTGAGTCCATTCTCCACTTGTTCTCTGATCTTTTGCAACTTAGCATCGCTGGCTTGAGCTGCTTTGATCTGATTGACAATATTTGATTGAACTTGCAGATTCATCAAATTTGAAACATCACCTGGCATGACTAGTTCGATCTCCATCTGATGTAGATCCTGCTGAAGCTTCCACTGAGCGGTGAGATTCATTGCTAATGGTTGGCGACTAAGAGCATCAGGTACTACGTTCACCTTTCCTGGATGATATTGCAAATTGATGTCAAAGTCTGCCATAAGTTCTAACCATCTTCTCTGCCGCATATTCAACTCCTTCTGAGTAAACACATACTTCAGATTTTTATGATCTGTGTAGATGTTCACTCGTTCACCAAGTAAGTAGTGGCGCCAAATCTTGAGAGCAAAAATAACGGCTGCCAACTCCAGATCATGCGTCGGATAATTGCGCTCATGAGTCTTGAAGCATAAGTCACAACATTACCATGCTGATGTAGAACACATCCTAATCCTTTACCGGATGCATCGCAATGCATTTCGAATCCTCCAGACTGATCCGGTATGACGAGAATAGGTGCAAAGGTCAGTCTTGACTTGAGTTCTACGAAAGCTTGCTCGCATGCTTCTGACCACACAAATTCTTCATCTTTTCGTGTGAGCTTGATCAGGGGGGTTGCTATCTTCGAAAAGCCTTCAATGAATCTTCTGTAATATCCAGCTAAACCCAAGAAACTCCGAATATCCTTCACTGATTTTGGCGTAGGCCATTCGCTGACTGCTGAAACTTTTGCTGGATCCACAGAAATTCCTTCTCCTGATACGATGTGTCCAAGGAAACCAACTTGTTTTAGCCAAAACTCGCACTTGCTGTGTTTGGCATAAAGCTTATGTTGTCGAAGTGTTTCCAGGACAATTCGTAAGTGCTCCGCATGCTCTTTCCGATTCTTAGAATATACCAGGATGTCGTCGATAAAGATGACAACGAACCTGTCTAAATACTCCCGGAAAACTTGGTTCATAAGGTTCATGAAGATTGCTGGTGCATTGGTCACTCCAAATGGCATTACTAGAAATTCGCAATGTCCATAACGAGTTCTGAAAGCTGTTTTGTGAATATCAGCCTCCTTGACCTTCACTTGATGATAACCTGAACGAAGATCTAGTTTAGAGAAAACACAAGATCCACTTAGCTGATCGAACAAATCGTCGATGCGCGGGAGTGGATACTTATTCTTTATAGTAACTTCGTTCAAGGCCCTATAGTCGATGCACATTCTGTATGAACCTTCCTTCTTCTTCACCAATAGTACAGGTGCTCCCCAACTTGAAGTGCTGGGACGAATCCATCCTTTCGCCAGTAATTCGTCCAACTGTGTTCGAACTTCCTTCAATCCTTCCGGACTTAGTCTATACGGTGCTTTGATCACTGGTTGTGCTCCTGGTACTAAGTCAATACTGAATTCAAGAGCTCGATCGGGAGGCAAACCTGATATATCGTCAGGGAATACATCGTCGAACTCTCGAACTATCTCCGGTCTTGCTTCTTCCTCTGCCTGAGCTGCTGCAACTACTGCTTCCCTTGGCTTTGCTTTGTAAGCACTTGGCTCCAGTGTACGATCTCCACTCTTGAAATAGAAGACTGGATGATCGGGAATCTCAAATACTACCCTCCTTTGACGACAGTCGATGGTAGCATAAAAGGCTCCAAGCCAGTCCATTCCTAGAACCACATCAAAGTTTGGTATGTCCTGTACTTTGAAGTCAGCGTAAAACTCTCGACTGCAGACGATTACTGGACACATGCTGTATCCCATAGTTGCCTTTAGAACACCATTCCCAGAACTGACGTTCCAGCTGGATACAAGCGGTGAGACTGGAATCGCATGGGTTCGGACAAACCGTTGCGACATAAAGCAGTGGGATGCTCCAGTATCAAACAGTGCAAGTGCAGGTAGTGAAGCTACTAGGATTGTACTAGTAATGACTTGGCCAGTGGCCTCAGCTTCTTCCACAGACATCATGAAAGCCTGGCGCTTCGGCACAATCCTCCTGGCCTGAGGAGCATTTCTCCTGGCCTGAGGAGCATTCCTCTGAACGTTCCTTTGGGCTTGATGGAACCGTCGAGAATGTGGTGCAGCTTGTGGTCCCCTAGGTGGTGCAGGCAGTGCAAGTCTGGGAGCAGGTGCCGGAAGAGCTGGTCGCTGCTGATAAGTATTTGCTGGCCTGGGTGCAGCAACTGAGTTTTGCCTTTGGGGACAAGATCCAATATCATGAGTGGCTGAACCGCAGATTAAGCAGAGGCGGTTGGCTCGACGGCAGTCCTTCATCATATGTCCAGTTCTCTTGCAGTAAGTGCAAAAAGCTGGGCTAGGACGATGAGTTGGTACTCCGGGTCGCCTCGGCACGAAAGATGGTCTGGACGTGGCTCTACCTGCCATCTGGTTGGCAGGGCGCTTGACTCCTACGGACTGAGGTCTGCCCCTCTCTTTTATGACTGCCTCATAACTGCGGGCAGCTTCCAGGGCTTCTTCATGAGTCAAAAACTTTCCTGTCGCTAGAGCAGCCTTGATTTCTGTGTCCAAACCTTGCTGAAAACGACGGGCTTTGATCTCGTCCGTCGGTATCAGGTGTGCCGCGAATCTGTTTAAAGATTGTGTTAGCTGTGTGATATGTGATATTTTTTTAAAAATTTAACTATTGTGACATATCTTACCGGCTCAACATAGTAAACTCAGCATCGTATTCATCTACCGATTTCTTCCACATTGATCCTTGCTGTAGATGAATAAACTGCTGCTCCATAGCGAACCTGGCAGTCACAGGGAAATATTTCGCGTCAAACTTCTCACGAAATGTCTTCCATTCAATCGGCTGTGCCAGACGGGTTTCTTCCGCCTTCCACCAATTGCGAGCGTTATCCGTGAGCTGTAGTTTCGCTACACGGACCCAAGCGTGGTCTGGCACTTGAGCTGCGGCCAGATCGTCTTCGATGCTTTGTGCCCATTCTTCCGCTTCAAGAGGGCTTCCTTTACCAGAGAACTGCTTTGGGTGCAAAGCCCTGAATTGCTTTACTCCCGGTGCATCGTTATCAGGATGGCTCAATAGTTGTTGTTGTCCCTCGAGAAGACTGCGGATCGCATCAAATAGCATTGTTTGCTCAGTGGGTGGTGCCGGAACAACTGGTGTGAGAGGTAGTGCTGGTGGGGTGTTGTTAACGTTGGTGCTGGTATTGTTCGGGGAATCCATAATCCTGAAGAAAAATTTGGATTAGGACAGATTCAAATATATGAAATGATAAGATTCAAGGAATAGAAATTTGCAAGATTCAAAGTACATGAATTGTGAAGAATGTTTTAGTTGCTGGTTCTTGTGTTATATTGCTTAGGTCGTTCACGCAGAACAGAACTGCATGATAGGGATTCATACAGTTCTGACCTGCATGGGCCACCAACAAAACCTGTCACGCCCCGCTTCCCAGTATACGGCGAAGTGGACGCGACGAGGTCCGCTACGTATGTACTCAGAAGTACATACGCTAAGCGTAACTAAGCAATATAAAATAATCACAAGAGACAAATGATATTGAAATAACAACAACTTTTATTAATAACATTCTTTGTACAATGCATGAAATGAAAATACAACTGGAATGAAAAAAACAATGCCTAAACAGTGGCATAACAGAAATGAAAAATACTGGAAAGAACAAGGTACAATTATTTAGAGCTCTGGGTCTTCTTGGAACTGCTCCAAATCTTCACCGGTGGGCTCGATCTCAGCTTGGTCCAACGCACCTGACGACATTCAAAGAAGAAAGAAATAGAATATCGTCAGCGAACAGGTCGCTCGGTAAGTCCTAAAGAATAAGAAGAATGAGAATGACAGAGTAACAGTATATTCTAAAGTATTATATTGTTGAATATTATGGAACATTGTGTAACGTTGTTATTTGTAGCTTGGTACAGAAGAATGCCAGTGTATACGAGGGGGATCTCTATATGCTAGAGATCAGGGCAAAAGGAAAGTACAAGGAACCGTTATGCCACGGTACAACAGCAACAGGATTCAGGTTAGGTGTCTTAATCTGACCTCCTCGTGCCACTTTTAACACCTTCCGTACCAATCTACCCCTTAAACCCCGTAGTGTTTTAACAGTATTGTAGTATTGGAATATGTAAGTTGAGTGACTGACCAAAACCATGATATCAATAAACATGTTGTAACTGTATAATCAGGTAAATGGAATATCAGGATAATGGATGAATATCCATGGTTTGATTCAGTCAAAATGAATATATTGTTAACTGGATTCAGGGTTTCATGTATTCAAAATTGTGTTGGAATATTAAAGAATATAGATTGACTTGAATTGTATTCGAGTCAGGAATAGTCAGACTCTAACCCAAATCAGACTAAAAGAAAGATAATTTGAAGTCCAATATTAGTTAGGGGCATTTTTGTAATTTGTAAAACTTGAGGAGCTTTTCTGTAAAAAGTACTTTTGTATAGTTTTCAAAATACACCTCAAGTATTTAATAATCGTATTTATTGTTATAATGAATGTGTATTTTATTTGTGTTATTCTAGTGAATATATCCTAATAAAAGTATTAATTGTTTTATTTGAAATTCATGGTATTTTAACGTAACTTTTAATCTTGGAATTTTTTTTTAGGAAGAAGTGGAAACTTTATATTATGATAAAATAGGTGTTTAAATGATAAATATATATATATATATTAATACATGAATAATTTAATATAAATATTTTATTTAGAAAAAAATCTCATTTTCCCTTAATATTGTATTTAAAACCTTTCGAGACCGAATGCTCCTTGCGGAGGTCTGAATCTTGCACTACTAGCCTGCGGGTGCACGATGAACCGTACTATCCCTAACAGGTTCCCCAAAAGTGGGTTGTAGCGGCGCTTTGCTTAGGTTTAACAATACTTTTCATTTAGGAAAACGGTTTTATAAATATAAGGTATTTATTTGCAAAAGAGTATAGTTTTCCGTATTTTAGTTGTTAGGGTTTCCTAAGCCAACTAGCCTATTTCTAAGGTCTAAACGATAAGTCATTAGAAGCCTCAAATCGCCTCTTCACCGCCAATTGTGGCCAAGTAAGTACAAGTGAGGAGGGAGGGATCCGCTCACGAATCGTGAGACGGGCCTTTTAAAGTTACCCAAGCTCACTTGCCTAGCCTAGACACCACAAAGTCAGTTTAGATAAACGATCGATGTCCATGACCAATCGTGCTTTCATTTTATTAAAAGATTTTACTTAGAAATGTTTACAACTTAAAGTTTTCAATAAAGGTTATAAAGATTAGGGTATTTTAGTGAAAAGTCCTGTAATTTCGTATTCTGTATTTTTTGATATTTATCAATTAGGGTTATATTGAGTGTGTGTAGGGGTAGGTCATTACCCCGTGACTTATATTAAGTTTTGGTGAAGTTTAAAGGTAAAACATGCTATGTTAAACTTAAAGGTATTATAGCGCAAGAATACGGTATTCGAAAACGTTATCATTTTATGTGTGAAATTTCATTCAAATTGGGTTCTACAAGTTTAGTGATCAAGATAAACCTATTTATGAGTGAGGGAAATAATTAAACTAAGAAAAATGAACTTCGTGGTATTTTTATGAATAGAGTACGGTTTTGCAAAGAAGTTATCATTTCATGTGAAAAAGTTTGATTAAATTGGTTTATGGGTGATTAATAGTCAACATGAATATGGGTAGATAATATGTATTAGGTGACAAGTGGAAATATATAGAAAAACCGAATCGGAAATCGGTTTGTCCGATTTCCGTCGGGTTCCAAAAAGTCGTATTTTTATCTTAAAGAAAAGAGAGATAGAAGAAGGTGGGACTTACGGTTTGGACAAGCTAAGGAAGCTAGAGGTCGTGGTGGTTGCCGATTCGTTGAAAACGTCGCGAAGGTCCTGATCCGGTCGCCGGAATCCGTCGTCGATTTCGGCAGCGCTTCGCTTCTCGCTCTTCGTACCGAGTTCTCGAGAATTTGGGAGAGTGGACTTAGAGTTGTGAAGGGAAAAGGTAGAGTATAGGGGTCTTTATATAGGGCTAGGCTAGGGTTAGGGTTAGGGTTAAAAAAAATATTAAAAAAATATAAAAAACATTAAAAATTCATTAAATTTTGTCTTAAAAGAGATTTATTGAGAATTAGGTAACAGTAAAAAAAATTTAGAGTATGCAGGGATGAAGACTAGGTCAACACGAATTTTTTTCGTGTTGACAACTCGGCCGGCCGGCCGAGTCCGGCCGGCGGCGCCGGCCGATTCGGCCGAGTCGTGGCCGAGTCGGGCGCCGTTGGGTCGGGTCTGGTCTGGGGGGATTTTTGGTATAGTTTAATTTTTTTAATTCGCAATAAATTGTGAGTTATGGCTGTTTGACCGTTTGACTTCTAAAAAAATTAAAACAAAAGGATATAAAAATTATGTGGGGTATGGGATTCGAACTCTGGTGGCTTGGTTCAGCAATGCAAGGTATTACCAATGAGCTACAAGCTCCTTCTTGTAATTATTGTAAAGAAATAGATACTTAAATTGTTTCCAGTAACATCAATACTCCAAGTATACACTATATTTAAAGCAAATTTTTGGTATACAAAATTGGAGTTGTTACAAGCGTTAACAATCTAATACAACATTATAAAACTATACTCTCTCTCGGACTATTCTAATTCTCCCTTATCTTCGGGACTTACCGACCGATTTGTTCGCTGACGATATTCTCTTTCTTCTTCTTTAGAATGTCGTCAGGTGATTCGGACTCACTGGAGATCGAGCCCACCAGCGAGGATTTGGACCAGCCAGCTTTCGACCCGGAGCTTTAGATTCCTTGTACACATTTACATTCTGTACTTTCCATTTCTGTTATACCACTGTTTAGGTATTGCTTTCCATTCCATGTATTTACTTTTCAGATGTATTGTAAAAAGAATGTTAATAAATAAAGTTGCTGTTCAATTATATCTATTGTCTCTGTCTCTTGTGCATTTTACTTCTATTGCTTAGATACGCTTAGTGTGTTTACTTCAGAGTAAATACGTTGCGGCCTCGTCGCGTCCTCTGGCCGTATACTGGGAAGCGGGGCGTGACAAGTTTTGTTGGTGGCCCATGCAAGTCAGAGCTGTATGGAACCCTACCATGCAGTTCAGTTCTGCATGAACAACCTAAGCAATATAACACAAGAACCAGTAATTGAAAACATTCTTTACAATTCATATTTCTTGAATCTTCCAATTTCATATATTTTGAATCTGTCCCAACCCAAATTTTTTTTCAAGGTCATGGATTCCCCAAACAACACTAGCACCAACTTCAACAACACTCCACCATCCCTACCAATTGTATCGGCCGTAGCTGCCCCGATCAATGAGCAGACGGTACTACTTGAGGCGATCCGCAGCCTCCTGGAAGGACTACAGCAGCAGACTGCTATATTATTGAACCGACCAGAAGCGGAAGCAACATGTATAAAGCGCCTTGCCACCCAGATAGCAGGAGGAGCCTATCCTATGCAACCTTCAAAACCCAAGAGAAAGAAAGAAACAATTAACCAGTCAAGTCCAGGTTTTTATTTCTACTGCAAGAGAAATGGACATTTGGTGAAGGACTGTAGGCACGCAAAAGGCCTGTGCTTAGTTTGTGGCGCATCTAATCACAGAATTGGAAACTATCCTTATAGATGCAACTCAGCTCCTACACACCCCGCAGCGGCCAGCTATCCAGGCTCCTGCACCTCGTCTAGCACTTCCAACTCCACCACCTGCACTGCCTAATCGCCAATTCCATCAGGCAAAGAGGAACATGCCTCGAGGGCAGAGAAACATGGCCTAAGGACAGAGGAACGTGCCCCCAGCTAGGAGAAATGGACCATGGCGTCAGGCTTTCCTTTTAGCGGCCGAAGAAGTAGAGGCCGTAGACCAAGATAACCCTGGTAATTCCTCAACTCATTTCAAACCTTTCGTATTATTTCATTCCTTCACATATTTTTCATACATTACCAATAATCCTATCACCAAACTTTCCTTGAATCCGTTACACTTTTCTTTTACAAATTTCGAGGACGAAATTTTTTAAGGAGGGTAGAATGTAACAATCCTAAACTTTTTGTACAATTTTTTCAAAAATACAGAAATGGGTACTTGAGCCCGAGCACAAGTTATAAGTTTGATTTGCTTTTGAATAGCAAGAAGGAGCATGTAGATCATTGGTAATATCTTGCACTGCTGAACCAAAGCACATGAAATTTGGTGTATCGACATATTAGACGAAAAAGATTATGATGGTAAGTGTTGATCGTCGAATAAAATGGTGGAGGGTGTATTTTTTTGCGCCCCCTAACGAAAGAAACCTCCTAGGCCTTTTTCCTCCATTATCAAGATAATTATAGAAATTGTTTTAGTCTAGTTCCTCGTATATATATTGGAAGAAGTTACCTCACTTGTTACTTCCTCACTCTTTTGTCTAAGCCTTTTTCTCTCAAATGGAAGCGGCTACTATTTGGTAAAAGAAAGAATATTGACTTATGAGCCTAATGTTGAGCATCACTCTCCATCCGGTCCGAATCCAAACAGTCTATATGTAAAGGGCATATGTTATATTTTTCATATCCGTAGACGAGCTCAAATAAATACATGGGATGGGATGGATTTAAGAATCCTCACGGGCTAGACTAATTTTTAATTAATTTATACAGTAAATCAATGCTTATCCATCGGTTATATTCTTTCAAGTGTGCGTTGTGATTGGACACCCTTAAATCAGTCTAGAACCAAATTGCAACTATCGTCGGTTGAAAGACACTCAAGTGATATAATTTAGAAATCAAGTTATGACATTACAAATTGCAAATCTTGAATAAAACCGCCATCACACAATCTTTCACCTATAGTTTTTTTTCTTTCACGTGCGACAAACAAAAATATTCTAATAGTTACTCCTTTTGCTCTAGATAAAAAAAATGAGCTTATTTGAAACAGCTTATCTGGATTGTAGACGAGGAATTGGCTAAGACCAATCTTGCACTCTTCAAGATTATTAATTTCATTAATTTTTGGTTCGAGTGTGTTGGATCCATTACTCGATGTAGAGAACCGTAAAGATAGTGTTCTCTTATTCTGCAATGACCCAAACTACTCATGACCTTAATATTATTTAGTTTTGAACAAAATAACGTGGAATGAATGTAATTGATCAAATACTTGAAAAGTAAAGAACAATAAAGACGGTCCTTTTTATTCAGTATTGAATCGATCAAATCATATCCATAGCGATATCAAAATAAATGAAATAAAATTAATGAGAATTGTTTCTCCTGAAGAGTAGAACGCCAATCTCTCAAGAAAGAGGTATAGGAAGCATCAATCAAGGGGTAGGGCTATCTATCTCTTTATTAATTACATCTATCCTAGAACACCCTCGATTAAGAGAAGATAAATATAAGCAGTAACACATGAATTGCATTTTTTTATTGATATCACAAAGTTGGTACAAATTAATCTCCCATGAAAGAGAAAACAAAAAATAGAGAAGATAGGGAAAAGAAAGGGTTCTTGGGTGTCTAGGCCTACAGGCCTAGTACCCCTACCTTCTTGACGAATTTTCAAAAGAGTCTATTTCTTGTCCATCTTCCTCTGTCTATGATATATGGTATTTTTTCTATCCTTTTCTGTGTCCTCCAAATTGAAAGAGGTCTTTTTATTAACAGACCAAGGGGGTATTAGTTAGAGAGGGCATGTGGCATAAAGTGTTTGAAAGAGAAGTTGTAACGATTAGTTATCAAGCCTATTTATCATAACTTCCTCCCACACTTCTTATCAAAATTATATGTATCAATATACATATGATTTTATATTTGCTTTATATATAAATATATATTAGAAATTTTTGCTATTATATTTTTTAACATGGTAAAAAAATATAATGGTGTTGAGCATGTGTAAAGGTATTGTATCCTTGGATCAATATGAATGGTATCAATGTCATAAAATTGTTGTGTAGAAATTCATAGTATGCTTTAGGCCGGAAATATTCAATCATTTTTATCATCTTTCATTTGGATTCGGTCTTTGAGTTCAACATACGAATTGTTCCTTATCGAATTACGAATCCAACAAGTCAAAAATATTAAATTTGGACATTATTTGCTATGGTTTCATTATATTACAAAATTGTTGCGCAAATAAAATATATGCAGTCAGAAATAGATAAATATAGACTGTTATGATGTCCACATGGATTAATATGAAAACACCACTAAATTTAGGGACTTGTATCGATACACCTTTAAAGAATGAATTTACTAGGGCTAGGGTCGACCATCTCCCCATGATTGTGGTCGCATGATATACCCTCAGAAGTGGGATTTGGTTAACTTAACTCATGGCCCAATTCTCTTGTTTCACTCTTATTAGCGCAACAAGGGGCCGCGGTACTAAGGATTTAATGGTTATTAGTCATAAATATGATTGAAAGATTCAGGGGTGTCAAGAATAAATATGAAGTGCCGAAATCCCCCCAACTTTTCAGGATATTTTAGGGTTTCTGCATCCTTATAATTTGATGCAGGCGATTCCAATCTTGAAGAAGGTGACCACTCAATTCTTTTAGATGAGGTTTCTTAGCTCAGAAATATTTATCAGTAGTAAGATTTGTGCATTGATTTATAAATTTCCCCCCAATACTATTACCGATTTAATTTAGAAAATAGGAAATTATTGCTTAATTTTTAGGACTGTCATTTTATACTACTGATGAGGAACTCCACGGTGTGTTTTCATAATTTGGAAATATCAACAAGGTACTTTATTGAGATTTCTCTTAATAAAGAGGTCAGTTTATAGTTCTGTGCTTGTATTGGATTATTTGAGATTGATTTTTATTTGATTTTTTTTCCAGCAAGGTTGATAAGAGATGGAAGAACCCAGAGGCCGAAAGGGTATGCTTTTATAGATTATTCGTCGGAAGCAGAAGCACAGAAAGTGGTGAAAGCTCTGGATGGAAGGGTATGAGTCTTTTCATACAATCAAATTGAAATATAATTCGATTATATCATATTGAAATTGTTCGCCTAGAAAACGAACAAGTCAAACTTATTACAATTTTTATAATTTAGGGTTAATTACTCAAACACTGGCCAAAACCTTAAAGGAAAAAAGCCCGAAATTTTACTACAAACAATGCGAAAACAAGTTTTTTGGGCTAAATCAAGAAATTGTTTCATTATAGCATGGATTTGCTTGGAAAGAAACCATCAAACATTGATACAGTATTGAAAAAAGTTAGTATTTGCGCTAAGAAGCCATAGTACTGTCGATTTTGTGCTAATAACGCCTTGCTTGTAACACACCCATCTATGCCTCGTCTCGCACTTTTCAGCCCTTGACCGTGTTTTCAGCACATGGCATCCCCGAGTTAGTAGGTGTGTATAAATTTCCCTAGAGTTAGTGTAGGAATTTGGGCTAAATTTCTTGACACCATCCTTAACTATAGCTGTTTTTCACTAAGCTGCCTTGAACTATTGGCGTAAACTCTCTTAAACTTCGGTTTGAAGGGAGTTTATTTTCACTTTAATACCCTTAATAAATGTAGCCTTTGAGGGATCTTTTTGTTAAAAAACACTTTTGGGTGATTAATAGAAAAATGCTCGTACGCAAGGGCAGGCTATTGAAATTTAAACTTGTTAAAAAATTGAAAAAAGAAGAAGAAAGGGGATGATTTCCCTCCTTATAGCTTAGCTATTAGAAGACACTAGATTGTGACACCACGCATAACGCGTGGGTCCATAGATGATCTAAAATATTCATAGTTGAATCTCTGTATTACACATAATCGTTACAAATTAACGATATGAGATAAAAATGAATATATAAATCCAACATTTTCTAGCTCAAAATAATCTCCATGAATTAAAGTTTATATGAATTTTGATAAATACTGTAGTTTTGAAAAATTAATGAAGTCTGCATTTATATTAGCTTCGTATATCTTATAAGAATATTATTAGTTTTTGATGGAAAAAATAATTATTGAAGTGCAATTTTTAAAAAAATAATAATATACCTATATACTATGCATTATTTTGGAAGAAAAAAAGTAGGACGAAGTGCATATACTATGCATTATAAATAATCTAATGTGATTTAAACTAAAACTCTTAAAAATGTATATTAATATCCATATAATAAACTTTCAGTAAATCTTCTTAAATGATTCATTTCTTTATCATCTTATAGAAATGAGTAATAGTCCATTGATAGGTAGAAAGTCAACATTAAAGAAAATATTTGTATTTTTCTAAATGACATCGATAATTTTCAAACCTTAAATTTTTAGACATGATTTTATTTTTCATTAATTTTCAATTTTCTAAATAGTTTGCCTCGTTATTTGAATATCAAGATAGTACTAGATTTCTTTCTTTCTAAGATATATTATTGGTCAACATAGATCTCGGTTTAACATTTCACAATTACGTAAAGGCTAAATTTTACTTAAATACCACAATCTTTTGCTGTTTTTAAAATATAAATTCCTTATATTTATGACCTGTAAGTAGATACCAAGAATAATCATGATGCCTATATTAAATACCATGTTTTGATGTTTTTTTATTTATAATTTACAAATACAATTATTAAGCTATATCATGTATAGTTATGGCTATAAACCAATACAAATAATAAATTATGTCAATATTTTAGCTAAAAGATTTTCTATTTCCATGAATTCATTACCCATTAATTTTTGTTAAATAATGATAGTTATTTAAAATGTGAAATTTTAGCATCAACTTTAAAGCAAGTATAGTTTCTATAAGCAAATATAAAACAACTATTGTTATTTTATACATTAATTCTTGATTTCATATGCTTAAGAAAAAGATATATGATATTAGTTGTTTTTTAAGATACAAATATTATTCATTCTCATTTTTTAAATTCCAAATATATATCAATTATTATTAGCCTCCTAGGATAGATTAAAGGAATATGAATATTTCTAAGGGCAAATATGGAAAAGCCAAAAATAGTGCTTTGATTTGCAAAAGATTACTTGGCCAACCAAAATTTGTTTTAGAGTAATAGATAGATGGATGGACGCATGGATAGATAGAAGCATGATTATGATGATATCAAATGACATTTTTCCGATCCAATATTTGTTTCTATTATTTTGTAGTGTAATATCATCGGCCCTTTGATGTCATAGTATGATCTCTATGCAAAAAACCTGATATTGCAATCCTCTGTTTCAATTTTTGCAAGATTCTCCGCGGGCGATTGATTTCCGTGGAAATTGCAAACCATAAACCTGCAGATGATATCTGATGATATCTCATAAGATATGTTCCTTTGTGAAATATGCCTCTTTCAGCTCAATTCAATGTAACAAAATCTGTTTCCCTGCTTTGTAACAAATTGCCTTGGGTTTGATCATTGATGCAATTTGTGAAGTGTAGCCTAATTATTGAATGATATTACCAATTGTTTGCAATGAGTTTGCATTATGTTCATAATTACTAAATTTGCACTTCTGTCGTGAAATTCTCCTGTAATTTTTCCGGTTCTTTTTTCTGCCAAATGTAAAATTTGACGGCATAATACCAAATGATTAATTATTCATGCAGTATTGTTGATTAATTTAGGATATAGCGGAGGCAAGAAGAATGATCTGCTTTGCCAATAGATTGAAAGAAATTCTCTTAAATAACTGTGTTCATCGTTTCAGTTTCATAAAAGTTAAGAGTAGATCGCCAAAATTAAATATATCTATATAAAGCAATGCTCTTAGAAACAGCATTTTCATTATATTTAGTATCACCGAAGGCTACAGTCAAATAGTGGAAATGACATTAATATCCAATTTAGCAAGCGTTCGAAGTTGTAATTTAGCAAGCGTTCGAAGTTGTATATATCAAATGAATCAGACTTCGGTCCTGCTTCTATCCATAATCTTCATAACATATGTTCATAGCCTGAAATGCAATGTAAATTTATCAACATGAATGTTTGCTTTTTGAATTATGATGCACGCATTCATGGCTAAGATTTAGTAATAAAGAAAGAACATTCTTAGGAATAAGATTCGGTTTTCTTGCAATCTCAGCCGCTCATGTATTACACCATAAACTGTGAATAACTTGCTTCTTCCAGGTAAATGTTAAATGAGAATTCTACAGGATTTTTACCCAAGATGAAATAAGAAAATTGCCAACGGATTAAGTAGGAAATGAGAGGTTTACTTGCAGCCAGCAGGCATACGCTAAAGCGCCGTATTTTTCATCTACTATTTGCATAATTCACGCGAATATTTCTTCCATCAAGCAACTAAAAATAACTCATGAGACAATAAGAACACATGTACTACTTTAAAAGTAAAACGCAAATTGAATGAATTCAAAGAGTAAAGCTTTACCTGGCCGTCCATCTTCTGAAGTGCCAAGGATGCTTTAGTTTCTGAAGAAAATTGGACGAATCCGTATCCTTTTGATTTTCCAGTCTTTCGATAGCATATCACTTTAACTAGAAACATGCACGCATGTTTTAACCCTTGAGAAGATTTTCGATCAGGCTATCAATAAATGTTGAGAAATTTACAATCGATGTCGATTAGGATACCTTGGATGATTTCACCATGCTCTTCAAAAGCATCTTTCAGAACAGGTTCATTTGTGTCGTATGAAAGGCCTATAGCTCAATAAAATTCGAATAAATTGCCGGATAAATCATCTAGGCTTATGTTCTAATAGAGTATTTGAAAATATATTACTATATCCCTAACCTAACCAAGGGTTCTAATACTAAACAAAATCAAAGCAAGGATAGGATCATCAGAAAGGAATTAAGTATTATTTATTTGATACTCAGAAAACATAGCAAATTTCAACTATGGTAAGATAACCAGAAAATGACTTGGTTATCGAATAAAGAAAAAAGGTGGACTCATAGAGACGCATGCCTCATCCAAATCAGAATCGGACATCGAAACATGTTTTATGAGCAATTTCGACACGAGTACATAAATGATTCTTGGAAATTGCAAGAACAAGTTTTTCATGTCTGATATTAGTTGAAAGTAATTTGCATTTTAGTAAAAATTCTAGGAAGATAATGTTGCAACTTGCAAATGATAAAATTAGAACAAAATTTTCATGTCTGATATCAGTTGAAAGTAACTTGCATTTTAGTAAAAATTCTAGGAAGATAATGTTGCAACTTGCAAATGATAAAAATAGAACAAATTTTTCATGTCTTATATCAGTTGAAAATAATTTACATTTTAGTAAATATTCTTGGAAGATAATGTTGCAACTTAATCATTGTCAGTATGAAACATAGATAAGAAACAGTTTAAAAGCAAATTTTAAGGCACACATAACCACTTGCACAACAAAGAACATAAACTTTTACCTCCAATGAATAGCTTGCTGCACGAATCGTGCACAAATAATCTTATAGCATGATAAGGTAGAGCATGTGAGAAATTCCGAGCCCTCAAACTTTGCATCGTTTCTATCTTCTGCAACGGGAAGAAATACTTTTAACTCTCTAGAACGGTTGCTTTAGTTTGTATATGCGAGTTGTTTCGTCGCATTTCAGTACAAAGATAGAAAACATTGTAGGATCTTTAAGACTGCAGGACCTTCCCGTTTCTTGGGTATACGGCGGCGGCGTCTGCTCTTCTGCTTCGGCTTCAGCTTTGTCTTTAGCAGCGTCTTGGACAGGTTGTTGTTCCGCAAATCCTGAATGTGGGACATGTGTCGGATATGTGCTGCATCCCAACAACTGTATGTAGGACGAAAGATCCGTTTTCCAACTGGGCAGTTGTTGCGAAGAACCTGTCCCGGTTTCATGCAGTTGCTGTTGCACAAAACCTGGGCCCCATGGCTGCGCAAATCCTGACCCCCAAGATTGTTGTTGTTGCGCAAAACCTGAACCCAAGACGGCTGTTGTGCAAAACCTGACCCCCAAGACGGTTGTTGCGCAAAACCGGTCCCCCAAAACTGTTGTTCCTCCGGTTGTTGCGCTTGTCCGGTTTGCCAAGGTTGCTACTGACAGTATGGTGATCCAATCCACTGATCCTGCTGCTCTGGATCTCCCTGATACTGCGGCTCTGGTGCCGGGTCATGCTGCGGCTCCGGTGCCGGTTCATGCTGCGGCTCCGGTGACGGCTCATGCTGCTGATCTGGTGCCGGCAATAAATGTGGAAGCATATTATATTAACCGAATATACCACTAATATATGAGTCTACATTTGAAAATAAAGCCTGAGTATCCGGACCAACATCAGTCGGATATGGATCCTGCATCATTGATTGTATATAATGCAACTCACGAGCCTGTCGTTACATTAGAAATAAGAAATAAGTATTGACCCATACCGCCGGATGTTAAAAAGTAATATAATTTAAAGAATTCAATCTACCAGATCTCGTTCCACGTGGCCTTTAGGCTCGTACCGCTGGATGTTTGGGAAGTCGTTAGGGGGAGCAGAAAGATATCTTATGGTGACACGCTTATACCACTGTAGATATGCTTCGGTAGCGTCGGTGGTTGTTTGGTCACCTATTTACTGTAAGGCAATATTACGCTGCCTATCCTCCCATCTCAGCAAATATTGATAATGATGCTCCATCTAATCATGCTCCGCCATTCCTCCTCGCATGTCTCCCTCTATTGTCATAGGAGAAGGCAGCGGGACAGGAATATGTTGCAATCTACTAAACTGTCGCAACACCCGGTCCGGTAGGTGCATGACAACGATATTAATGTAGAGGAGTGGGCATCGAGCCCGCCAAGCCGGCTCTCCTTCGATACAAATGCCGGGTAATCCTTGCAGGCGATATGTTGTATAAGGCGTCCACGTGAACTGCGCAAATAATATAGTACCAAATTGTAATGAAGGTAATTTAAAATTTTAAAACAAAGTTAATTACCTAAGTTATAGTTATCTGAATCGCCTTTATGCGATCCAACTCATCTCTATAGTATCTAAATACTCGACGAGGAGCTTTATAAGCTTTCTTGCCATTCCACCAAGAGCCGAGAGGTATCCACGGCAGTGATTTTAATTCGATCCGTCTTCCCATAAACATGTGCTCCCATGACCAAATCTATAAATAAAATGTCAGATGATAAGAAAAAGAACCAATATTACAATTTTGCAAAGGTCTAGCTGTTAAAAACAAAGAATGTAGCTGAAGTAATGTAATGCAGCCACAAATTTTATTCTTCGTTGGAGCACATGCTTTATCGAGTTCCTTGTAAAGAAAGGCCAGGACCTCTGCTTCCCAAGCATATTGGCCACACACATCAAAGTCCGTAATGAACCCAAGGTATAATGGATGGACATGCGTTGCCGATTGGTCCGGCATCAACCAAGAACCGATCATGTACAGAATGTAGGCACGTACATGTCTATCCAAGACTTCATCGGTGGCTTCATTAGGGATATTAGTAAATGTACTTTCAGCCAGTTTAAACTGATCTTATACCCCTTACTATAGCCTCCTGGTGTCTGATATTAGCATTTTTTGTGAAATATTAAAGCTAAAAATAATGTACAAAATGTCCATGCAATAAGTACACTAAAGAGGGGAAATAAGAGAGAATTTGAATCTGAATATTAAATATAAATAATTTACTTAGCTAAAATTTAAACTTTATAATTATATTAAAAATAAGATCTAGTTTTTAATAAGGTATAAAACAATATTTGGTGTTGAAAAGATATCGAGAGTTTATTGACATTAATTTTTTTACCTGTCCGAGAGCAGACTCGGCGTATGTATCCCAGTACGGGTGGTCGGTATCTGGACCAACAATTTGTCCCCCGACCAATCCAAGCCCATTGACCCGTAAACCGAGTAAGAGGCCAATATCCTGAAGTGTGATGGTGACATCACCCCATCTTAGATGAAAAGTGTGGGTCTCTTTTCTCCAACACTCAACTAGAGAGGTAACGAGAGCGTAGTCGATTTGGATATGACGAAGCAATGAAGCTTTATAAAATCCGGCCCTTCGAATCCGCTCGATTATTCGCTGGTCGGTAACTTGCCATTTGTCATAACTATGGTTAACGACTGTGAGATTATCTCCACCCTGCAAAATTAAATAATGTTATTTTCAACTATTAGAATTAAAAGAAATGGGGAATTAAAAAAACTGAATCAGTTTTTAATCTTTCTTCTCCGTGTAATATATTGAAAGATCTGTGTTCGTTTTGATCTACGAGTATAAATTTGTCGAATGGTTGATTCTCCATTGAAATTATTTTGATATTTTAATCCCTGAAAGATTTAGATAAGAGAAGGGAATTTGGACACAGAGTAAATTTGAAGACAGAGTTGCGAAAACCATACTGAAGAGGGCGGGTTTTTATAGGGAAAGGAGGGCGGGTTCTCGGAACCCGCCCTCATCTTTATTTTTGGACGCAGTGATATGCTTTAGATTTTGTATAGTAATTTGTCAATGTCAAGTCACATCATATTTTATTTAGTGTCAAGTCACATCAATGTTTACATTCAATTATTTTTTTTAAAGAGGGAAGAGGGAGGGTTCTTAGAACGCGTCCCCTTCAATAATTTGAAGAGGGCGTGTTCCAAAAACCCGCTCTCATCTTTTATTAATATTTTTTAACAGTGTGTTGTCAAATCAAGCAGGACAGATAATTAAACCTGTGAAACGAAGAGAGCGGGTTCTTAGATCGCGCCCCCTTGAATAATTTGAAGAGGGCGTGTTCCAAGAACCCGCCCTCATCTTTTATTAATATTTTTTTAACAGTGTGCTGTCAAATCAAGCAGGACAAATAATTAAACCTATGAAACGAAGAGGGCGGGTTCTTAGATCGCGCCCCCTTCAATAATTTGAAGAGGGCGTGTTCCAAGAACCCGCCCTCATCTTTTATTAATATTTTTTAACAGTGTGTTGTCAAATCAAGCAGGACAAATAATTAAACCTGTGAAACGAAGAGGACAGGTTCTTAGAACGCGCCCCCTTCAATAATTTGAAGAGTGCGTGTTCCAAGAACCCGCCCTCATCTTTTATTAATATTTTTTTAACAGTGTGTTGTCAAATCAAATAGGACAAATAATTAAACCTGTGAAACGAAGAGGACGGGTTCTTAGAACTCGCCCCCTTCAATAATTTGAAGGCGTGTTCCAAGAATCCTATAAATACAACTCTCTCCTATCCAACAACTCTCTATTTGTGCAAGTGTGTATGTTAGGAAGAAGGTCAAGTTCAGTGCCATACTTGTGGAGAGTTAGACCCATATCTCGCGGCTACACCGCGATGGATCAAGACGGAACCACGGCTTGCTGTAAAATTTTGGAGCAAATTCAGTGCCAAACCAAGGTTCAGGGGCTCTAAACAGGAAGATGACACCAAAACAAGTACAGGGAAGAAATTTAAAGTTCCAAATTCTCTGTGAGTATTTCAATTCTCTTCTCACCTCCTCTGAACTCCTCTGAACTATTCTTCCTGCAGTATTCTTTGTACAAACTCTCTTCCCCTCTCAAAAATCTAAAACTGTTTGTGTGCAGGATTCTTTGCGCCGACCCAAATAAATTTTTTGCAAGTGTTTTAGATTTTTGTTTGTTTCTGTTTTGCATAAATAATACGGACTTTAAGGGGCTATAACACCAATTCAGATTGGGTGGGGATTTCATCACCCTTCCTAAGACCCCAAAAATCACTAAAAGCATACGCATTACCTTTGAGCTTACTAAAACAAATATCTCCACTCAGCCAACTAAAGACTGTCGGGCTCAGTAGGACAGAGGAAGTTTGTGGACATTCGATCGTTTATCTAAACTTGATTTTGTGGTGTCTAGGCTAGACAAGTGAGAAAGGTAATTTTAAAAGGCCCGTCTCACGGTGATTCGTGAGCGGAACCCTCCTTTCCTCACTTGTGCTTACCTGGCCACAATTGGCAGTAAAAAGAAGATTTGAGGGTTATCTCACAACTTATCAGTTTGGAACAGTTAGGAGCAGTCTAGTGGACTTTGAAGACCATAGCTGTAGGTATGATTGTGCATGTTTTCTTACCCACAATTGACCGGAACTCTTTTTTTTATTGTTGGCTTGATATTGTTTGATGCAGATTATGGCAAGTTCAAGTTTATTTGTTGTATGTAAATACGATGGCCGAATTATCATAAGTGCATAAGGTTCCGAGTATATGGGCGGGTCCGCAAGAATCATGCGATTAGAACCATCAACGACTTATAATGAAATAGAGAATAAAGTGTTTAAAATCACGAAATACGATATCCGTGAATTAAGCTTAAGTTAATTTGTATATGGCCTATGTTTAGCGGAAATGCATTGGTTGAAATTATAGACGATGCATCAATATCGGCGATGATAGACTTCGGTCTGGCAAACACCCAGCATTCTTTTGAACTTTTGGTTCAGAAGGAACAATTGGAAGTATCAGATGTCGCTCCAACGGGTAATTTTGATGGTAATGCTGGAGGTAGTTCCTGGGGGTACGGTCACATGGTTAACGATGATATCGTCAGTCTCGGTGGACATGACTATACACAACATTATTCAAACATTCAAACGCAAGGGTAAACATTTTATAAATCCAGCTTTTGTAATACCAAAATACTAATATATTTTATATATTGAATACAGGTTTTCCCAAGAGACTGCTGCAGTTACATGCACCCCTGAAGAACAACAAGGATTACCATATACAACCTTCCAAAGGTAAATAAATCTGAAACAAGTGGTGATTATGTTTATATTCTTCGAAATACGAAAATATTAAGGAATAATTATATAAGAACAATTTATATACTAAACGCAGATTTTCTCATACCTCTGCATCATTCCAACACGATCCAAGTAGCGCATTCTAAGCATGTCCGTCCACATCTTTCTGGTCTTTTCATCCCGAACCATCCACATTACACGACCCCAACCATCATATATTGCACCCGAGCCTTATGTTGCTACGGGTGATATTGATATGTGTGGCAGTGATGATGATGAAATTGGTGAAGGTCATCAAGGGGAGGATAGCGTGGAATATGCCGCTGGATTGAATGAAGTAGCATTGTTTGATGATATGGCTGAGAATAATGATTTTTTCGAACTAGAAAATCCAGGACTCGATCCCCTGGAAGATGATAGTTGGGTAGAATTAGCCGTGGCAGAAGTAAACGCGGAACCCTATTTGGAAGCGACAGTAGCAAGTGAAGATTGCGTCACTGTTGGGGATATGTTTCAAGAAAAAGAGGATCTTATTTATAAGCTGAAGTCTTGGGCTATTCAAAAAAACGTTACATTTAACACCCAAGAGTCAAATAAGACATACTATACCGTGGTATGTACGAAAGCTTTTGAATTTAAGTGGAGATTGCATGCATGTTGTTCCAAAAGAGCCAAAACTTGGAAGGTCACGAAATACAACCAAGAACATACTTGCATCAATTCTATTATGTTAAAAGATTACAGGAATTGCACTTCATCTTACATTTACTCACTAATCATGCCACTAATCCGTACAGATGTGGCGATGACTCCCCAAGAGATACGGCTCTACGTTAGCGGAGAGCACAAAATTCAGATTTCGTATGTAAAGGCATGAGATGCTCGTAGAAAGGCTTTATGCAAGATATTTGGGGATTGGGAAAGCTCGTACAACTCCCTAGTCCATTTTATGGAAGCCATGATAGCATCAAATCCGGGGTCCATATACCGGTTAAAAACCACAGAAACAGATGTCGATGGCTGTGTCAGGTTTCAAAAAATTTTCTGGTGCTTCGCTCCTTGTGCGGCTGGTTTCACACACTGTCGGCCGGTATTGTGCATGGATGGGACGTATCTATATGGTAAGTATAGAGGTTGCATATTAATTGCTACAGGTGTTGATGCTAATAACGGTATATTTCCGTTGAGATTTTCTATTGTCGAGGGTGAAAATACATCATCCTGGTCATGGTTTTTCCGTCAATTCAAAAATATCCCATCTGTTATTGATAAAATAGATTTATGCATCGTATCCGATAGACATCTAGGAATACTAGCTGCAATGAGATCTGTATTTCCGACGACCCCACATAGATTTTGCTTGCGGCACTTCAGGCAAAATTTTGATAGAAAATTTAAAAATTCAGATCTACATAAGCTTATGCACAAAACCGGTGAAGCGTCTGACCCTAATGTTCATCACATGCACATGAAGAAAATTGGAGAGATGAGTCAAGCCGCAAAAAGCGTGGTTAGATGAGTATCCAGTACGCATGTGGTCACAAGCACATGATAATAGATGCAGATATCTACTAATGACCACCAATATGTCTGAAAACTTCAACGGTGTCCTTAAAGGTGTTAGAGGCTTACCGATACAGAGGTTGATTGATCGAACTTTTTTCCGAGTGAATACTTACTTTGTGCAAAGAAGAGAAAATTCCTTAGCGATGGAGACTCTACTCACCGCGTATTACGAAAATATATTCCGGAAAAGAGAGCCCAGAGTACAATACTACAGCTCTGAAAGGTTTGACACGGCGGAGTTTCAAGTTACGGGGAGTAATGGGAATCAATATACCGTCAATTTTAGAGATGAAGGGCTCTCTTCGTGCACATGCGGTGTTTTCCAGCAACAACATTTACCTTGTGCCCACGCAATTCTGCTGCAAGCAGCATGCATAACTCACATTACAATTTTGCTTCCCATTACTATACAATTTCCAATTACCAAGGCACATACGATCCAAAATTTCATCCTATACCAGACAGTCGCTATTGGCACTATTATACTTGGAACAGACAAACACCGATTGTATTACCGCTGGAAAAAAATATAGGGCCCGGAATACCTAAGGTGCGTCGAGATCGAATGACAATGGATGCCGATCCTCAGCAAAGGCACGCCAGATATAGCCTATGCAAACAACCAGGTCATTATAAGACCAGATATCCAGGACAGTCAACAGGGGCGGGACCTTCGAGATCGTGACAAGTGCACCGGAAGAAAATCGGTTAGCGCTTATAAAGAAACTTGTACAATTTACATTTTACAAACAGATACGATTTTTTTGTATTATAAATTTGACGGATTCATTTTGTTATTAGAGTGTATACCAGATTCATATTTAAACAACAATAATATTATACAATTTTTATTCTTTTATTCGATATTTTAATTCATTTTCTGTTTATTATTTAATTTTTTTTTAAAATATAGGGAGGGTTCTGGGAACCCGCCCTCTTTATAAAATAGGGGAGGGCGGGTTTTAGGAACCCGCCCTCCCCTATATAGGGTAGGGGACGGGTTCCTAGAACCCGCCCTTTAAACACGGGGTCTGGGGTCGGCTCAAAACCGTCCTATTTCCCTAAATTTAAAATAAATCATTTTATTTTACTAATTTTAATCCTATAATACCCTATTTCAAAAAAAAAAAAACCAAAAAAATTGATGGCAAAGGAGGGAGGTGGATGGCAATTGAATGCTTAAACTTGGATTTTGACCTTAATTTGCTTCTTTTTCACTTCTATGATAAAAAAGCTAAAAAGCCAGAAAAGTCACAATTTGACATACCATGTAGACATCCATGGCACTGCAGGAGACCACAGCTAATTCGTTGCGGTGGCCATAATACCAAAAGGGGAAAAAACAAGAAAGGTCTACCCCTAGGTTCAATTGGGTTGGATCCACCCACATGACTACATCACACAACAGCAGCCCTAATTTTCCCAACCATGTATTTCACTTGTCTCTCATGTGCAGGGTCATTGAGAAATTTTAACAAACAAGTAATAGGCATCACGACGAATAATGTTACTCATTTTACTTGAATACTTCTATTCAACAACCATAAGGAAATAACTTCTCATTAAAATAATGTTCCTAAATATTCTCATTCAAAACGAACAGAGAAATTTGAGCAAATTTCGAAGTAACATGAATCAAATTCAATTATTGAGAGATCTAAAGAACAAAACTCACCTTCACCAATTAAAAATTGCAATTTCAAAGGAGGATTCTTTCTGATTATCAAACTAAACTATAACAGGCTTTAAATTGTAGTTTTTTTTTTGAAATAGGGTATTTTTAAATTAAAATTATTAAAATAAAACGATTTGATTTTAATTTATTGGAATAGGACGGTTTGTGACTACCCCACCCCCCAGTTTAGAGGGCGGGTTCTAGGAGACATACCAATAAAATGAAGAGGGTGGGTTCCCAGAACCCGCCCTCTCCTATATAAAGGAGAGGGCGGGTTCCCAGAACCCGCCTCATTTTAAAAAAATTAAATAAATAACAGAAAATTGGTAAAAATTCGAATAAAAGAATATAATTGTATAATATGAATGTGGTGTACACTCTAATAACAAAATGAATCCGTCAAATTTATAATACAAAAAAATCATCTCTGTATGTAAAATGTAAATTCTATCTCGACGGTCAAATTTATAATAACAAAATGAATCCGTCAAATTTATAATACAAAAAATCACATCTGTTTGTAAAATGTAAATTCTATCTCGACGGTCAAATTTATAATAACAAAATGAACCCGTCAAATTTATAATACAAAAAAAACTTCCGGTGCACTTGTCACGATCTCGAAGGTCCCGTCCGTGGTGACTGTCCTGGACATCTGGTCCTATAATGATATGGTTGTTTGCATAGGCTACATCTGGCGTGCCTTTGCTGAGAATCGGCATCCATTGTCATTTGATCTCGACGCACCATAGGCCTTCCGGGCCCTATATTTTTTTCCGGCGGTAATACAGTCGATGTTTGTCTGTTCCCAGTATAATAGTGCCAATAGCGACTGTCCGGTATAGGATGAAATTTTGGATCGCATGCGCCTTGGTAATTGGAAACTGTATAGTAACGAGAAGCAAAATTGTAATGTGAGTTATGCATGCTGCTCGCAGCTGCAATTGCGTGGGCACAAGGTAAATGTTGTTGCTGAAAAACACCGTATGTGCACGAAGAGAGCCCTTCATCTCTAAAATTGACGGTATATTGATTCCCATTACTCCCCGTTACTTGAAACTCCCCCGTGTCAAACCTTTCGGATCTGTAGTATTGTGCTCTGCGCTCTCTTTTCCAGAATATATCTTCGTAATACGCGGTGAGTGGAGTCTCCATCGCCAAGGACTTTTCTCTTCTTTGTACAAAGTAAGTATTCACCCAGAAAAAGGCTCGAACAATCAACCCCTGTATCGGTAAGCCTCTAACACCTTTAAGGACCCCGTTAAAGCTTTCAGACATATTAGTGGTCATTAGTAGATATTTGCATCGATTATCATGTGCTTGTGACCACATGCGTACTGGATACTCATCTAACCACGATTTCGCAGCTTGACTCATCTCTCCAATTTTCGTCATGTACATGCCATGAACATTAGAGTCAGACGCTTCACCGTCTTTGTACATAAGCTTATGTAGATCTGAATTTTTAAATTTTCTATCAAAATTTTGCCTGAAGTGGCGCAGGCAAAACCTATGTGGGTTCGTCGGAAATACAGCTCTCATTGCAGCCAGTATTCCTAGATGTCTATCAGATATGATGCATAAATCTGTTTTATCAATAACAGATGGGATACTTTTGAGTTGACGGAAAAACCATGACCAGAATGATGTATTTTCACCCTCGACAATAGAAAATCCCAACGGAAATATACCGTTATTAGCATCAACACCTGTAGCAATTAACATGCACCCTCTGTACTTACCGTATAGATACGTCCCATCAACGCACAATACCGGCCGACAGTGTGTGAAACCAGCCACACTTGGAGCAAAGCACCAGAAAATTCTTTGAAGCCTGACAGAGCCATCGACATCTGTTTCTGTGGTTTTTAACTGGTATACGGTCCCCGGATTTGATACTTTCATGGCTTCCATAAAAGGGACTAGTGAGTTGTACGAACTTTCCCAGTCCCCAAATATCTTGCATAAAACCTTTCTACGAGCATCCCATGCCTTCACATACGAAATCTGAATTTTGTGCTCTCTGCTAACGTAGAGCCGTATCTCTCGGGGAGTTATCGCCACATCTGTACGGATTAGTGGTATGATTAGTGAGCAAATGTAAGATGAAGTGCAATTCATGTGATCTTGTAACATAATAGAATTGATGCAAGTATGTTCTTGGTTGTATTTCGTGACCTTCCAAGCTTTGCCTTTTTTGGAACAACATTCATGCAATCTCCACTCACATTCAGGAGCTTTCATACATACCACGCTATAGTACGTCTTATTTGACTCTTCGGTTTTAAATGTAACGTTTTGCTGAATAGCCCACGACTTCAGCTTACAAATAAGATCTCCTTTTTCCTGAATCAAATCCCCGACAGTGACGCAATCTTCGCTTGCTACTGTCGCTTCCAAATAGGGTGCCGTATTTACTTCTGTCATGGCTAAGTCTATCCAACTATCATCTTCCAGCGGATTGAGGCCGGGATCTTCTAGTTCGACAAAATCATTATTCGCAACCATATCATCAAACAATGCTACCTCATTCAATCCAGCGGCATATTTCACGCTATCCTCCCTTTGATGACATTCACCAGTTTCATCATCATCACTGCCACACATATCATTGTCACCCGTAGCAACATAAGGCTCGGGTGCAATATATGATGGTTGGGGTCGGTGTAATGTGGATGGTTCGGGGTGAAAAGACCGGAAAGATATGGACGAACATACTTGGAATGCGCTACTTGGATCGTGTTGGAATGATACGAAGGTATGGGAAAATCTGCGTTTAGTATATAAATTGTTCTTATACAATTATTCCTTAATATTTTCGTTTTTCGAAGAATATAAACATAATCACCATTTGTTTCAGATTTATTTACCTTTGGAAGGCTGTATATGGTAATCCTTGTTGTTCTTCTGGGTGCATGTAACTGCAGCAGTCGATTGGGAGAACCTGTATTCAATATAAGTCAATATATTAGTATTTTGGTATTACAAAAGATGGATTTATAAAATGTTTACTCTTGAGTTTGAAGGTTTGAATAATGTTGTGTATAGTCATATCCACCGAGACTGACAGTATCATCATTAACCATGTGACCGTACCTTCAGGAACTACCTCCAGCATTACCATCAAAATTATCCGTTGGAGGGACATCTGTACTTCCAATTGTTCCTTCTGAACCAAAAGTTCAAAAGAATGCTGGGTGTTTGACAGACCGAAGTCTATCATCGAAGATATTGATGCATCGTCTATAATTTCAACCAATTCATTTCCACTAAACATAGGCCATATACAACTTAACTTAAGCTTAATTTCACGGGGATCATATTTCGTGATTTTGAACACTTTATTCTCGATTTCAGTATAAGTCGTTGATGGTTCTAATCGCATGATTCTTGCGGACCCGCCCATATACTCAGGACCTTGTGCACTGGTGATAATCCGACCATCGTATTTACATACAACAAATAAACTTGAACTTGACATAATCTGCATCAAAAATTAATGTCAATAAACTCTCGATATCTTTTCAACACCAAATATTGTTTTATATCTTATTAAAAACTAGATCTTATTTTTAATATAATTATGAAGTTTAAATTTTAGCTAAGTAAATTATTTATATTTAATATTCAGATTCAGATTCTCTCTTATTTCCCCTCTTTAGTGTACCTATTGCATGGACATTTTGCACATTATTTTTAGCTTTAATATTTCACAAAAATGCTAATATCAGGCACCAGGAGGCTATAGTAAGAGGTATAAGATCAGTTTAAACTGGCTAAAAGATACATTTACTAATATCCCTGATGAAGCCACCGATGAAGTCTTGGATAGACATGCACGTGCCTACATTCTGTACATGATCGGTTCTTGGTTGATGCCGGACCAATCGGCAACGCATGTTCATCTGTTATACATTGGGTTTCTTACGGATTTTGATGTGTGTGGCCAATATGCTTGGGAAGCAGGGGTCCTGGCCTTTCTTTACAAGGAACTCGATAAGACATGTGCTCCAACGAAGAATAAAATTTGCGGCTGCATTACATTACTTCAGGTACATTCCTTGTTTTTAACAGCTAGACCTTTGCAAAATTGTAATATTGGTTCTTTCTCTTATCATCTGACACTTTATTTATAGATTTGGTCATGAGAGCACAAGTGTATGGGAAGACCGGATCGAATTAAAATCACTGCCGTGGATACCCCTGGAAAGACTCTCGGCTCTTGGTGGAATGACAAGAAAGCTTATAAGGCTCTTCGTCGACTACTTAGGTACTATAGAGATGAGTTGGATCGAATGGAGGCGACTCAGGTAACCATAACTTAGGAAATTAACTTTGTTTTAAAATTTTAAATTACCTTCATTACAATTTGGTGCTTTATTTGCGCAGTTCACGTGGACGCCTTATAAAGCATATCGTCTGTAAGGCTTACCTGACATTTATATCGAAGGAGAGCCGGTTTGGCGGGATCGATGCCCACTCCTCTGCATTAATATCGTTGTCATGCACCTACCGGACCGGGTGTTGCGACAGTTTAGTAGATTGCAACATATTCCTGTCCCGCCGCCTTCGCCTATGACAATAGAGAGAGACATGCGAGGAGGAAAGGCGAAGCGTGATTGGAGGGAGCATCATCATCAGTATTTGCTGAGATGGGTGGATAGGCAGCGTAATATTGCCTTACAGCAAATAGGTTACCAAACAACCACCGACGCTGCCGAAGCATATCTACAGTGGTATAAACGTGTCACCATAAGATATCTTTCTGCTCCCCCTAATGACTTCCCAAACATCCAGCGGTACGAGCCTAGAGGCCACGTGGAACGAGATCTGGTAAGTTGAATTATTTAAATTATATTACTTTTTAACATCCGGCGGTATGAGCCAATACTTATTTCTTATTTCTAATGTAACGACAGGCACGTGGGTTGCATTATATACAATCAATGATGTAGGATCCATATCCACCTGATGCTGGTCCGGATACTCAGGCTTTATTTTCAAATTGCGACTCATATATTGGTGGTATATTCGGTGCATATAATATGCTTCCACATTTCTCGCGGGCACCAGAGCAGCAGCATGAGCCGGCACCGGAGTAGCAGCATGAACCGGCACCAGAGTCGCACCATGAGCCGACACCAGAGCCGCAGTATCATGGAGATCTAAAGCAGCAGGATCAGCGGTTTGGATCACCATATTGTCAGCAGCAACCCTGGCAAACCGGACAAGCGCAACAACTAGAGGAACAACAGTTTTGGGGGACCGGTTTTGCGCAACAACCGTCTTGGGGGTCAGGTTTTGCACAATAGCCGTCTTGGGGGTCAGGTTTTGCGCAACAACAGCAATCTTGGGGGTCAGGATTTGCGCAGCCATGGGGCCCAGGTTTTGTACAACAGCAGCCGCATGAAACCGGGACAGGTTCTTCACAACAACTGCCCAGTTGGGATACGGATCTTTCGTCCTACATACAGTTGTTGGGAGGCAGCACATATCCGACACATGTCCCACATTCAGGATTTTCCGAACCACATCCTGTTGAAGCCGAAGTTGAAGCCGAAGAGCAGATGCCGCCGCCGCCATATACCCGAGAAACGGGAGGGTCCTCCAGTCATCCCAAGAGGCATAGGCTTATGTCAAGCCTTCTCGGATTGGTAAAGGGAAAGGGAAGGCGATAGTTATATAATTTTACAAACAGATATGATTTTTTTGTATTATAAATTTGACGGATTCATTTTGTTATTAGAGTGTACACCATATTCATACTATACAATTTTATTCTTTTATTCGAATTTTTACCAATTTTCTGTTATTTATTTAAATTTTTTTTAAATGGGTCGGGTTCCCAGAACCCGCCCTCTCCTATAATGAGTAGGGCAGATTCTAGGAACCCGCCCTCTAAACTGTAGGGGGTGGGGTCGTCACAAACCGCCCTATTCCTATAAATTAAAATCAAATGGTTTTATTTTAATAATTTTAATTTAAAACTAACCTATTTCAAAAAAAACCTAAATTGTAAGGACTAAGTGAGATCCCGCTATTGGAATTGATGAATCTAAATTGTGAAGATTATCCACTATTGGATCATTCGAAGCGTTTCTTGTTTTGGATTATTTTGACATTTAGTTTCGAGTGATTTATACTTTCAGACAATAGTTTTGAAGTATTGGTTTGCTTATTTTTATGGTATACGAGATTGGGTTTACATTGTTTGTAGTAGAATTTCGGGCATTTTTCCTTTAAGGTTTTGGCCATTGTTTTTGTAATTAACCCTAAATTGTAAAAAATGTAATAAGTTTGACTTGTTCGTTTTCTCGGCGAACAATTTCAATATGATATAATCAAGTTATATTTCAATTTGATTGTATCAAAAGACTCGCAGCCTTCCATCCATAGCTTTCATCGTTTTCTCTGCTTCTATTTCCAACGAATAATCGATAAAAGCGCATCTTTTTGGCCTCTAGGTTCTTCCATCTCTTATCAACCTTGCTAGAAAAAAAAATCAAATAAAAATCAATCTCAAACAATACAATACAAGCACAAAACTATAAACTGAACTCTTTATTAATAGAAATATCAACAAAATACCTTGTTTGATATTTTCAAATTGCAAAAACACACCGTAGAGCTCCTCATCAGCAGTATAAAATGACAGTTCTAAAAGTTAAGCAATAGTTTGTCATTTTCTCAATTAAATCTCTAATATTATTGGGAGAAAATTTTGGAAATTTATAAATCAATTCACAAATCTTACTGCTGATAAATATTTTTGAGTTGAAAAGCCTCTTCTGAAAGAATTGATGGGTCGCCTTCAAATTTGGAATCGCCCACATCAAATAATAAGGATGCATAAACCCTAAAACCCTTAAAAAGTCGTGAAAAAAGATGGGCTTTTTTGTACTTAGCCTCTAACTCTTCATATTTATATGACACCCTGAATCTCTCATATAGTCAGATTTATGCATAATAACCATTAAATCCTTGGTACCACAGCCCCTTTGTTGCGTCAATATGAGTGAAATAAGATGGTTGGGCCTTGAGTTAAGTTAAACAGACCCCACTCTTAGGGCCTATGTCATGTGACCCCTGAATCTCTCTTTGCAAAGTGATTTGTATGAATTGTGGGTTGGTTGCTGGCTAGTTCTAGTATCATTTTTAGTTCATTTCTATTGCTTATATACATTTTGAAAGAAAACATTTCAATATGAATAAGCAATGTGATCATTTTTTTTATTGAGTGTGGAGCGTTTATTTCTTTTAAAAAATTATGACAATATGGATCATTTTAAAAAGATACACCCTCCACCATTTTGTTCGACAATCGGTACTTCCATCTTGATTTTCATCATCTAATATATCGATACACCAAATTTCATGTGATCACACCTTTTCACCGATGATTTAGCGAGTGAAAAATCAACGGTTTACCGACAATAGATCTTTTTACATTGCTAAATCAACGGTGAAAAAGGTGTTAGAATCACAAGAAATTTGATGTATCGACATATTAGACGATAAAGATTATGATGGTAAGTGTTGATTGTCGAATAAAATGGCGGAAGGTGTATTTTTTGCCGCCACCTAACGAAAAAACCTCATAGGCCTCTTTCCACTATTATCAAGATAATTATAGAAATTGTTTTAGTTTAGTTCCTCGTATATATATTGAAATAAGTTACCTCACTTGTTACTTCCTCACTCTTTTGTCTAAGCCTTTTTCTCTCCAATGGAAGCGGCTACTATTTGGTAAAAGAAAGAATATTGACTTATGAGCCTAATGTTGTGCATAACTCTCCATCCGGTCTAAATCCAAACAGTCTATATGTAATGGGCATATGTTATATTTTTCATATCCGTAGACGGGCTCACATAAATACAATGGGATGGGATGGATTTGAGAATCCGCACGGGCTAGACTAATTTTTAATTAATTTATACAGTAAATCAATGCTTATCCATCGGTTATAATCTTTCAAGTGTCTATTATGATTGGACACCCTTAAATCAGTCTAGAACCAAATTGCAACTATCGTCGGTTGAAAGACACTCAAGTGATATAATTTAGAAATCAAGTTATGACATTACAAATTGCAAATCTTGAATAAAACCGCCATCACACAATCTTTCATCTATAGTTTTTTCCTTCACGTGCGACAGACACAAATATTCTAATAGTTACTCCTTTAGCTCTAGATAAAAAATGAGCTTATTTGAAACAGCTTATCTGGATTGTAGACGAGGAATTGGCTAAGACTTATCTTGCACTCTTCAAGATTATTAATTTCATTAATTTTTGGTTTGAGTGTGTTGGATCCATTACTCGATGTAGAGAACCATGAAGATAGTGTCCTGTTATTCTGCAATGACCCAAACTACTCATGACCTTAATATTATATAGTTTTGAACAAAATAATGTGGAATGAATGTAATTGATCAAATACTTGAAAAGTAAAGAACCATAAAGATGGTCCTTTTTATTCAGTATTGAATCGAGCAAATCATATCCATAGCGATATCGAAATAAATGAAATAAAATTAATAAGAATTGTTCTTCTAAAGAGTAGACCGCCAATCTCTCAAGAAAGAGGTATAGGAACCATCAATCAAAGGATAGGGCTATCTATCTCTTTATTAATTACATCTATCCTAGAACATTAAGAGAAGATAAATATAAGCAGCAACACATGAATTACATTTTTTTATTGATATCACAAAGTTGGTACAAATTAATCTCTCATGAAAGAGAAAACAAAAATAGAGAAGGGAAGGAAAAGAAAGGGTTCTTGGGTGTCTAGGTCAGTAGGTCTACAGGCCTAGTACCCTCACCTTCTTAAAGAATTTTCAAAAGCGTCTATTTCTTGTCCATCTTCCTCTCTCTCTGTTATATGGTATTTTTTCTATCCTTTTATGTGTCGTCCAAATTGAAAGAGGTCTTTTTATTTATAGACTAAGGGGGTGTTAGTTAGAGGGGGCATGTGGCATAAAGTGTTTGAAAGGGAAGTTGTAACGATTAGTTATCAAGCCTATTTATCATAACTTCCTCCCACACTTCTTATCAAAATTATATGTATCAATATACATATGATTTTATATCTGATTTATATATAAATATATATTAGAAAGTTTTGCTATTATATTTTTTAACATGGTAAAAAAATATAATGGTGTTGAGCATGTGTAAAGGTATTGTATGATCAATATGAATGGTATCAATGTCATATAAAATTGTTGTGTAGAAATTCATAGTATGCTTAAGGTTGGGAATATTCGATCATTTTTATCATCTTTCATTTGGATTCGGTCTTTGAGTTCAACATATGAATTGTTCCATATCGAATTACGAATCCAATGAGTCATATTAAATTTGGACATTATTTGCTATAGTTTCATTATATTACAAAATTGTTGCGCAAATAAAATTTATGCAGTCTGAAATAGATAAATATAGACTATTATGGTGTCCATATGGATTAATATGGAAACACCACTAAATTTAGGGACTTGTATCGATACACCTTTAAAGAATGAATTGACTAGGGCTAGGGTCGACCATCTCCCCATGATTGTGGTCGCATGACATATCCCTAGTAGGGGGATTTGTTTAACTTACTCATGGCCCAATTCTCTTGTTTCACACTTATTAGCGCAACAAGGGGGCCGCGGTACTAAGGATTTAATGGTTATTAGTCATAAATATGATTGAAAGATTCAGGGGTGTCGTGTATAAATATGAAGTGTTAGGGGCTAAGTACCGAAATCCCATCTTTTCAGGATATTTTAGGGTTTGTGCATCCTTATAATTTGATGCGGGCGATTCCAATCTTCAAGAAGGCAACCACTCAATTCTTTCAGAAGAGGTTTTTTAGCTCAGAAATATTTATCAGTAGTAAGATTTGTGCATTGATATATAAATTTCCCCCCAATACTATTACCGATTTAATTGAGAAAATAGAAAATTATTGCTTAATTTTTAGGACTATCATTTTATACTACCGATGAGGAGCTCCACGGTGTGTTTTCACAATTTGGAAATATCAAACAAGGTATTTTATTGATATTTCTCTTAATAAAGAGGTCAGTTTATAGTTCTGTGCTTGTATTGGATTATTTGAGATTTATTTTTATTTGATTTTTTTTCCAGCAAGGTTAATAAGAGATGGAAGAACCCAGAGGCCGAAAGGGTATGCTTTTATAGATTATTCGTCGGAAAGGGAAGCACAGAAAGCGGTGAAAGCTATGGATGGAAGGGTATCAGTCTTTTGATACAATCAAATTGAAATATAATTCGATTATATCATATTGAAATTGTTCGCAAAGAAAACGAACAAGTCAAACTTATTACATTTTTTATAATTTAGGGTTAATTACTCAATCACTGGCCAATACCTTAAAAGAAAAAAGCCCAAAATTCTATTACAAACAATGCGAAAACAAGTTTTTGGGGCTAAATAAAGCAGTTGTTTCATTATAGCATGGATTTGCTTGGAAAGAAATCGTCAAACATTGATAGAGTATTGAAAAAAGTTAGTATTTGCGCTGAGAAGCCATAGTACTGTCGATTTTGTGCTATTAGCGCCTTGCTTGTAACACACCCATCTATGCCTCGTCTCGCACTTATCAGCCCTTGACCGTGTTTTTAGCACATCGCATCCCCGAGTTAGCCGGTGTGTATAAATTTCCCTTGAGTTAGTGTAGGAGTTTGGGCTAAATTTCTTGACACCATCCTTAACTATAGCTGTTTTTCACTAAGCTACCTTGAACTATTGCCGCAAACTCTCTTAAACTTCGGTTTGAAGGGAGTTTATTTTCACTTTAATACCCTTAATAAATGTAGCCTTTGTGATCTTTTTGTTAAAAAACACTTTAGGGTAATTAGTAGAAAAATGCTCGAACGCAAGGGCAGGCTATTGAAATTTAGACTTGTTAAAAAATTGAAGAAAAAAAGAAGAAAGGGGATGATTTCCCTCCATATGGCTTAGCTATTAGATGACGCTAGATTGTGACACCACGCGTAATGCGTAGGTCCATAGATGATCTAAAATATCCATAGTTGAATCTCTGCATTACACATAATCGTTACAAATTAATGATACGAAATAAAAAGAATATATAGATCCAACTTTTTCTAGCTCAAAATAATCTCCATGAATTAAAGATTATATGAATTTTGATAAGTACTGTAATTTTGAAAAAATTAATGAAGTCAGCATCTATATTTAGCTTCGTATATATTATAAGAATATTATTAGTTTTTTATGGAAAAAATAATTATTGAAGAGCAATTTTTTAAAAATAATTATATACCTATATACTATGCATTATTTTTGAAGAAAAAAAGTAGGGCGAAGTGTATATACTATGCATTATAAATAATCTAATGTGATTTAAACAAAAACTCTTAAAAATGTATATTAATATTCATATAATAAACTTTCAGTAAATCTTCTTAAATGATTCACTTCTTTATCATCTTATAGAAATGAATAATAGTCCATTAATAGGGAGAAAGTCAACATTAAAGAAAATATTTGTATTTTTCTAAATGACATTGATAATTTTCAAACCTTACTTAATTTTTTAGACGTGATTTTCTTTTTCATTAATTTTCAAGTTGAATATCAAGGTAGTACTTGATTTTTTTCTTTCTGAGATATATTATTGGTCAACGTAGATCTTGGTTTAACATTTCACAATTACGTAAAGGTTAAATTTTACTTAAATACCAAAATCTTTTGCTGTTTTTAAAATATAAATTCCTTATATTTTATGACTTGTAAGTAGATACCAAAAATAATCATGATACCCATATTAAATACCATGTTTTGATGTTTTTCGATTTATAATTTACAAATACAATTATTAAGTTATATCATGTATTGTTGTGGCTATAAACCAATACAAATAATAAATTATATCAATATTTTAGCTGAAAGATTTTCTATTTCCATGAATTTATTACCCATTAATTTTTGTTAAATAATGATAGTTATTTGAAATGTGAAATTTTAGCAGCAACTTTAAAGCAAGTATAGTTTCTAAAAGCAAATATAAAACAACTATTGTTATTTTATACATTAATTCTCGATTTCATATGCTTAAGAAAAAGATATATGATATTAGTTGTTTTTTAAGATACAAATATTATTCATTCTCGTTTTTTTTAAATTCCAAATATATATCAATTATTATTAGCCATAGGATCCTAGGATAGATTAAAAGAATATGAATATATCCAAGGGCAAATATGGAAAAGCCAAAAATAATGCTTTGATTTGCAAAAGATTCCTTGGCCAACCAAAATTTGTTATAGATTAATAGATAGATGGATGGACGGATGGATAGATAGATAGAAGCATGATTATGATGATATCAAATGACATTTTTCCGATCCAATATTTGTTTCTAATCTTTTGTAGTGTAATATGATCGGCCCTTTGATGTCATAGTATGATCTCTATGCAAAAAAACTGATATTGCAATCCTCTGTTTCAATTTTTCCAAGATTCTCCGCGGGCGATTGATTTTCGGGGAAATTCAAACCCTAAATCTGCAGATGATATCTCATAACATATGTTCTGTTTGTGAAATATGCCTCGCCTTTCAGCTCAATTCAATGTAACAAAATCTGTTTCCCTGCTTTGTAACAAATTGCCTTGGGTTTGATCATTGATGCAATTTGTGAAGTGTAGCCTGATTATTGAATGATATTACCAATTGTTTGCAATGTGTTTGCAATATGTTCACAATTACAAAATTTGCACTTCTGTCGTGAAATTCTCCAATAATTTTTCTGGTTCTTTTTCTGCCAAATGTAAAATTTGACTGCAGAATATCAAATGATTAATTATTCATGTAGTATTGTTGATTAATGAGAGGCTTACTTGCATTAAGTAGGAAATGAGAGGCTTACTTGCAGCCAGCAGGCATACGCTAAAGCACTGTATTTTTCATCTACTATTTGCATAATTCACACGAATATTTCTTCCGTCAAGCAACAAAAAATAACTCATGAGACAATAAGAACACATGTACTCCTTTAAAAGTAAAATGCAAATTGAATGAATTCAAAGAGTACCGCTTTACCTGGCCGTCCATCTTCTGAAGTGCCAAGGAAGCATGATCAGTTTCTGAAGAAAATTGGACGAAGCTGTATCCTTTTGATTTTCCAGTCTTTCGATCGCATATCACTTTAACTAGAAACATGCACGCATGTTTTAACCTTTGAGAAGATTTTCGATCAGGCTATCAATAAATGCTGAGGTATTTACAATCGATGTCGATTAGGATACCTTGGATGATTTCACCATACTCTTCAAAAGCGTCTTTCAGAACAGGTTCATTTGTGTCGTATGAAAGGCCTATAGCTCAATAAAATTCGAATAAATTGCCGGATAAATCATCTAGGCTTATGTTCTAATAGAATATTTGAAAATATATTACTATATCCCAAACCTAACCAAGGGTTCTAATACTAAACAAAATCAAAGCAAGGATAGGATCACTAGAAAGGAATAAGGTATTATTTATTTGATACTCAGAAAATATAGCAAATTTCAACTATGGTAAGATAACCAGAAAATGACTTGGTTATCGAATAGAGAAAAAAGGTGGACTCAGAGAGACGTAAGCCTCATCCAAATACGAATCGGAGATTGAAACATGTTTTATGAGCAATTCTGACACGAGTACATAAATGATTCTTGGAAATTGCAGGAACAAGTTTTTCATGTCCGAGTTGAAAGTAATTTGCATTTTAGTAAATATTCTAGGAAGATAATGTTGCAACTTGCAAATGATAAAAATAGAACAAATTTTTCAAGTCTGATATCAGTTGAAAGTAATTTGCATTTTAGTAAATATTCTAGGAAGATAATGTTGCAACTTGCAAATGATAAAAATAGAACAAATTTTTCAAGTCTGATATCAGTTGAAAGTAATTTACATTTTAGTAAATATTCTAGGAAGATAATGTTGCAACTTGCAAATGATAAAAATATAGATCATGGATGAGTAGATTAAAAAGAATAGGCATCACGACAGCAGCCCTAATTTTCCTGAATGCTTCGATTGATAGTTTAATCTAGATAATTAAGCAAAAAAGAATGCTTCGATTGATAGTTTAATCAATGAATGATTCACAAATATAGATAATGGATGAGTAGATTAAAAAGAAAATAAAATAAAAATATCTTAAAACTACTCTCTTATGGGTAACAAAGAAATTGATGGCAAAGGAGGGAGGTGGATGCCAATTGAATGCTTAAACTTGGATTTTGAGCTTAATTTGTTTTTTTTTCCCACTTCTATGATAAAAAAGCTTAAAAGCAAGAAAAGTCACAATTTGACATACCATGTAGACATCCATGGCACTGCAGGAGACCACAGCTAATTTGATGCAGTCGCCATAGTTTCAAAAGGGGAAAAAACAAGGGTCTATCCCTAGGTTCAATTAGGTTGGATCCCCCCCTGGCTAGATCACACAACAGCAGCCCTAATTTTCACAACCATGTATTTCCATTGTCTCTCATGTGCAGGGTCATTAAGACATTTTAACAAACAAGTAATAGGCATCACGACGAATAATGTTGAAATACTTTTAACTCTCTAGAACAATTGCTTTAGTTTGTATATGCGAGTTGTTTCGTCGCATTTCAGTACAAAGATAGAAAACATTGTTGGATCTTTAAGACTGCAGTCGGTCACCAAACATGGCTGTGTTACCTAATAATACAGCTGTGGAGTACATAAAAGAAAAAGGTGAATTTCTAGATAATTAAGCAAGAAAGAATGCTTCGATTGATGTTTTAATCGATGAATGATTCACAAATATAGAACATGGATGAGTAGATTAAAAAGAAAATAAAATAAAAATATCTTAAAACTACTCTCTTATGGGTAACAAAGAAATTGATGGCAAAGGAGGGAGGTGGATGCCAATTGAATGCTTAAACTTGGATTTTGAGCTTAATTTGTTTCTTTTTCACTTCTATGATAAAAAAGCTTACAAGTCAGAAAAGTCACAATTTGACATACCATGTAGACATCCATGACACTGCAGGGGACCAGAGCTAATTCGTTGCTGTCGCCATAGTACCAAAAAAGAGAGGGAAAACAAGAAGAGTCTATCCCTAGGTTCAATTGGGTTGGATCCACTCTCATAGCTACGTCACACAACAGCAGCCCTAATTTTCCCTACCTTGTATTTCACTTGCCTCTCATGTGCAAGATCATTGAGACATTTTAACAAACAAGTAATAGGCATCACAACGGATAAGTACAAATAATCCAACCATAAGGAAATAACTTGTCATGAAAATAATGTTCCTAAAAAATTCTCATTCAAAACGAACAGAGCGATTTGAGCAAATTTTGCAGTAATTTGAATCAAATTCAAATATTGAGAGATCTAAAGAACAAAAAATCACCTTCACCAATTAAAAATTGCAATTTCAAAGGAGGATTCTTTCTGATTATCAAACTAAACTAAAACCGGCTTTAAATTGTAAGGACTCAGTGAGATCCAGCTATTTACAGGGTGGCCACACATGAGTTCATGAAATTACAATTTTGCCATGAGATTTCAAATTTCGCCCGATTCAAAATATCAAGGCCCAAAAGAAGCGGCAAACTTCAAAATTATATTCAAACTTTTGAGAGAAGGGAAATTTAAATTATCAGAACAAAGATAAATTGCCAAATACAAATTCCACAAGCAGTAGAATTCTTTTCCTCTAACAACGTTTCATCACAACCAACACAAGAGCTACAAAGCGCACCATCATCCCATAGATCTTTTTTTTCTATAAAAAAAGGATAATTCCCATAATCACATTTTTAATAGGAAAAGCCCAATAAAAATCTAAGCCTTTTTGGGCGATTTCTTGGGCGACTTGGGCTCTGCGCTGCTGCTCTCCTTCGTCTTCTTCGGCAGAAGCACGGGGTTAATGTTCGGCAGGACTCCACCATGAGCGATCGTGATCCCAGCGAGCAGCTTCCCGAGCTCCTCGTCGTTCCTCACCGCCAGCAGCAAGTGCCTCGGTATGATCCTCGTCTTCTTGTTGTCACGTGCCGCGTTCCCCGCCAGCTCCAAAACCTTAAAAACATAAAACCCCAAACATTAGGTATATAATAAAATAGGATGGAATTTTTGGCATAAACATTCGATTTTTCACCTCGGCTGCGAGGTACTCGAGGACGGCGGCGAGGTACACGGGGGCACCGCTGCCGACACGCTGGGCGTACCGGCCCTTCTTCAGGTATCGGCCGATACGGCCAACTGGGAACTGGAGGCCGGCCTTGATGGAGCGGGTCACCGCCTTCTTCTTGGGGCCGCCCCCCTTGCGACCGCCGGCACCCTTTTTGGTCTTCGCAGACTCCATTGACTGATATCTGAGATCTCTTTTTTGAATTTTAAGTCAGAGTTTGATGTGAGGAAAATGAAAAGGATTGGGAGTTATATAAAGGAGAGGGAGATGGGTGTATGCGACCGTTGGATCGTGGGAAGAATGGACGCTTGGGATTTGGAGGATGGATGATCCGCGGCAATTTGTTTGGACCAATCAGAATCGAGAGATTCGTCTGATTGTTGTAACCGTTGGATTGGGGAGAGGATCAACGGCTGGGAAAAGAGATTTGATGCTTGCAGCAAAACCCCTTCGCTAAATCTAAAAAGGTTTTTTTGGATTAAATAAAAAAAAGAAAATTTAATGATAAAGTCAAGAAAGCCAACTGAGGTTTTTCTTTTTACATTCCGAAGGGAGTTTGATTCCATGATGATAGAGTAAAATAGAGGAGCTCTGTTAAATTTAGCCAAAATATTAGGAATGGGACCATGGAGGTCGCATGATTACGGGCGATTAATATCGTGACTATGAATGTGAGAAAATGGATACTGTATTAGGATTTTACATAATCATTACATAAACTTCCACGGGCAGGTATTTAGTTCTCTAAAAGACGGTTATTTGGGAGATTGTGCATGATCGTATTAGTGTGATGCCAGGTGGATATCGGGATGCAGCTTTCTTATAACCAAAAGTTCCTATCAAAATTTAGGATGTTAAACAATAATTGTTTAAATCTGATGCATACCAAAACCGAAAGTTTCTCAAATATTAAAATCGACTCTTAATGGCCCAACATGCCAACGCTACTGCAACCGTGTTACTAATTATTCCAAACTGGCTAATCCAAGGCTTATACAATTTACATCCAAAGCTTAGCGACAAATCTTTCGATCAAGGATCAATACAAGGAAGCATAATCTATAACCAATAGAAAGTGGAATAGCGGTAATAGATCTCAACAGATACCATGCAAAAATATAAGCTTGAGCCTCAAATAAACAACATAGATGACAAAAAAAAGGCCAAGCTGAACACCAAGGTTTATGCTCTCTGCATATCAGATTCCCAAAACGGATTCTCAAAATTTCGTTGTAGATTCCTGAAATATAAAAGGGCCTTGTACACAGGGAACTTATATTGGTCTCTGGGTGGGGTACCTACGGGCGGTTTCTCAGAAACCATCTGTAATAACTGATACGTAGATATTCGACATCATGACTTTCTTATTTCGAGGAGAGTGGTCTGAATCTGATCTCAAAGGATCCATGGTTGAGTTCCTCCCCTCTGACTTCTTCAAAGTAAATCCACTGGGATTAAAAGAAATGAAAGAAAACTTAATTTAACCATAAATTATTTATATATTTTCTATTTTATTTACCTTTTTTATTTTTCAAGAGATGTTGATTTTTTTTAGAGGGAAGGAGATGTTGATTTTTGAAATCTCGATATATCGTCCTAAGAAACAAGTCATATCCTCCATATCATCAATATCATCGATGGATCAAAAATCTTAAACGAACAAAAGAGAAAAATAATAAAAAAACAAAAAAAATTGCTCCATAAAAAGAAAAAACGACAAATAAGAAAGGAGAGGATTTGGACCCCCCAAATTTTCAAAACCAGTTTGTTTTTCTTTCCCTTTTCTTTTCTTTGCAACAGCCCGTAAGACTTCTCTGGGAACTTTTTTCACATAATTGGTTGAAAATCTTCTTTGCCGCTGCAAGTGAAGAGTTTCGAACCTGATGGGGGTCGGAATCTCCTTCAGATGTTGTCCTCCGTCGATCTTACAACCAGCGAGATTAAACCGTTGAGATTTGAGATAAGAGTTATGTGTGTGGGTCTCAATGGGTTGTGGGCTGCCATTGACACGGAGCTACCTGCAAGGAAAGTCCCGGGGCGAAAAACCACCGTAGGACCCTCCGACGATCAAGTAAGTACCGAGGAGTAATTGGGCAGAGTAACGGGGTATTGGAAATCAGTTCGACGTACCTGAGTCGTCTGGAGAAGGGGTTTATACAGGGGTCGCATTGGAGCGAGTCGATACAAAATTCTCGCCGTCTGTTATGTCCGCGCGTCGCATTCGCATTGATGGCGGGATACGCCCATTAATGGCGAGATACGCTAGCGTGGGATGCGGGACGTGGAGCGACGGTGATCTCATCGTGGCGAGATACACGGAGCCGTGATGGGGGCGCTCGGGTTCCGTGCTTCCGGCCAGATAGGGAAGCTGGGGAAGCTCGGCTCGTTGACAGCTTGGTGGCGAGCGAGGAGGCTAAGCAAGCTCCGCTCTGTAATAGCTCGGAGACGAGCGAGGAGACTGAAAAAAATCGGCTGTAGAATAGCTTGGAGGCGAGCTGTTGGCTGGTTCCTAGACGAATATGGAACATACTCCGGGGAAGTCTTCTAAAAGATCTGGTGCAACCTCGGAAGCGAGACGCCGAGAAACGTCCCCGATGCGTCATATTTATCCCGGTTCTGCTACCCCCAGGAATCTAATGGGTTTGCGCAGATGGCACGTCATCTGCCACGTGTCGTGATTTGAGGAATTCCTACTTACAAGTATCATCACTAGCCCCCCACTCTCGTTCCGACCAATTTGTTGGCCGGACCGAAAGTGGCTATCATCCCTATCTTCAATAATTCAGCTTGGCGCCGATGATTCTTTCTAATGGGTTGTCGGAGAATGATGCGACGTTTGGCTGCCACACCTCTCGGATTCCTGGATCTACGTGGCGACTCACGAAGCACTTTGATTCCCACACGTATCTTTGGTGACGTCAGTGGATCGGTAAAATGATTGCGTTTTAAATAAGACGCCACTTCGCTCGCTAGGTATGTTGGCCTTCGTGCCATGTGTCCGTCGCGGGGTGGTGAGACGCGAGGGGTCGTTAGTTGAATCCGAGTGAAGGGAAGGTGTCTTGTCACGTCCCGCTTCCCAAGATACGTAACTACGGCACGTGACAGAACCAACGATGCTACCTATGGTTAGAAATCATCCATCAACAGTCACATTACAGCAGTTGTAATGACTCGCTATACTTGAATCTATCTCACTTCCTTCATTTGATTTTCTTGAAGATCATTTCTTGCTTTCTTGAAATTCATTTCTGTGTCTCTTTATATTTATTTGACCATCTTTTATATTCAATATTACTCTCTTGTCAATTAGAGTACTGACTGGGGGAGCGGCGACGAAATGCGATCACATTTAGTTTCCTTATTCTGTTATCATATCTTTTTAAGTAATTTCGAGAATGAAATAATTTTAAGGAAGGTAGAATATAACGATCATAAAATTTCTATATTTTCGCGTATCATTTTTTAATAAAATATTGCAATTATTTATTTTTGGTATATTTGTGTTCTAATAAATATATTATTTGACCCATTTTATAATTTTTCAAAGCCCAAACCCCAAGCCAAGAAAAATCAATTTGATTTCTTTCTTTTCTTTTTCTTAGCCCACTTTCTTTTCAAGATACGACATATATTTAATTCTTGTTAAATATGTGCATGAACAACCATGTAGCTTATTGTTAAGTCCTTATATTGTTATTCCATAGGTCACATATTCAAATCCTTATCCTCTCAATTATTTTTTTATTAATTTTTATCCTTCTATAATCTACAAATGAGATCTTTCATATCATTTTTTTTACTCCCAAAATAATTAGAATGATTATGAGCAATAATTTATTAGAATTATGATGGTCATAAACCTTTTTTATATGTCTCTCCTCTTTCTTTTCTTCATCACACATTTCTATCATTACACATCTCTCTCTCTCTCTCTTCATCTAAATTCCTTGAAAAAAAACATGAAAAAGTTCTCAAGAAGGTCTCGATAGTAACGTGAGGCTATCGGCGGATAGACAAGCCCGGTGACAACACTGGGTTGTGTATGTAAGTCCCTTCTCTATCCCTCCCTCCATCTCTTTATTCTCCTCTTGTCATATCTCGTGAACCCGTTATTCTTTTCATATCGTAATCCGTAAGAGAAGATAAACATAAACATATACATATATATAAGTCTAGATATATATGGTTCTATATGGTTTAATAATATCTTATTGCCTCCTGTTCAAATTAAAGTGTTTTCAATTCTTTGTTCATGATTATGAGTTGTGAGAACATAAATTTCATGCCACAATATATCTCCGATGTTTTATGGAATCGGTTTGGTTATTAAAAGAAAATGAGAAGTTTGCATAAAAATACTAGTTAATCTTTATGCTGATTTTAGTATACATATCAATTCCTTTACCTTTAAAATAATTTTTTAGAAATTAATTTTTTGTAACACCCTAGTGCATTTATATGATATTTTATTTGGGGGTTTTCAGATCTTGCGACAGTCTTCTCGTTTATTATTTTTTTGGTGCGGATAATGCATTTGGTATCTGCGGTTAGTATCCGACCCGACCTGCATGCTTGAAACCCATAATGGTTCTAGATTACGTCGTATATTACTAGTACAGAGGATCCGTGCACAGCAAGGTTCTATATACATGTATAATTTATTTGGTATCTGCATATCTTTTAATAATACAAATAATAGTCAAATAATACATTTTAATATCTAGTATTGCCTGTTATCATACCCCATATCTTGTGAGTGCAACCATATATCGTGTTCATGTCCTGTTTGATAAAACAGACTCGTTTGGATCGCTACATGTATTTACGTGTATCCGTTTTTGGGGGTATACATTTTATTTAACCGGATATCACATTATGGTTTTGGCTGATACGTATATTATCCATATTTTAAAACTAGATTTTTAGAAAAGATCCGGGTAACTGTGCCTTAAAGCCTCGGCCAACTACGCGGCTTCCTCAGCAGGTGAGCCAGGAAGGAGAAAACCGGCATCTAGCTCCTTCATAGATATCGGCTCGTCCAGAATAAAAGGTTCGGACTTAAGCAAAGTGTCGAGTAGACCGGCGACAGATTTCTTTCTCCTCTTGGAGCCTGTGCTGACGCTAGCGAAGGAGCGCTTCCTCCTTCTTGGTGCTTTGGCGCGGCATTGCCCAACGTCGCCTTCAGTATCACCTTTTGGTGACACCACCGTGGGTGCTTCATCAGGAACTTCTGCCTGGGCTTTAGCACGCACCAGCATACCAGTAGTGCGAGTGGTCGATTCTATTTCTGCGGCTTAAGGGATAAGCACTAAACCGCTATCCCTCAGTGGAGGGCGAACCACTGACCGCGGCCGCAATGGGGCGTTGGTGGCCTGAGCTGGAACGGAAGCTCTACCTTTGAAAAGCACCCGTCTCTCCTTTGCAATGACGGGGCCGACCCGATGGCGATACCAATCCTTAAAGGACCCTACAGGTCTCGGGAGATAGTCGGGCTCCGGGATCATGAAGCGGGTGCCAGTGTTTAACTGCATAAATGGTGAATGACGTCGCGAGTAACCTCCAAGGAGAGAGCAGGCTCGACTAAAAATGCCTCGAGAGGGATGCCCTGGTCGTAACCTAACTGCTGGGCGAAGCGGTCCGGATTATACCGCATAAAGAGGACAACATTATTCCGGCGGAATACCAGATACCCTGGCCTGATCAAGTGTAGGTGCATGATCTCTTTTGGTTTCAAAGCCGGGACCCCACCCTTAGACAAATCAAACAATTGCTGAACGGGCCCTGCTGGAGCGGAAATGACTCGATCGCTGAATACCGTTCCGCCTTCATTTGAGTACGGGTTCAGCAGTACGCGGAGAACCCTTAACCGGGTTGGATCGGGAGCGAAGGCATAAACCAACCTCATGAGCTGCGGGAAGGTATACGAGTCATAAAAATCCGGCCGCTGGTGCGCAGCGAACGCTCCTAGCATGTGCATCTCGATCTACGACGTGAAGTAGTAGAGGGAGAAATTCACGGTCTCCACACCCGGGTTTGAAGTCTTAACCACGGTGCTTAACCCATGATATAGATGTGAAAACCCCGCGACGTCAACAGCTAATCGTGCTCCTCCAGCTATGCGATGAGCAGGATAAAAGACCGAGGCTCTCATGAAACGACAATGCATCGGCATGGCAAACCAGCTGAGCCAGAGAATGATAAAACCAATAAAGAAGGTTTTTTCGTCCATGCATAGGGCCGCAATTGCATCGAAAACTATGGTTGACGAGTTTGGAATATAGAAATGCGACAGGTCTTCCTCCTAGGTCGGCAGTTTCCTCAGCCCGAATCCAAAAGGGTCTTCAATGTTCGCTGATTTCGGAGCCTTTTTGGATAAGACGTCCTCGCGAAGGAAGTAAGCAATGAAAGCGTCAAAGGTGGCACCTTGCCCTTCCGATGTCACGAACAGATTTTCAAAGATACCCAGGACCTTGATTAGACTCGGGTACTTATGACGAACGGCGTTCTCAGTCGATAGGCCGTTAAGCATAGCGCCGTATCAAACGCATACTCATCAGGATGTAGTAACTCTTCATGATGCTCTCCCCTGATCGGCAATCCGGAGATCTCGCGAAACTCTTCCAATGAAATTGAGACCTCTCGATCCCCTAGAAAGAACGTGTTGGTGGGAAGATTCCACTGATTCAAGAAAGCCTTAACCCTCCAGACGTGAGGGGCGTTATAATAGAATAACGAAGCATACACTGTTGGTACAACCCAACCTTCTGCAGACGTGCGCGTTAGGCAGAAAGGAAGTATCGAGCCCAGGGAAAGTAGCCCACTGGGTGGCGGGGAGGCTAACGCCTACCTTATAAACCTGCCCCCAGGGTCGAGCTTCACCCTGACATATTCGGCGCCCCAGAATATCAATGGCCACCACGGGTTGGTTGGGTATCCCGGTCGTTGATGGCTCGAGTCGGCCCGCGGGAGTCCAGTTAGTCGCCTCCACCGCATAAGCAGTTCGTGGGCGTTCCGTCAGTGATATAGAGCGGATGGGTTCTGTCGGCTCTTCGCGGGTAAAACTACGGCGGCCTCTGATGATATGACCGTACCACGTTCCCCACAAGAGTGTAGGGTGTTTTTCGTCACCCTATTGAGATGGGAATACAAGCGCGCTTGTCAGGCGCATTACAGATTCCCCCTGCCTAGAGTAGACAGGGGTTTATTGATTGTGGGGATCCGAATCTCCGGCAGCCGCGGACTAAGCTGTCGTTAATTACCCCTCGCATTTGGGACGAGAGAACTTCCGATTGATGGGTCAACTGTTCATGCGAACTCAATGTGCAGTGTTGTGTTTTGAAGGGGTTTGGATATATCGGGGTCCTTAGCAACCCACTTGCGGGGTGCGAGGCAGCGCCCCGTTAGAAATTTTTTCTAACTGGGGAGGTATATTTAGAGTGTAGTATGTGTGTGTGTGTGTGTCTGTAAGGGAAAGGGCATCCAAAGGATGCGTGGAGGCCAGCGCATCGCGTGCATGGCACGCAGACGCTGGGCGCACCACGTGCTCGGCACGTGGGCGCTGGGCGCACCATGAGTTCGGCACGTGGGCGCGAGCGCCCTGGGCGCTGGGCACACCACATGGGCGCTGGGAGTCAATCAGAAAGGGGACTTTGTCCCTGCACTGGGAGCTATGCTCCCGATTTGACCCTTGGAGTTAAACTCCTAAAAAGTCTAGAAATGATCAAGGGGGGCTGCTTTGTTTCTCCCCTTTGGCCTTGGATCTCCCCAAGATGAGATTTTTGGAGATGGGTCTCCTCTTTCCTCCTCTGTTGGCCGGATCTTGAAGAACAAGAAGCATGAGATTTTAAAAATCTCTTATTTTTGAGATCTGATGGGAGATCTAAGTTCCCATTTGTGGGTTTTGTGGTGAAAAACTATTTAGTTTTTGGAAAGGAAGAGCAGAACTCTTGATTTAATTCAAAGGAAAGAAGAAGGTTTAGAACCTTAAGGAGGGAGAATGAGGTACATGGACCCTACTTTTTGGGGGGGGGATGAAAAGTTGTCTCCTTTTTATTCATCATCATGTTGCCTTTTATAGGCTTACATATTTACATATAGCCCCTTGGGCTTTACAAAATGGCATTTTGCCCATCTCATGGCTCATGTGCCATTTCTTTTTGCGCATAAGCCATGAGCTTTACAAAAATATGGTTTTATGCCCATTCATGCATAAAAAATTACATGGGAGAGGCCGGCTGTGGGCTCGACTTAGGCATGGGCCCGCTTGACCTGGGCTTGGGCCCAACTGGCTTGGGGTTGATCTTGACTTTGACTTGGTCAACCGGGGTGCAAATTTTGACCCCAACAAAGTGCCCCCCATCAATAAATGCACACCGCACATTTGAGTTGTGTGCATGAAATTGATGGATCTTGAAGCTGGACTTCGAGGTGGAACATCATTCCGGGGGCGGAGCATCCCTCAGGGAGCATGATTCCCGGGGATCGGAGCATCATTCCGATTTGCGGAGCATAATTCCAGAGTCGGAGTATCATTCCGAAGAGTCGGAGCATAATTCCGGGGATCGGAGCATCATTCCGAAGAGCGGAGCATGATTCCAGGGATCGGAGCATCATTCTAAAGAGCGGGGCATGATTCCAGGGACAGAGCATCATTCCGAAGAGCGGGGCATGATTCCAGGGATCGGAGCATCATTTCGAAGAGTGGAGCATGATTCCACGGATCGGAGCATCATTCCGAAGAGCGGAGCATGATTCCAGGGATCGAAGCATCATTCCGATGAGCGGAGCATTATTCCAAGGATCGGAGCATCATTCCGATGAGCGGAGCATGATTCCAAGGGTCGGAACATCATTCCGAAGAGCGGAGCATGATTCCAGGGGGTCGGAGCTTAATTCTGAGGATCGGAGCATCATTCCGAAGGGTGGAGCATGATTCCAGGGATCAGAGCATCATTCCGAAGAGTGGAGCATGATTCCAGGGATCGGAGCATCATTTCGATGAGCGGCAGACATTCTGACCGGAGCATAATTTCGATGCAGAGGTTGATTCCCAAGCGAAGCATAATTCCGATGGGGAAAGCAGATACTCCGAGGCGAAACTTGACACGAAGTACATTCTGAGACGAAGCATGATTTCGATGCAGAGCTTGCTGGTTGACATGATTCCGAGGCGGAGCTTAATTCCGACGAGGAGGTCGCTGGTTGATTCCGAGCCGAAGCATAATTCCGATAGGGAAGGCAGATACACCGAAGCGAAGCTTGATTTCGACACGAGGTACACTCTGAGACGAAGCATGATTCCGACGCAGAGCTGGCTGGTCGACTTGATTCCGAGGCGGAGCTTAATTCCGACGAGGAGGTCACTGGTTGATTCCGAGCCGAAGCATAATTACGACAGGGAAGGCAGATACACCGAGGCGAAGCTTGATTTCGACACGGGGTAAATTCTGGGACGAAGCATGATTCCGCCGCAGAGGTTGTTAGTTTGATTTGATTTGGATTGACATCAGTATCGCTATACTGGAATATGGTACCAGGAGAGAATCATCATTTGCAATGAGAGGATTTGGGGATTTTGGTTTTTGTTTGGCATCTGCATTGCTGCACTGGAATAATGCCAGGAGCAACTCATCATTTGCCCCGGGAGGATTTGGGAATTAGTTTTTGCTTGGCATCAGTATCGCTACACAGGAATATGGTACCAGGAGCGAATCATCATTTGCGCTTGCTTATCAGGAAGCGATGGCTTAGGAGACAGGTTTTAGGTCCCTATCACCTAAGACTTTTCAAATTTGTGAGCCGTAAGGGTCTCACAAAGCACTTTCTCCCTACGGGTCGCAAGGATCCCGCAGGTGTATTTTCTCCTTAGGAGTCGTGAGGACCCCCAAGTGTGTTGCTCCTTTGTGAGTCGTAAGGATCTCACGCGGGAATTTTCTCCTCACAAAGTCGAGAGGACTTTGCGAGTGCATTTTATCTCTTTTTCACGAGTTTGCGCCCTTTCGGGTTTTCACAAACTCGCCGGCAATCCTGCTGTTTTTACTCACGGAGCCCTTTCGGGTTTTCATACGTGCCCATTTTGCTTGTGGACATACCATTTTTTAATCTATTTTATTATTATTATTATTATTATTTTGGTGGGACTTTGAATGTGGTCTCACCGGTAGGACTTGGGAGAGATTGGGATTGTTTTACGCCTGTGGTTTATATACGGTTTTGCAGGATGTATGATCCAGACCATAGGGCCGGAAAAATTTCGGGACTTTGTTGACGTCTGCATCGCTGCATTGGAATATGGTACCAGGAGTGACTCATCATTCGCCGTTGGGGTATGGGATTTGGAATTTGGTTGGCGTCTGCATCGCTGCACTGGAATATGGTACCAGGAGCGACTCATCATTCGCCATTAGGGATTGGGGAGCGATGGCTTAGGAGACAGGTTTAGATCCCTATCACCTAAGGCTTTTCAATTTTATGGGCCGTAAGGGTCCCATAAAAGCATTTTCTCCCTACGTGTCGTAAGGATCCCGTAGGTGCATTTTCTCCTTAGAAGTCGTGAGGACCCCCAAGTGTGTTTTTCCTTTGTGAGTCGTAAGGATCCCATGAAGGTATTTTCTTACGATTCGTAAGGATCTCGCAAGTTTCGTTCTCCTCATGCATCATAAGGACACACGAGTGGGACTTCCCAATAGAGCATGATTCCAAGGGCGGAGACCAGCCGCGTAACTGGTGATTGCGATGGGGCATAGGTATGATGAGAATTATTTGAGCCCATGGATTGTATACGGTAGTCAATTTAGGGACTGGCCGTAGGGCTGGAAGAATTGTAGAAAATTGGATTTTGATTAGCGTCTGCATCGCTGCACTGGAATATGGTACCAGGAGTGACTCATCATTCGCGTTGGGGATTTGAGTTTTGGACGGCGTCTGCATCGCCGCACTGGAATATGGTACCAGGAGCGACTCATCATTCGCCGTCGGGACATTCAAAGTTTTTTTTACCGCGATTGCTCTACATTTCATCTTTTCTTATCACGAAGGTCGCGATTGCCCTATCATTTCGGCTATTTATTCGCGGTTGCCCCATCATTTCAGCTTTTCTTTTATTTCTTTTATTTACACATTTTTTTTGTTTATTTAGATATTCTTACATTCCCAGTTTAACGACTTAGAGGTCGACTATTCCCAGTTTAATGACGTGGTGGTCGACTGACGGGGAGCTTAGAGAAGATACCCGATTGAGCAGTTGTCAGGGCACCGCTGGAGCTTGCCCTAGATGCCTTATTACTTTGTCGGTGTCGATGGCCTTGCCCCCAGCTGGGGCCAAGGAAAGTCGTTCAAATACCGAGTTGCGTTCGAAGATGGCAATTGAAAATTGTTAACCCCTGCACAAAAAAGCATGATTTCAGTACAAGCAATCGATATGTATATTGATTGAGTTTGCTTGAATGTTTAACCCGAAATATGGGAGGAGAGGTAGGTCCCACCGGGCGTGCCAGAATCTATAGGGTGTTTTTCGTCACCCCATTGAGATGGGAATACGTGCGCGCTTGTCAGGCGCATTACAGATTCCCCCTGCCTAGGGTAGACGGGGGAGGTATATTTAGTGTGGAGCATGTGTGTGTACACACACACACATACACACACAGACACACACACACATATATATATAAGGGAAAGGGCATCCAAAGGATGCGTGGGGGCCAGCACTCTGGGTGCTGGGCGCCTCACGTGCTCGGTACGTGGGCGCGAGCGCCCTGGGCACTGGGCGCACCACGTGCTCGGCACACGGGCGCTGGGCGCCAGCTCCCCATGTGCTTGGCACGATGGCGCTAGGCGTCAATCAGAAAGGGGACTTTGTCCCTGCACTGGGAGCTGTGCTCCCGATTTGACCCTTGGAGTTAAACTCCTAAAATTTTAGAAATGATCAAAGGGGGGCTGCTTTGTTTCTCCCCTTTGGCCTTGGATCTTCCCATGATGGGATTTTTGGTGATGGGTCTCCTCTTTCCTCCTCTGTTGGCCGAATCTTGAAGAACAAGAAATGTGAGATTTTAAAAATCTCTTATTTTTGAGATTTGATGGGAGATCTAAGTTCCCCTTTGTGGGTTTTGTGGTGAAAAACTATTTAGTTTTTGGAAAGGAAGAGTAAAACTCTTGATTTAATTCAAAGGAAAGAAGAAGGTTTAGAACCTTAAGGAGGGAGAAGGAGGCACAGGAACCCTAGTTTTTTTGGGGGGGGGAATGAAAAGTTGTCTTTTTTATTCATCATCATGTTGCCTTTTATAGGCTTACATATTTACATATAGCCCCTTGGGCTTTACAAAATGGCATTTTGCCCATCCCATGGCTCATGTGCCATTTCTTTTTGCACATAAGCCATGGGCTTTACAAAAATTTGGCTTTATGCACATTCATGGATAAAAAATTACATAACAATTATTTATTACATGATTTCATTTTGGTACGAGGGAGGCCGGCCGCGGGCTCGACCTGGGCTTGGACCCGCTTGACCTGGGCTTGGGCCCCCCTGGCTTGGGGTTAACCTTGACTTTGATGTCGGGACCCGGTTATTGTTCACGGAGCAAAGTGCCACACAGAACAAAGTGCCATGCCAATTGTCATACCAAGAGGGCGGGGGACACCTCTTGAATCTGTGGGGGCTACCTCTAGAGTCCGTGGGACCCACTGTAGAACAATGGGGAATCTTCGGAACACATTCCGAAAGAGGACCGGACTGCATTATAAATATAATGATACCACCCTCAATTACAGAGACGCCTTTTAAGTGAACCGGAACTACAGGAGCTTGAGAACTCCGTAGTTAAGCGTGCTCGGGCCAGGGAAGTCATGGGATGGGTGATCTCCTGGGAAGTGGCCCCTGGTCGGGTCCGGTTCCCTCTAAAGGGAAAAACCGTGTGGTTTTGGCCAGAGCGGACAATACCATCTGTACTGGGGCGTGGGGCGTTACATTTATGGTGGCCCATGCAGGTCCCTCAGTAGTAGGTCTGTGGTTCGAGGACGAACCATTGTTCAAAGGTGGGGAGAATGTCGGGACCTGGTTCTTGTTCACGGAGCAAAGTGCCACACAGAACAAAGTGCCACGCCAATTGTCATACCAAGAGTGCGGGGGCGACCTCTTGAATCTGTGGGGGCCACCTCTAGAGTCCGCGGGACCCACTGTAGAACAATGGGGAATCTTCGGAACACATTCCGGAAGAGGACCGGACTGCATTATAAATATAATGATACCACCCTCAATTACAGAGGCGCCTTTTAAGTGAACCGGAACTACAGGAGCTTGAGAACTCCGTAATTAAGCGTGCTCGGGCCGGGAAGTCATGGGATGGGTGGCCTCCTGGGAAGTGGCCCCAAGTCGGGTCCGGTTCCCTCTAAAGGGAAAAAACATGCGGTTTCGGCCAGAGCGGACAATACCATCTGTACTGGGACGTGGGGCGTTTTAACTTGGTCAACCGGGGTGCAAATTTTGACCCCAACAAAGAGAAGACTAGTATGGTCCATGTCATGCGCCCTGATCATCGCCATAGCCTCCTCGTCCGATGGCGACTGCAGAAAAGCAGCTTCTGAACGAGTGTAAGGGAAGTCGGTAAGCGAGGCCATCGTTCATAAAAATAAAATAAAAAACCATTTCAAAATAATAATAACAATAATAAATAATAAGCTAAAATAAAAAAAAATAAAACCATGATGTGACAAGACCATTGCCTGCAAAACCAATGGACCCCACAAAATCTAAATAGCAGCTCACCAATGATGAGGCAAAATAATCATTGAGAGAATCAAAAAGAATTCTCATCAAACAGTAAAATTTAAATGACTCTTAAAGCGGGTTCTGTTAAAGAGCACAACAGATTCAAATCTGCATTAGGGGCACAACAGATTCTGGCACGCCTGGTGGGACCTTTTCCTCTTTCCACTCCATACTTCATATGTCGTGTTTCGCGAACAAAATCGCGGTTTGTTATGGTTGCCCTTGTATTCAAGGTACTAAGATTTGGTGTCTTGCTCCTGTGCAGAGAAAAGAACATCAATGGCTTCCAGCTGCACCAACTGCAACAGCAACTCCCGTTCCGCCCAGACAGGAGGAGTGACTTACGGGCCCAATGCGGCTTCCATCTTTTCAATACCGGTGGAGCAAGTGACTCAGGCCACCACTATATTTGTTCTTAGGGACCATGCTCCCGCCAACAAGCTTCAATGCCTCAGTGCCGCAAGGGGAAGCTCCCAAGAAGTCGGTCTTCGATCGACTTGCAACCACCACGGCCTCTCAATGGGTCATCCAAATCTACCATCTCAGTCTTCAACAGGCTGAACCAAAGCTCAAGTGGGCCCACAAAGAGGCTCGCAATACCTGAAGGGGTTATACCGAAACGGATAGCCATTCCAGCTCCGGCAGGTGAAGTCGTCAAAGGGGCTTCTCCTACTAAAGGACCAGTCTTCAAAAGATTGGCCATTCCAACTCCTGCTACGGGTGAAGTCGTCAAAAGGGCTTCCCCTACCAGAAAGTCGGCTTTCGAAAGATTGGTCGTTCCCTCTCAACGGACATCAGTTTTCGACATGCTGGCACCAGCTGTATCCTTCATCAAAGCAGGGGGCATGACGAAGCTACTTCTACAACTGAAGCAATCCCATCTGCAAGGCATGCTCGACGTCGCCACTGACGCCGAATGAGGAAAGCTAGGGTTTATCCTTATAAAAAGAATTTAATTCTTACAAAACGAGAGGCATGAGATCCTCCAAACCCTTAGGTCATTAACATGAGGTCGAAATCTCCAAATACCAAGGAGGAAAGTGTCACGCCCCGCTTTCCGGTGCACGGAAAGAGGCCGCGACGAGGCCGCTACGCATTTACTCAGAAGTAAACACGCTAAGCGTATCTAAGCAATATAAAGTAAAGCACACAATAGACAAGATGTAAATGAACAGCAACTTTATTTATTCAACAATCTTTTTACAATACAGCTGAAATGTAAATACATGGAATGAACGCCCGTGGGTGTTTGTTTGTTCCTGATATGAATTGTTCCTTATCGAATTACGAATCCAACAAGTCAAAAATATTAAATTTGGACATTATTTGCTATGGTTTCATTATATTACAAAATTGTTGCGCAAATAAAATTTATGCAGTCTGAAATAGATAAATATAGACTATTATGATGTCCACATGGATTAATATGAAAACACCACTAAATTTAGGGACTTGTATCGATACACCTTTAAAGAATGAATTTACTAGGGCTAGGGTCGACCATCTCCCCATGATTGTGGTCGCATGATATACCCCTAGAAGTGGGATTTGTTTAACTTAACTCAAGGCCAAATTCTCTTGTTTCACTCTTATTAGCGCAACAAGGGTCCGCGGTACTAAGGATTTAATGGTTATTAGTCATAAATATGATTGAAAGATTCAGGGGTGTCATGTATAAATATGAAGTGCCGAAATCCCCCTATCTTTTCAGGATATTTTAGGGTTTCTGCATCCTTATAATTTGATGCAGGCGATTCCAATCTTGAAGAAGGAGACCACTCAATTCTTTCAGAAGAGGTTTCTTAGCTCAGAAATATTTATCAGTAGTAAGATTTGTGCATTGATTTATAAATTTCCCCCAATACTATTACCGATTTAATTGAGAAAATAGGAAATTATTGCTTAATTTTTAGGACTGTCGTTTTATACTACTGATGAGGAACTCCACGGTATGTTTTCACAATTTGGAAATATCAAACAAGGTATTTTATTGATATTTCTCTTAATAAAGAGGTCAGTTTTTAGTTCTGTATTTGTATTGGATTATTTGAGATTGATTTTTATTTGATTTTTTTTCCAGCAAGGTTGATAAGAGATGGAAGAACCCAGAGGCCGAAAGGGTATGCTTTTATAGATTATTCGTCGGAAGCGGAAGCACAGAAAGCGGTGAAAGCTATGGATGAAAGGGTATGAGTCTTTTGATACAATCAAATTGAAATATAATTCGATTATATCATATTGAAATTGTTCACCTAGAAAACGAACAAGTCAAACTTATTACAATTTTTATAATTTAGGGTTAATTACTCAAACACTGGCCAAAACTTTAAAGGAAAAAAGCCCGAAATTTTACTACAAACAATGCGAAAACAAGTTTTTTGGGCTAAATCAAGCAATTGTTTCATTATAGCATGGATTTGCTTGGAAAGAAACCATCAAACATTGATACAGTATTGAAAAAAGTTAGTATTTGCACTAAGAAGCCATAGTACTGTCGATTTCGTGCTATTAACGCCTTGCTTGTAACACACCCATCTATGCCCCGTCTCGCACATTTCAGCCCTTGACCGTGTTTTCAGCACATGGCATCCCTGAGCTAGTCGGTGTGTCTAAATTTCCCTTGATTTAGTGTAAGAATTTAGGCTAAATTTCTTGACACCATCCTTAACTATAGTTGTTTTTCACTAAGCTGCCTTGAACTATTGCCGTAAACTCTTTTAAACTTCGGTTTGAAGGGAGTTTATTTTCACTTTAATACCCTTAATAAATGTAGCCTTTGAGGGATCTTTTTGTTAAAAAACACTTTAGGGTAATTAATAGAAAAATGCTCGTACGCAAGGGCAGGCTATTGAAATTTAGACTTGTTAAAAATTGAAAAAAGAAGAAGAAAGGGGATGATTTCCCTCCTTATGGGTTAGCTATTAGATGACACTAGATTGTGACACCACGCGTAACGCGTGGGTCCATAGATGATCTAAAATATTCATAGTTGAATCTCTGCATTACACATAATCGTTACAAATTAACGATATGAGATAAAAAAGAATATATAAATCCAACATTTTCTAGCTCAAAATAATCTCCATGAATTAAAGTTTATATGAATTTTGATAAATACTGTAGTTTTGAAAAATTAATGAAGTCTGCATTTATATTAGCTTCGTATATATTATAAGAATATTATTAGTTTTTGATGGAAAAAATAATTATTGAAGTGCAATTTTTTAAAAAATAATTACATACCTATATACTATGCATTATTTTTGAAGAAAAAAAATAGGGCGAAGTGCATATACTATGCAGTATAAATAATCTAATGTGATTTAAACTAAAACTCTTAAAAATGTATATTAATATCCATATAATAAACTTTTAGTAAATCTTCTTAAATGATTCATTTCTTTATCATCTTATAGAAATGAGAAATAGTCCGTTGATAGGTAGAAAGTCAACATTAAAGAAAATATTTGTATTTTTCTAAATGACATTGATAATTTTCAAACCTTACTTAAATTTTTAGACATGATTTTCTTTTTCATTAATTTTCAATTTTCTAAATAGTTTGCCTCGTTATTTGAATATCAGGATAGTACTTGATTTCTTTCTTTCTAAGATATATTATTGGTCAAAGTAGATCTTAGTTTAATATTTCATAATTACGTAAAGGTTAAATTTTACTTAAATACCAAAATCTTTTGCTGTTTTTAAAATATAAATTCCTTATATTTTATGACTTGTAAGTAGATACCAAGAATAATCATTATGCCTATATTAAATACCATGATGTTTTTTGATTTATAATTTACAAATATAATTATTAAGTTATATCATGTATTGTTGTGGCTATAAAAACCAATACAAATAATAAATTATGTCAATATTTTAGCTAAAAGATTTTCTATTTCCATGAATTCATTACCCATTATTTTTTGTTAAATAATGATGGTTATTTAAAATGTGAAATTTTAGCATCAATTTTAAAGCAAGTACAGTTTCTATAAGCAAATATAAAACAACTATTGTTATTTTATACATTAATTCTTGATTTCATATGCTTAAGAAAAAGATATCACTACTAAAATAGAGGGTTGCCCCTACGGATATTGAAATCCGTAGGGGCAGATTTATGTTGGCCCTACGGATTAATCCGTGGGGCTAAAAGGTTGCCCCTACGGGCCAAGACGTTCAAGAATAAAAATATTAATTATTAATTTGGTGTTTGCCCTTACGGAGCCGCAAACCAAGGACCTACGGACAAATCCGTAGGGGCAACTAAATAGCGATTTAATAAAGGCACGGATCGATCGCCTACGCCCGTTATCTCTTTCTTCCTCTCTCGATCGCGCGCAAAACAAAATCCCCAAATCGCCACCGCCGTTCTCGTCATCGCCACCGCCGTTCTCGTCGTCGCCACCGCCGTTCTCGTCGCCACCACCGTTCTTGTCGTCGCCACCGCCGTTCAGGTTAGTAAATCTTCAACTAAATTAAAGAAATTTTTGATTATTTAGGGCTAGGGTTCATGGCTGGGTCTGGGGTTTCGGTTGGAGTTGGGGTTCGGCAGGGGTTGCGGTCGGGGTTGGGGTTGGGGTTAGGGTTGGGGTTCGGATGCGGCTGGGGCTGGGGCTGGGGTTAGGGTTTGGCTTAGGGTTGGGGTTGGGGTTTAGCTGGGGCTGGGGTTAGGGTTAGGTTGGGGCGGGGCTGGGCTGGTGCTGGTGCTAGGGTTAGGTTGGGGTTGGGGTTTAGCTGGGGCTGGGGTTAGGGTTAGGTTGGGGCGGGGCTGGGCTGGGGCTGGGGCTAGGGTTAGGTTGGGGTTGGGGTTTAGCTGGGGCTGGGGTTAGGGTTAGGTTGGGGTGGGGCTGGGCTGGGGCTGGGGCTGGGCTGGGGCTGGGGCTAGGGTTAGGTTGGGGTTGGGTATCGATGTATATACATGTATCATATCATGAATGATTCATTTTCATTAAATGTGGTAAAATTAAGTGTATAAAATCATGCCATATAAATAGATTGTGTTCGTGAATGGCGATCTAGTTAGGCGATCCAAAGTGTTGCATTGATGAAAGTTTCCCGTAGAGGAAATTACGGCTAGCTCTATGCATTTAACCTGAATGTATCCAGTAATTACTAGCATGTATAGAAAAGTTGGTTTAATTTATGAAAAAATGGGGAGACAACATGCATGTATGCATATAGGTAACATCTGCCAATATGCTATATCCAGACCGCAATCTATTTTTGCCTATTGGCTAATATGAAAATATCGGCCCGTGTATATGACATAATCAAAGTTGTTAAATCTTGATACGGTTTGTGTTTCGTTTTTTTATTTATCATATCGTGTATCGTATCTGTTTCATATCGAAAGAAACAAAATTTTCTGTTACAATAACGAAATAATTATGTGTAGAACCAATTACAATTTTAAAAATGATCAAATTAACAATATAAAGCAACGTACAAGTTAAAGCAAATTTCGGAATTGCAGCACTCAAATACATACATATAAATCATACAAACCCATGCATTTGATAATCAAATAGGGTTTTTTTCTGCCCCCCTACTTCAATATTTTGATGCATGTTTCAGTCATGTGAATTCATATGTTGCGTATAACGCTTTATGATATCAGTATCCTACATTTGTAGTTTTAATTGTTGATTGTTATAGATGAATGCCATTGCAATAATAGTTTTTGGTTGATGAATGCTATTGCAATGTAGGATGATCAGTTCTATCAATCTTGATCTCAATGGTTTAAAATCATGTTACACATACAACACGAATGCACAACAAACGCATATTAGAGAGCGATTCGAGATATTCAGGTTAAAACCAATATATGATACTCGATGATAATATGAAACCTTCATATTCCCATCGATACTCATATATGAAACTAAAAGCGCCACTTAGTCCCCGTCTATCGGTTAACATACATGTGATGCTCGTCGTGACCTAGAACTATACGAAGGTTGTTAAATATCGGACAGTATAGCTCGATACTAACAACCGTCGTATAGTCTACGCGACGAGAAAATTCAATCGTATGGTAACCCATAGATTTGTCCCGTGTGGACAAGTTAAGAATGTATAAAGCAAACGCCTTCATTCACTTGTGTTTTCATCCGTTTCGAGATATTTCGTCGGTACCTTTCCGCTGGTTCTCCGTGTACAAAGATAGAGTAGATGTTCATTTCAACGTTGTTTCACAGCTTTGAAATGATTATCTATTCTATTACAGTGTACTCGGAGAACAGCGGGGAGGTGCTGCCGAAATTTACTCGAAACGGTTGAAAGCATAAGTAATGGGCGTTCGCTCTATACATTCTTAATGGGATAGAAGCCTACCCCCGACAACCGGAACACACACATACAACAAGAATACACAACAAATGCATAATTAGAGAGCGATTCGAGATGTTCGGGTTAAAACCAATATATGATAATATGAAACCTTCATATTCTCATCGATACTCATATATGAAACTAAAAGCGCCACTTAGTCCCCGTCTATCGGTTAACATACGTGCGATAATTTATTCTTTTCAACGACAAACGCACACACAAAGCATATACACGGATTTTCTCCTTTGTCAGTAACTATCCCGTTCTTATATTTCTCAATATAGTCAGCCTAACCTACAATTTATATGTTATACAGTCTAACATGGCCCATGAGTACGTCAGAGTTAAGGACTGGATGTATGTGGATTGGAAACAACGTATGCAACCTAAGTTTGTCGCAGGAGTTGCTGCTTTCCTTGAATTTGCACGCGCACATAATAAGATCATAATAGAGAAGATTCTCTGTCCGTGCGATAGATGTAGCAATAAGTACTGGCAGAAGGTAGAATTAGCAGAGCTTCATATTGTAAAACATAGATTTACTAGACTTTATACAACTTGGAAATATCATGGGGAAGGAGAAGAATGCAGTACTCCGGCAGAAGAAGAAGGAGAACACGATAATGCGGCAGGAGAAGAAGAAGAATTCGGTAATGCGGCAGGAGACGGAAATTTATTTCCATCAGAAGAAATGGAGGATATGGTAGAGGCTGCCCTAGGTGAATCTATTCGTACCGAAGATGACATTCCTTCCGGTCAAGGACCGCATGCGGATAAATATGAAAATTTCATAAATGATGCTAGGAAACCAATTTATGAGAATGCGAATTATTCCACCCTCTCATGGTTCGTCCAACTTGTCCAGATTAAGTGCCTAAATGGATGGAGCAACAAGTCATTCACAATGCTTCTTTCGTTCTTGAAAGATTCTATGCCTCCGAGAAATAATGTGCCCGACAGCTGGTACGAAGCCCAGAAGATGATGTCTGATTTGGGTCTAAAGTGCGAGAAGATTCAAGCATGTCCTAAAAATTGCGTGTTGTACCGGAAAGAGAATTCAGATTTGAAAGAGTGTCCAACATGCGGAGAGGCCAGGTATAAGCCGAAAGATTCTGATAAGAAGCCTGATATACCTGTGAAGATAGCACGATACTTTCCCATAACACAGAGGCTACAGAGGCTATTCAGGTGCAAGAAAACAGCCGAGGCAATGATTTGGCATCACCGTGCTCCTCCAAGCGAAAATGGAAAATGATCCATCCAAGAGATTCACCGGCATGGAAGGATTTCGATAGGAGGCACACAATATTCAGTAGCGATCCTCGCAATGTCCGGCTCGGACTGGCTACTGATGGCTTCTGCCCATTCAACTATATGGCTGGAAGTCACAGCACATGGCCCGTTGTAATGATAATTTATAATCTGTCGCCTTGGTTGGCTATGGACCAATCATACTTTATGATGACTCTTCTTATCGACGGACCAAACTCACCGGGGAACAATATCAACGTCTATCTCCGACCTCTGATCGAGGAGTTGAAATCTTTGTTCATTGATGGTGTAGAGACATATGATTCAAACACAAATGCAACCTTCATACTGTGTGCGGCTTTAATGTGGACAATTAATGACTTTCCTGCGTATGGAATGCTATCAGGTTGGTCCGTACATGGTCACAAAGCATGTCCTCATTGCCATGAACACACAACATCAAAATTCTTAAATTTTAGTAGGAAGGTTTGTTATTGCGGCCATCGACGTTTCCTGCCTCCAGACCACCCCTATAGGTTAGACACGGTTCACTTTGATGGTCATCAGGAGCTTCTTGGACCTCCATCCCCATTGTCCGGAGAGGACGTGACTGGTAAATGGGATGGTTACAATAACGTGACCTTCGCGATGGATCCGACGAAACAGGTCAAACCACAATATTGGAACAAGTTAAGCATTTTCTTCGAGCTTCCGTACTGGTCTACAAATGCAGTGCATCATTGTCTGGACGTCATGCATATAGAGAAGGGAGTATCAGAGCACATACTTAACTTGCTTCTTTGTAAAGACGGGAAATCGAAAGACAACATGAATGCTCGGATGGATCTACAAGAGTGGGGAATAAGAAGTGAATTGCACCCTAGACCGGTAGCGGGTAAACCGGGCAAGTTTGTACTTTCCAATGCCGCTTATCATATGTCACAACCGGAGAAGAAAAGATTCCTGCAGGTGTTGCATGATTTGAAAGTCCCCACAGGTTTCTCAGGATCATTCAGCAAGAAAATAAAAATTGTGAAGGGCAAGATCGATAGGCTGAAAAGTCATGATCACCATGTTATCATGGAGCACCTTCTTCCATTAGCCCTCAGGACTTCTTTCCCCGACTCGGTTGGTCTAGTAATCAACGACCTATGTTGTTTTTTCAGGGAGTTGTGTGCTAAAACACTGGAGGTTGCGACGCTGGATAAACTAGAAAATTCTATTGCGTTGATACTTTGCAAGTTTGAGCGTATTTTCCCACCGTCATTCTTCGATATCATAATACACTTGACGGTTCATCTTGCAACTGAGGCGAAGTTAGCCGGACCGGTACAATATCGATGGATGTATCCCGTCGAGAGGTACGTGTAATTTTTCGTTTCGCGCAATTTATAAATTTATTGTTGTCCTGTATGCCCATATTTATTTATTCAACATATTCTCATTAGATATCTCTACACTCTTAAGAAGTATATACGCAATAAAAATCGACCAGAGGGTTCTATCATGCAAGGTTATCTTCTTGATGAAGCAACCACATTTTGTTCCCGCTATCTGGACGAGAACATTGAGACAAGGCTTAACCGACCACGAAGAATTCAAGACGGGCCATATGGTAAAGCCGAGTATAAGAGGGTAGACACTATGTTTATCAACAAGATATACCGGTTTATCTTGCTTAATTGCGCATGTCTTGAATAAATTAGAGAGTAAGTTCTTTTGGATTAATTGTTATATCTGTGTTTGTGTGTGTATGAAATGATATAATATTAATGTCATAATTATTTGTCGAAAACAGAATTCATTTTAACGGGGTACGTGAGGGGCATCCTGATTGGAACGAAGAACGTTTGGAAAAATACCATCAGGATAATTTTTGTGATTGGGTCACAGATCATGTAAGTTATTCGAATAACATTTTATTGCTATCAGCTTTAATCTAAACTTGTATCGTTATGTATTTGTCGTAAAATTTGTTTTATTAGATCCACGATCCGAACTTGTCTGCATCATTTGAGAGTGATTCAAGATGTTTAGCTCAATTTCCTAGTATGGAGGTTGCATATTACAAAGGATTTGGTGTCCTTGGATACAAATTCGAAGTTAAGGACTGTTCCCCTCCGAACGGCGGCCGGGACGCGGGACGTCTCGCCTGAGGTTCGGGGCAGATGCTAATAGGTGCTATCCGTCCACCTCTCCGAAGATGCCAAGTTGATTTATGGCACCGTGTATCGGAGGTTTAAACGGATGCAGCCGATGTAGCAGACTTTGTCAGATTCCCCCTCGCTTGAGGGGTTTTTGATTGTGGGGACGCTCTTTCCTGCAGGCGCAAGCCCCTGCAGTTAATTACGCTACCGCATCGCGGTAACAACTTTCTCCTTCTCCAGCTGGTCACTTCGTGTCGTGGGTGTTTGTTTTGTTTGTGATTGCCCGTGGATTGTATACGGAGACTGATTTATGTCATCGCCCGTAGGACGTGGATTAGTCCAAATCCGTATTTTCTTAGATTTGGGTTTGGGGTTTTGGTTTGAGGATACGTTAGCCATATTTGAGGCTAAGATCAACTCAAACGTTTGTTAAGGATACGTTAGTCCAATTTGAGACTAAGATCAACTTAACGGGATCGTTTAGATCCGACAAAAGAGCGTTTGGAGGCTCGATTGTTCCAGTTTAGGGACATGGTGGTCCATTGAATGTATGGCCGTCGGGACCCATCACCTCTCTGACGACGTTGAAGGATTACAACGACAAATGTCAGAGGAGTTCAGAGATGTACCCTTGAGCCAAAGTTGATTGGGGGATCTAGAGTCCAATTTGGGACTAAAGTCTGTTTGAAGGTTTAAGGACACGTTAGCCATATTTGAGGCTAAGATCAACTTAAACGGTTGTTAAGGATACGTTAGTCCAGTTTGGGACTAAGATCGACTTAACGGGATCGTTTAGATCCGACAAAAGAGCATTTGGGCTCTATTGTTCCAGTTTAGGGACATGGTGGTCCAATACCAGTTTAGGGACATGGTGGTCCAAGTTCCAGTGGGACGTGGTGGTCCATTACCAGTTTAGGGACATGGTGGTCCATTACCAGTTTAGGGACATGGTGGTCCATTGGTAGTTTAAGGACGCATAAGTCCATGGGTTTAAGGACCCCACCGTCCGTATCTTGGTTTAGGGACGCATAAGTCCATGAGTTTAAGGACCCCACAGTCCGTGTTGATGTGTGGTTGTCGGGACCCGTCACCTCTCTGAAGACGTTGAAGGATTACAACGACAAATATCATAGGAGTTCCGAGATATACCCTTGAACCAATGAGTTGGTTGAAAGAGCAGATGTGCTCAGTTCAAGATGATTTGAGGACTTATGGTCAGTTTGGGCTAAGTCCAATTATGTTTGAAATATTGGCCCTCTGTTGGTCCATTGAAGGAGAGGCTTTGCCTCAAGGAACTTAGCCAATTAGGCTAAAACTAGTGTTAAACACTAAAGACCAACAGTGTTGAACACTGGAAATAAGATTAGCAAGTTAGTGTTAAACACTAAAAGATAATCAGTGTTAAACACTAGCAACAGGGCTTTCAAATTAGTGTTAAACACTAAAGCAAATCAGTGTTAAACACTGGTAATCAGAGATTTCAAATTAGTGTTAAACACTAAGCAAATCAGTGTTAAACACTTAGGACAAAGTCTTCAGATTAGTGTTAAACACTAAGGAGAGAGGGGTCACGTGTGAACACGTGAGAGCGCCCTGATTCCCTTTATTTTATTCTGCAGATCAGTGTTTAACTCTTTTAATTCTGGCGGCCATCACGTGTGAGCACGTGATGAAGGCCCTCGCTCTTGTCTGTTAGAATGCTCATTAGGGGTCACGTGGTGACACGTGAGGACGCCCTAAATGTGGAGCCAGATCTCCTTTTCTTCGTTCTGTAAATAAGCGTTAGACACTTTTTATGTTTTCTTTGGAGTATCACGTGCCGCCACGTGAGGAGGATTAGTGTGCTGATTGTTAAAACATCAGCCAAGGGGTCACGTGGGAGCACGTGAGAGCGCCCAAGGTCTTTATTTCTTTTGCTTTTTCTTTCTATGTTTCGGGGGTCACGTGGAGCACGTGATGCACTGCCTCAAAGGGCTTTCTGTAGATCTTTTGGGGGGTCACGTGGTGACACGTGACCCTGCTTTTCTGTAGTTGCTTAGAAGATCTATTAATCCCTCCCAGGAATCAAATTCCTCGTAGGGTTGAACCCTAACAATAATTTCAGAGGAATTAAATTCCTAGTTCCTTTTGAAGAGTTGAACTCTGAAATTTCTGTAGGAATTAAATTCCTCATATATGTGAAGAACTGAATAGGCTTAAACCCTAATAAAAGCTTTAAGGAATTAAACCCCCACTCTCTGTTAGAGAATTATTCTGGGGAATAAGATTAAGGGAATTAAATTCTTGTTGTTTTAACAGAACTAAGTTCTTAACTAGGGTTAAACCCTGATTCTTTTCATTCTGAAGGAATTAAATTCCCATAACACAGGGTCAAACCCTAATTTTATTTTGAAGGAATTAAATTCCTATAGTTCTGTGAGAATTAAATTCTCGTGCTTCCATTCCCTCTCTATGCTTTGGATCTGCATGGCAGGATCTCAACCCATCGAGAATTAAATTCTCAACTCAAGGGGAGATGTGCACTTTACAGACCTTCTATCAAAGAGAGAAGAAATATGTCCTTCTGTTTTATATCAGAGTCAAACTCTGTTGAGAATTAAATTCTCTTTTCTTTCAATGAAACCTTCCCTTTCTTACCTAGGGTTTTCTTTTGCAGAAGATCCAAATTCCTCTAAAGTATCCAGGGTCTCTCTCTTTTCTTCCCTCTGCATATATCTTTTTCTTGTGTGTCTCTTGGCTCCTATTTATAGGAGAAGCAGCCGAGTCAATTAGTTTTGGTGGATCTTTCATTAGGAGATTTGATTTGTATCCATCATTCGTTTTAGACCTTTGGATTATTAGGTGAATTTTACTCACCATTGGATTTTAAATCCAGAGATTCTCCTCTGTTATTTTGGTTAGATTTTACGGGGAAATCTTTCCAAATTCGAGATTTTCCCATAGATAGATGATATTTAATCATCTTTAATTCAATCGGTTGCTTTTGGAAAGATTTGAGAGGTCTTTTCTCAGAATTTAATTCTGTTAACAAATGGGCTTTGAAGTCGGTCACGTGTGCCACGTGACCCTTGGTCACGTGTGGCCACGTGACCCTTGGTCACGTGTGGGCACGTGACCCCCTTGGAACGAGCCTTCTTCTTTCTTTTTGCGCTCTGTCTTCTGGTTGCTGCTTAACCGTCACGTGCCATCACGTGACCCCTGGTCATGTGTGAGCACGTGACCCTCGTCTGGACTCTTTTTCTTGATTTAACCGGAGAACAAGTCTGCTGCTTTTGAGTATCACGTGCCAACACGTGACCCTGGTCACGTGGGAGCACATGACCTCTTCTGAAGCCTTTCTTTGATTTGATCAGGGAACCGGTTTGCCTTTGAAGCCGCTTTTAATTGTCACGTGCCAACACGTGACCCAGATCACGTGGGAGCACGTGACCCTTTCTGAAGCCCTTTTCTTTGATGTAGTCGGGAAGCTGAATTTGCCTTGCCGATGTTTTTAGATGTCACGTGCCAACACGTGACTGCTGGTCACGTGTAAGCACGTGACCCTTTTCTGAAGCCTCTTCCGTGGGCTTTCATGATTTTAAATCAGGAAACAAATGCCCCCACAGCGTTGTTCTCACGTGTCCGCACGTGAGTGCAACGCTGTCACCTTTTGCGACCATTGGATTCCTTTAGGGATTTGGGAAGATGAAACGTTTCCAGTTTAGGAACAGATTCTGGAGAGAGCGGAGAGAGAGATGGAGAATTTTGTTCTTTGCTTTGTTAACCCTTATGCTACTGATCCCCTGTTTGGTGACCTTTTCCCGCTAGCGTAGAATATTTAAATTAGTCCCTTTTTTTTGTATGCTTTATGTTGAACTTCCGTGTAGGCTCGGTACTCGTATGTATGTTTTCGCTTGCATGAATAAACTTTGTGTTCTTTTTACGAAAACTTCCTCTAATTATCAACATTGTCATCATGTCGCATGCACATTAAAGTCTCGAATTTTATCTCTTTTTCGGATGTTCATATGATTGCGAACACATGCTCGATAGGATAAACATCGGAAATTTTCTCGTTGCTTTTCATACCAGGTGATGTGAGCGCGTTTTAGATCGATTATTGCTGTCGACCGGAAGCCCATTTATGTGGTCTTGAGCGTGTATATCCCGTTTCCAAGGTTGCGGTCACGAAAGTGAGCTTACATGGCCTGATAGGGCGACACGTGGCGAACATATTGTTGTACGAGAAAAAGGGCTCGGCCATAAATTCTCGGAGATAGTGCTGGCTTCTAAAGCGCTGAGCGAGCTTCAGGTGAGTCTTACTGCCAAGGCCAACAAAGCGTATGAGCTCTGGCGGATACTTCAAGAGTCCATCAAAGAGGTGGTGGCTCTGGATAAAGCTGCTACGTTCATGTTCAGTCGATAAAACTGCACATTTGTAGTACATTTTTCCTACCATTTTTATATTAAAAAAAGGACTTTATTATAATATATTAAACATATGAGGGTTTATGTGTAAAAATATTATTTACCATGTGTTAATATATTTAATTATCATTTGGTAGGAAAATGTATGCAAATAATATTATTGGTCTAATCCTAGTAGAACAAAGTCTACTAAAATCTTATATGAGTTGTTGTGCAGATTATTTCCAAGTTGTTATGAAGGATTTAACAAACAAATCAATTTGTTGAAGAATATTTTCCAAATTAAAGAGCAAACTTGGAGACTAAGTCTGGAAGCAACCGAGGAAATATTTTCAGATTCTGAAGATGCATAGGATTGCCAAATGTCACCATAAGAGAGCCTAAGAAAAACGACGATGAGATCCGTACCAAGGGGCGCGGATCCGCGGCCAAATCCACCCTGGGGCCGCGGATCCGCCGCGGTTTGATGAGGTCAGAATGCAATATTTTGGGAGATTTTCAAGTGCTGAATTTTACCAACTTCGCAACAAAAAGATTCTGGGTTTTCACTATATAAAGGCACCGAGGGCATCTTGGAAAAGCTATCAAGCCGAAGAGATCACGAAGCTCCCGACGCTCACGCATCCAGGCTGATCATCGACTGTTCGACTACCTCCCTAGGAAAGATCGAGAAGCAAATCAAGTTTTGTAATCATTTTCTATGGATTAAAAGTGTAGTTGAAGGAGTTGATTAATAAAGGTAGTTTTTATTTAATTGTTTGTTTTCTTTTACATTATGTTTTCCATCTCTTTCTTTTCATATTCTTCTCCCAACATGCGCGAGTAATTCTCCGCTTGTTAGGGTTCGTAGGATTAGGGTAGGCTAATGAACGATGAAAAATATCTAAACCCTTTTTAAGTCCTATAAAGTTTAGGAACTTTATCAAAATAATCATTAACATCCTAATCGGGCGCGCTAGCAATTCTTTACTAGTTCCGACCGCGATTAGAGATTAGATTAATGATTGTTTTGGTAAAGGCTAGATATGAACGGAGTTCCGTGTCGAGATAAGGGTTAAGAGTGGGATTCCTTTTCCCTCCAAAAATCCTAATCTACACGCATCGCCGTCGTTCTAGTTCTAAATCTATTAATGGATAAAAAGGGTAACTTTAATTAATCATTCATAACTACTAAATCCTAACGAACCCTACAAGCCCTTCTTATTATAATTAATCACATCTTTAAACTATTCTAGATCTATATTTACATTCTTATTAAACGTAGATCTAGAAACCATCCTACAACCATTCTTATTTCTTTCTCCTTTTCAACACATCTAAAGTAAAATTAAAAGGTTCCACGTTTCCAGAGGACGACCCGTACTCATCTCGGTCTAGCTACGTGCGACACCGTTATTGATTGCGGTTAAACTAAAAACACGATTTTTCGTAACAATCAAATGGCGCCGTTGCCGGGGATACGTGCGTAATTTTTTATTTTTACTATTTGTGTTGATTTCTTAGACGAGTCATATCATTATTAACACAAAACTGCAAATTGCATATTTAACGATTTGTGCGTGGATTTTTTGCAAGGAGATCTGGAGTCACAGAATTGAGGGAAACAGGAAACAGAGACCTTTTTAGAGATCCAAAGGAGCACAGAGGGACACAGAAAAATTTTCATCAAATGATCCAACCACCTCACGGCGGAAGAGCGGCATAAAGGCCTCTTTAGCGGCGGAAGCGCGGCAGGGTGGAGGAATTAGGGCTTCTGTCTTCTCTGGTAGCTTTCTTAACTCCTTCTCTCTCCTCTCAAATCCAATAAAATCTATCTTCTGCAGGATTCTTTGCAAAATTGCGCCGCTCAAAAATATTTTTGCAAAAAGTTTTGTGTTTGGTTTTGTTTTGCATATTTAATACGGATTTTAAGGGGCAAAGACCAAATCAAGATTAGGTGGGGATTTCATCACCCTTCCTAAGCCTCACAAATCACAAACCGAGCATATAGAACAACCCTTCATTAATTTAAAAAATATCTAGACCAGACTCTAAGGACTGTCGAGCTCAATAGGAAGAAGACTAGTATGGGCATCGGCCGTTTATCCTAACTGACATTGCGGTGTCTAGGCTAGTGGTTTTTAATTAGGCCCACTGTAGTGGTGGTTCCTTCCCACTTACCTGGTCGTACTTGTCCGTGAAGAGGCGGTTTGTGGTCTATTTCTAGCCATAGTTAGGAGCTGTCTAGCAGACCTAGGTGACCTTAATTCTAGGGTTGCTTGTGCATCTTGGGGGTGATTTGTCTTGAGTCCTACTTTTTCAAAACAAGCCAATTTTTAAACCACACACACGCTGCCACTTGCACTAAACCCGCTTAGTGCATGCTCGGCTGGACACGGGATCCTAGTGCCCGTCTTGTCCGCGTTCCTGCTATCGACACCGAAGTCGGTACTTCTTCATCTTCTTTTCCCCCACCACACACCACATCGATCGTGATGGACGACACTCCATCTAATTATAACACCACGCTGCCACCACCCGCAGGTGCGCAAAATCCACCGCGCATCTCTCTCCAAGAAAGATGCTATCCTATCCGTGGTCCCCTTCCTACTTGTCTATCTCTTCCACCACCTAACGGGGATAATTTCGAAATTAAACCCCACTACATCAATCTGCTGCCCAAATTTCACGGGCTTGAGTCGGAAGACGCGTACGTTTTCATCACCAAATTCGAAAACGTATGCGCAATGATGGGTACTTCACAATTGACCTTAGATGCTATGCGCTTACGTCTTCTCCCATTCACACTATGCGACTTGGCAGAAAAATGGCTTTATAATACTGCCGCACACTCTATCGCTAATTGGGATGAATTCGTCGTAGCATTTCTTAAGAAGTTTTACCCAAATCATAAGACTGCACATGTTAGGAGCGAGATTAACCAGTTCACCCAGCTTCCCAATGAACCATTTTGGAAGTGCTTTGAACGTTTCAAAGATCTGCTTGTCCAATGCCCCCATCACGGGATACAAAGATGGGATTTATGTCGGATTATATATGAGGGCATTAATCCAGCGACAAAGCAGATGCTTGAAACAATGTGTCAATGCAATTTCATGTCTAAAGATGACGGTGAAGCATGGAAATATCTGGAAGATCTCGCAGAAAGCACTTTGCAGTGGGAAAGCGTAAGACCACCTTCAACTAAGGGAGGTATTCACCAACTCGACGTTTCCATCGCAGTAAAAGCCGAAATAGCAGCGATGCAGAAGAAACTCGATGCTATGGAGAACAAATTTTCATCATTCTCCCTAAATCAGGTTACGCTTCCTAAGACCGTTTGTGGTTGCTGTTCGGATCCTTCACACTTAACGGAAGAATGTCCTATGAATGCATCGTTTCAAGCTAATGCTGCTTTTCAGCAGCGACCTAGAAACGATCCTTATTCTTCCACATATAATCAAGGATGGAGGAATCATCCTAACTTTGCTTGGAATCAAAACCAACAAAGTAATTATCAAAGACCTCCTCCACAGCAACCACAACCACAGAATCAGCCCCCCTTTCAGTCACAGAATTTCCAAAATCCGACCAACATTTCTACACCACAAGTGGCCGGTATTGACAACTCACTTGCACAAACTTTGGATATGTTCATGAAACAATCCATGCAAAATTCGGCTGATATGAGGTCTTCTATTGATGCCCTAACGAAAAACTCCTCCTCCCATGGTGAGAGTATTAAATCAATAGAAAACCAAATCGCACAGTTAAATGCCGCAATGAGTGAGAGAGAGAAAGGGAAACTCCCATCTCAACCCCTACCAAATCCTGGCCATTCACAAAGTCATAATGTGAATGCCGTCACTACGTTGAGATCGGGGAGAGTGCTGAACAACCAAGTGGGTGAGCAAGTTGATGATAGTGACACATTTGATACCCCTTCTTCTTCTTCCCCTAACTCGTCTAGTCTCCCACCTTCATCCGAGCCTATTCTCCGTTTTCCCCAAGGCTCGAACCCTTCGCCCATTTCGCCAAATCTATCTAAGTCGATTCCCACTCCAGTTTTGGGATCGAATCCATCCCCACAATCTTCTCCACAAACATTGGACCCAAAACTTATTGATCAAGCACCTTATCCAAACAGGTTGAGGGGCAACAGACCAAGTCCACAAATGGAGAAGATTGTGGAAATTTTTAAGCAAGTTAACATAAATATTCCTCTCCTAGATGCTATTCAACAAGTTCCGTCATATGCAAAAATCTTAAAGGACTTGTGCACTAGGAAGAGAAAAGTTCAAGTACCTAAAAAAGTTTTCCTTGCGAGTAATGTGAGCACTGCTTTTACACAACAACTACCCAAGAAACGAAAGGACCCCGGAAGTCCTACAATTTCAATTTCTATTGGGGGTAAAAATATCAATCGTGCTCTACTCGATCTAGGTGCTAGTGTTAACTTGCTTCCGTATTCGGTTTATGAGCAATTAGGGATCGGAGAGTTAAAACCTGCGCATTGCACTCTTCAGATGGCCGATCGATCTATCACCCAACCTAGGGGTGAGCTAGAGGATGTGTTAATCAAAGTCGGGGAATTCATATTCCCTGTAGACTTTATCGTTATAGATACACAACCTGTAGCAAACCCACGCAATCAAATCCCGGTGATACTCGGTCGACCCTTTTTGGCCACTTCCAACGCAGTAATCAATTGTAGAAACGGCTCTATGACCCTATCCTTTGGAAAGAAGTCAATTGAGCTTAACATTTACAAGTTGGGAAGTGAACCCTCCGAACCCTATGCTCATGTGTGTTCTGTCGAATTAATGAAAGTCGACAGCAGCGAACTTGATCAACCTCATAATTCTGACTCTTTTCATATGTTGTTGCTTGACACGGACTCTTCCACCGAGTTTTCCGGGTCAACATCTAATGAGGAACTTTATATTGAGTCTGACGATCACCCTATTTTTTCTGATGACATTATTTTTCGGGGTATCGATGAAAGCTTTGAGGAAATTTTCGCTGATGAACTCGCATTTTTACAAGACACGGGTGTTAAGATGAATCAACTCCAAGATGAAGAAATTGGACCTTCACCCCCTCTTTTGGACAATCATGACAATGCGAGTAATCCATCATTATTATCACTGTGTCGTCTCTCCAAATTGAGACACAATCCTTTTCCAATACAACTCTTTCTCTCTCCCCACTTCTTCACGTCAATATGTGACATGTTCTTCCACCAACCTTGGTGCTTCATCGATAAAATTTTTGAATGGTTGGTGTTGACCTTCGGTCTTTGCAAAGCTTGGCATTGACCAATAACCTTGACCCCCTCGTGTGATTTTAAAAGATTAAAATTGTTTAACTCAAGTTTGGGGGAGCGGTGGTATATTTTGGCTCTTGAAAGAAAATGATTTTTATAAAATTGTGAGCCTAAAATAAGTTTGGGGGAGGATTTTCACTTTCATATATTCTTGCCTCCATTAATAATTTCCTCCTAAGTCTACAGGTTTTTGAGCTTAACGGATGACATCAGTGAGGACACTGCTGTAAACAGGTTTGGGGGAGGTTTGTGCTTATTTACACATCAATTTGCATCATATTTTGCATAAGCACAACATTTTCAAAAATTTCAAAAATTTTCTTTTATAACAAAAGAGTAGAAAGTGAAAAATTACATCCAAAAGATAGGAATAGTTTAAGAAAACCAAGAAAACTAGAAGTTTCCTTATACGAACTGGTAATAAGTAGTTATGAGCTGTTGTCCCAATGGTTGGTAAGATGAAGGAAGTCACTAATCTGAGGATAAAAATAAGTCCGAAAAATAGTTTCTATTCTGGAAGCCAAACATTTGAATGTTGATACCCTACAATATGCACCTACACACGTCTTGAAACTCGGGATAGTAGAGGATACCTTGAAATGCTCTTGTCTAAAAGCCAAAGTATGAAGGAAATGATGAAGAAAATATAAAAATGGTGAAAAGAAAAATGAACACTGGTTTTGTTATCGCCAAGGCAGCAATAAAAAAATATAGCGAGGGTGCCTCTTCACCTAGTGCCCTAAGGCCAACTGGTCTGGGAGTCACTGCTAAGCCTTAGGTGGTGCAAGACAAGGAAAATATTATCACCAAATCTGCAAGCACATGAGTAATCGGTCGGTTAGTACCTCAAGAAGTATTAACGGTCGCATGAAAATGTGTAAGCAATTCTAAGTATTCATCAAAGTAAAAAGTACTAAGGTAGATGGACAAGAGTATGATAGCTTGAATTGAATTCTCTGAGTGTAGGGATGTTCTTTACACACACGTGGGGTTATATGATCAATGTTTGGACAAAAGGTAGGAATGAAGAATAAAGACGATGTTTTATTGAGGGATGATGTGATTTCTAACATTTTTTCATGACTATTAAGATAGGGCTCATGACAACTGAAAAGCTAGTATAGTTGGAAACTCTTCTTTTCAAAGTATTTCTTTTATGGTTCTTGTCTTTATATGTAAATTTCACCATCTTTCTTTTGTTATTGGATTTTGTGGGTGCAATCCGCTGAAAACCCTCAGGAGACAACACTCCTCCTACTAGGGACACCTAGAGGTTTAACGGCTTGTTGCACATGCTCAGTGCAATCGTGTCTGCCTACGAAAGTGTGCCTAGTTTTCTCCTTTCTTGTTCTCCTCTTAAATAAACTAATTTGCTCGGGACGATCAAAGATAAGTTTGGGGGTATTTGTTCAGTCGATAAAACTGCACATTTGTAGTACATTTTTCCTACCATTTTTATATTAAAAAAAGGACTTTATTATAATATATTAAACATATGAGGGTTTATGTGTAAAAATATTATTTACCATGTGTTAATATATTTAATTATCATTTGGTAGGAAAATGTATGCAAATAATATTATTGGTCTAATCCTAGTAGAACAAAGTCTACTAAAATCTTATATGAGTTGTTGTGCAGATTATTTCCAAGTTGTTATGAAGGATTTAACAAACAAATCAATTTGTTGAAGAATATTTTCCAAATTAAAGAGCAAACTTGGAGACTAAGTCTGGAAGCAACCGAGGAAATATTTTCAGATTCTGAAGATGCATAGGATTGCCAAATGTCACCATAAGAGAGCCTAAGAAAAACGACGATGAGATCCGTACCAAGGGGCGCGGATCCGCGGCCAAATCCACCCTGGGGCCGCGGATCCGCCGCGGTTTGATGAGGTCAGAATGCAATATTTTGGGAGATTTTCAAGTGCTGAATTTTACCAACTTCGCAACAAAAAGATTCTGGGTTTTCACTATATAAAGGCACCGAGGGCATCTTGGAAAAGCTATCAAGCCGAAGAGATCACGAAGCTCCCGACGCTCACGCATCCAGGCTGATCATCGACTGTTCGACTACCTCCCTAGGAAAGATCGAGAAGCAAATCAAGTTTTGTAATCATTTTCTATGGATTAAAAGTGTAGTTGAAGGAGTTGATTAATAAAGGTAGTTTTTATTTAATTGTTTGTTTTCTTTTACATTATGTTTTCCATCTCTTTCTTTTCATATTCTTCTCCCAACATGCGCGAGTAATTCTCCGCTTGTTAGGGTTCGTAGGATTAGGGTAGGCTAATGAACGATGAAAAATATCTAAACCCTTTTTAAGTCCTATAAAGTTTAGGAACTTTATCAAAATAATCATTAACATCCTAATCGGGCGCGCTAGCAATTCTTTACTAGTTCCGACCGCGATTAGAGATTAGATTAATGATTGTTTTGGTAAAGGCTAGATATGAACGGAGTTCCGTGTCGAGATAAGGGTTAAGAGTGGGATTCCTTTTCCCTCCAAAAATCCTAATCTACACGCATCGCCGTCGTTCTAGTTCTAAATCTATTAATGGATAAAAAGGGTAACTTTAATTAATCATTCATAACTACTAAATCCTAACGAACCCTACAAGCCCTTCTTATTATAATTAATCACATCTTTAAACTATTCTAGATCTATATTTACATTCTTATTAAACGTAGATCTAGAAACCATCCTACAACCATTCTTATTTCTTTCTCCTTTTCAACACATCTAAAGTAAAATTAAAAGGTTCCACGTTTCCAGAGGACGACCCGTACTCATCTCGGTCTAGCTACGTGCGACACCGTTATTGATTGCGGTTAAACTAAAAACACGATTTTTCGTAACAATCAGTTCACTCGTGAGAGGGTCGAGGCTCATAAAGCCACCGAGAAAGAGCTCGAAGCTCGGCTTGCTTCGTATCAAGCTCAGCAAGCTCAGGCGGAGGCTCGTCTTCTGGAGATCTTGCGTCATGAAGCCGTGGCTCAGCAACAGAACGATGAGCTGGTAAAATTACTGCACCGCCCGCCGGCTTGAGGACTTGTATCTTTTCTCCCTTTTTTTTTTGTACATACTCATGAATGAGAGTATCTTTCTTTTTTGTTTCTTTCATGAATTGTACTTTGTATCCATTTTGGTTTATGAATAAAAGATACATTTTTCTTCTCAATGGTGTGTCCCCTTTCATTGAATGTGTTTGCGGACAATTTATCTTGATCTCCTCGCAGGGCAGCGATAGCTTAGGATTCAGGGTTAAGATCTGCTTCCTAAGACTTTTGCACTTTATGAGCCACGAGGGTCTCATAAAGAGTTTTTTCTCCCCATGGGTCGAGAAGATCCCATAGGTGTAAGTTCTTCTTAAGAATCGTGAGGATTCTTAAGCGGGTTGTCCCTTGAGAGTCGTAAGGACTTCACAAGAGAGTTTTTCTTCCTTACAGGTCGTGGGGACCTACAAGTGCTGGATGTGGTCGCCCTCGTCCGTGTTTCACGGAGTCAGGGGTTTCCCAAGGCATCGTAGTTTAAAGACATCGCGGTCAAGGTAAAGGACCTCATAGTCCGTAGATTTAGGGACTCCACAGTCCGATATTTGGTTGCAGGGACCCGTCACCTCTTTGAAGACGTTGAGGAATTACAACGCCACGTATCAAAGGAGTGAAGAGATGTACCCTTAAACCAAGGCAGAATCCGTAGGGAATCGGGGTGGTTGGTCGTTAGTTTTAAGACATCACGGTCGAGGTTAAGGACATCATAGTCCGTGGATTTTAAGGACTCCACGGTCCGGTATTTGCTCTGGATGCTTCACACGGGTTCACTGCCGTGCTTGGCGAGGACCAGGCTCCGCTCTGGGCGTTTTCCGCGGGGTCAAAGAGTGACGTTATCCGCGTTCCACGTAACCAGGAATTTTGCACTAGATGCTTCACACGGGTTCACTGCCGTGCTCGGCGAGGACTAGGCTCCGTTCTGGATGCTTCACACGGGTTCACTGCCGTGCTCTGCGAGGACCAGGATCCGCTCTGGACGTTTTCCACGGGGTCAAAGAATGACGTTATCCGCGTTCCACGTAACCAGGAATTTTGCACTAGATGCTTCACACGGGTTCACTGCCGTGCTCGGCGAGGACTAGGCTCCACTCTGGATGCTTCACACGGGTTCACTGCCGTGCTCTGCGAGGACCAGGATCCGCTCTGGACGTTTTCCACGGGGTCAAAGAGTGACGTTATCCGCGTTCCACGTAACCAGGAATTTTGCACTAGATGCTTCACACGGGTTCACTGCCGTGCTCGGCGAGGACTAGGCTCCGCTCTGGATGCTTCACACGGGTTCACTGCCGTGCTCTGCGAGGACCAGGATCCGCTCTGTACGTTTTCCACGGGGTCAAAGAGTGACGTTATCCGCGTTCCACGTAACCAGGAATTTTGCACTAGATGCTTCACACGGGTTCACTGCCGTGCTCAGCGAGGACTAGGCTCCGCTCTGGATGCTTCACACGGGTTCACTGCCGTGCTCTGCGAGGACCAGGATCCGCTCTGGACGTTTTCCACGGGGTCAAAGAGTGACGTTATCCGCGTTCCACGTAACCAGGAAATTTGCACTAGATGCTTCACACGGGTTCACTGCCGTGCTCGGCGAGGACTACGCTCCGCTCTGGATGCTTCACACGGGTTCACTGCCGTGCTCTGCGAGGACCAGGATCCGCTCTGGACGTTTTCCACGGGGTCAAAGAGTGACGTTATCCGCGTTCCACGTAACCAGGAATTTTGCACTAGATGCTTCACACGGGTTCACTGCCGTGCTCGGCGAGGACTAGGCTCCGCTCTGGATGCTTCACACGGGTTCACTGCCGTGCTCTGCGAGGACCAGAATCCGCTCTGGACGTTTTCCACGGGGTCAAAGAGTGACGTTATCCACGTTCCACGAAACCAGGAATTTCGCTGATTGTATCCGCATTTCACGGGATGGAGGTTTGACTGCTGGCGATATGTATACCACCGAGCCATGGAACTGGGAGTTGCCGCTGTTCCGCTTAGCTCTAAGTTGTGTCTGTCGTTACGAGACGAGTGTTGGGATGATCTCTAGGTCGCTTGTGACCCGTCGAGATTTAGCTTCTTTCTTTGGTGAAACCTGGGGGAGAAGTATGATCCCCTTTTTGTTTACGCCCTTGGATTGTGTACAGGGTGTGATGGAACATCACCTGTAGGGCATAAATTGAAACCCCTTTTTTTTATATTTTATTTCTTTTTCCGCGATGCTCTATCATTTCAGCTTTTATATCGCGGAGGTCGCGATTGCCCTATCATTTCGGCGATTTTTCGCGGTGCCCAATCATTTCGGCTATTTTTTCCATTTTCACTCGCTGTTTTTTATTGCGAGTTGCCCCATCATTTCGGCTATTTTTCATGCATACATTTTTACTTGCTGCTTTTTATTGCAAGTTGCCCCATCATTTCGGCTATTTCGTATGCATGTGTGGCTTGCTAGCCTTTTCGCCGCAAGCTTGGATTTTGGACACCGATTTCGGCATCAGCACCGCTACAACTGGAATATTGCCAGGAGCGAATCATCATCTGCCTCTGTCGATGTTGAACAAAAGTGGCTTAGCAAACAGGGTTAAGGGTCCTGTCGACCAAGGCTTTTGACTTCATGAGCCGTAAGGGTCTCACAAAGGTATTTCTCCCTACAAGTCGTGAGGATCTTGCAGGTGTATTTTCTCCTTAGGGATCGTGAGGATTCCTAAGTGCATGTTCCTCTGTAAATCGTAAGGATCCTACAAGAGGGTTTTCTCCTTATAAGTCGAGAGGAATTATAAGGGTTGTTCACCATATGGACATGTCCCTAGTCACGGGTGTCACTTTGCTGGGGAAATGTTTATTCGCGCCCGTGGATTGTATACAAGGGTCAGTATTGAGCCGCTTGTAGGGCAGTATCAAAGGTTGTGGGGGATTTGCTTAAGAACAGGTTTAGGTTTCTGTAACTTAAGACTTTCAAATCTCATGAGCCGTGAGGGTCCCATAAGAGAATTCTCCTTACGAGTCGTGAGGATCTCGCAAGTGTATTTTCTCCTTAGGAATCGTGGGGATCCCTAAGTATGTTGCTCCTTTGTGAGTCGTAAGGATCTCACGCGGGTGGTTTCTCCATACAAGGTCGAGAGGACCCTGTAAGTGTCTTTTAATGAGGTTGCGCCCTTTCGGCTTTTCACAAACACTCGCCGGTAGTCCTGCTGTTTTTACTCACGGAGCCCTTTCGGGTTTTCATCCGTGCCCATTTTGCTTATGGACATACCGTTTTTTTTAAATTCTTTTTCTCTTTTTTTTTACAAGGTCGCGCCCTTTCGGGTTTTCACGAACACTCGCCGGTAGCCCTGCTGTTTTTACTTACGGAGCCATTTCGGGTTTTCATCCGTGCCCATTTTGCTTATGGACATACCGTTTTTTTTATTTTTTATTTATTTTTTCTTTTTTCTTTTGTCAGCCTAAGGATGCTGCGGTAGTAGTTTAAGGACGTTTCGGTCCGTCGTTAGTTTAAGGACATTTCGGTCCGTCGTTAGTTTAAGGACATTTCGGTCCGTTATTAGTTTAAGGACATTTCGGTCCGACATGGAGAAGGCCGGCTACCGCTTATAAAGCTCGAGCTTAGGAAGATAGCGAGCGGACATAGTCGTCGTCATCTATCATTGACCTAGGCCGTGGCTCATTAAGCGTAGTATCTCTTTAGGAAGTGACCGTTTATTGGCCTGAAAGTCCTTTCACCGTGCATGTCCATGAGTAGATAGGCCCCACCCTGGTAGACTTTATCTATGATGTATAGGCCTTCATAGTTTGGCTTGAATTTTCCCCGCTTGGCTCGATTGGGGATCATAGGCCTTTTGACCACTAACACGAGTTCGCCTTGGCGGAATGTCCTCGGTCGGGTCAATCTTTCATATGAGCGCGTCATCTTTGCTTTATAAGCTTCCAGATTTTGTTGCGCTATGAGCCGGGTTTCGTCGAGGGCATCGAGCTCCTCAAGCCGAAGGTGAGCATTTTCTTCGTCTCAGCTCGTAGTGGACTGCCACTCGTAGAGAGGGTAACTCTATCTCGAGGGGGAACACTGCTTCCGTCCCAAGTATCCAGGCTCTCTCTCTTTTCTTCCCTCTGCATATATCTTTTTCTTGTGTGTCTCTTGGCTCCTATTTATAGGAGAAGCAGCCGAGTCAATTAGTTTTGGTGGATCTTTCATTAGGAGATTTGATTTGTATCCATCATTCGTTTTGGACCTTTGGATTATTAGGTGAATTTTACTCACCATTGGATTTTAAATCCAGAGATTCTCCTCTGTTATTTTGGTTAGATTTTACGGGGAAATCTTTCCAAATTCGAGATTTTCCCATAGATAGATGATATTTAATCATCTTTAATTCAATCGGCTGCTTTTGGAAAGATTTGAAAGGTCTTTTCTCAGAATTTAATTCTGTTAACAAATGGGCTTTGAAGTCGGTCACGTGTGGCCACGTGACCCTTGGTCACGTGTGGGCACGTGACCCCCTTGGAACGAGCCTTCTTCTTTCTTTTTACGCTCTGTCTTCTGGTTGCTGCTTAACCGTCACGTGCCATCACGTGACCCCTGGTCACGTGTAAGCACGTGACCCTCGTTTGGACTCTTTTTCTTGATTTAACCGGAGAACAAGTCTGCTGCTTTTGAGTATCACGTGCCAACACGTGACCCTGGTCACGTGGGAGCACATGACCTCTTCTGAAGCCTTTTCTTTGATTTGATCAGGGAACCGGTTTGCCTTTGAAGCCGCTTTTAATTGTCACGTGCCAACACATGACCCAGATTACGTGGGAGCACGTGACCCTTTCTGAAGCCCTTTTCTTTGATGTAGTCGGGAAGCTGAATTTGCCTTGCCGATGCTTTTAGATGTCACGTGCCAACACGTGACTGCTGGTCACGTGTAAGCACGTGACCCTTTTCTGAAGCCTCTTCCGTGGGCTTTCATGATTTTAAATCAGGAAACGAGGACATAGAAACATCTAGAACCACTCAGAATAGTGGGATTGCGACGGTAGGATCGGACAGTGTGATTTACTATGGGTACTTAAATTGTATACTCGGCATCCACTATCCCGGACGATCAGAACCCTTTTATATATTCTAGTGTACTTGGTACGATCCGCGAACCGATACGGACAGGTGGAGAAGCAATCTTGGGACTTGGAAAGATGACTATGGATTGGCCAGTGTGAACACACTTCGATTTTACGGTCAGGACGATCCGGTTATCTTTCCGAACCAAGCATTCCAAGTATACCACTCACAGTGTTTGAAGCATCCGGGATGGAGTGTTGTATGCCGATGGAAACCCAGAGATGTCTACGATATCCCAGAATTCGAGGACAGCGATGAGGACGAAGAAGAAAGAAGGCTTAAAGTGCTCCGACCGTCTGTTTCGAAGGACGGGTTGTCTTCGACCGATCATGAAGTTACGTGGGTTAGAAATGACATCGACGATGAAATCCAAGTAGATATGTATAATGCGCCCACGAAACGAAAAAGGTTATCAGTAATGTTATATTATTACTTCACATTTTACGCTCTATACATATATAGTCAATACTTTTAATGATTGTCTAATGCGTCCACGAACCGTTTATCTAGATTTGATGACAATGTCGGAAGCAGCGAGGGGCGGCAGGAGCTCCAGTCGCGGCAGAGGCAGAGGCAGAGCGGTTCTGCCACCCGGAGAGCTCCGTAGGGAGCTTCAGAGGGCCGGTCTTGCACCCAGATCGGAGACCCCTTCGGATGCCTCCTTCCGTGTGGATTTTGCCACATCTCCAGGTATACTGCACGCATATCCATTTTGAATGTAATATTACAGATATTCATGCCTATTTATGTCAAAATTACTTATATTGTCAATGTTTGATTGTCTAGTTGTTGGTGATGCGTCCACATCTGGGACAGAGGCTACTCCCGCTCCTCCAGGTATGTTTATATATCATATAGTGCATGTATATTGATTTAGAATGCTATATCATAAATACACACATTCCTTTTGCTCTTACTTAGCAATTTTTATTATTGTCTAGCTGTAGGTGGTGACACCACCGCACCTGCGGGTATGTTTATATATCCTATAGTGCATGCATATTGATTTAGAACGTTATATTATTGATCTACACATACTTTTTTCAATTACTTATATAATCTATTTTTAATTGTCTAATTATAGGTGGTGCGTCCACATCTTCCGCAGGGGCCACTCCTGCCGCTTCCATACCCTCCGCATCGTCTGCAGGTTAGTATGAATAAATTTAAAATATTTATTCATTTTACATATGCTCTATAGAATAAATATGAACTTCATGGAAATTTAGCGTCGATATTTATTTTCTAGTTGGAGGGGATGCGTCCGCATCCGGGACCCCGGTTGTTCCTCACCGGAGGAACTATCGTCCCGCTCGTGCTGCTGCCCGGGCCCAGGCTCATGCGATTGTCACCGGAGGTATATATCACACTTGAATTTTCGTTTAACCTTGATTTCTTAATACAACTTTGTCTTAATATTGATTGTCTTGATATTTCGTGCAGACGCAGGGCCTCCCCATCCCCAGAGGGGGACTCGAGGCCCGAATCAGTCACATAGGCTGAGGCCTGACAGAGCTAGGGCGGAGGCAGCATTCCCCCTTTTTTTCCCCTTGACTATCGCTATACCGGTCCTCATGCCGAGAGGTTCGGCTGGTATATGGGGGACGAGAGCCGGCTCGTGAAGAACTATCCACTTCACGTTGAGTGGGGCGAGCAGCACCGGCGCTCATTCGCCCTCTTCTTTGATCAGGCTCGGGTACGTATTAACGGCCTATTTTCATTTGATTTATCCAATATATTTATTATTAATACTTGCAATCTAATAACAATGTTTTTTTTGTATTTTCAGTTGGATTACGATTTTCAGCCTGTAGCCGACCCTGATCACCCTGGGAGGGTGCTCGACCTTCATGCTCTGTACAATGGCCTGATGAAGAACATGCAGACCAAGGTCCGATACAACAGGAATGAGCTGAAGGCCGACTGCTACTCCCTGTGGATGGCGACCCCCGAGGCAGAGAAAGCGGCCCTCCTATCTACTCCGGCGTTTGCGAGAGTCGACGCAGAGACATGGCCTCTATTGTGCGATTATTTCGACTCCCAACGCAAACAGGTATGTATTTTAAATGTAATTCATTATTTATGATATAATTTATTTCTTTGTGTTCCTTAATTAGAAAACTAAATGTTAATGCGTTGTACAGAAACAGGCCGCTCAGAATACAGAGAACAGGAAGTCGGCGAAGAGGGGTCGCCCCACTTACACAGGTGTCTCGAGGAACATTACTCGAGCCATGGAGTTATCGGTAAATTACAATAGACCGACCTTTGTGATATTCTGCAATATTAAGAGTTATTTTCTAATATTTCTAATATTAAGAGTTACTTTCTAATATTGCAGACATCTCGGACCGTGGCGTCGGGTGGTACACCGAGCGTGCTGTCCGCATATCTTGCCGTCCACGGCACCTTGACAGATCCCGCCACGGGCGAGCTTCGATATCCCGACGTCGCTACCCAGGAGTATTGCGTAAGTGTTAATATTTTTTCTACCTAAATTTGAAATTTTAGTTTTGGAAGGTTCAAGTTTAAATTTTATACTTATACTTTACTGCTTAATGTGGGTGTAGGAGCGGGTGGTTGAGCAGGCCCAGGCCTCGGGGATCGATTTTACCGGACAGAGCGATCCGAGGCTGCTGACCCCAGTTCTGGACGCCGCACACGGAGGGCACCACGGAGGTTGGGAGAGAGGCCGAGAACTGGGCCCTAGCAGGGCCCATATAAGGTTGGACTCTACCCCGGCGGTTACTTCCTCCGTCTCCAGTGACCGACGTGTCCATCAGGAACTGGAGAGCTTGAGGGCCACCGTTCAGGAGTTGAAGGAAATGCTGGTATGTATACTACTTTATAGTAAAATATCATGTCATATTATATAGATATCAACATATCCATAATTGGTACGTAGCTTGAGCTTATTTGGTTTTAGACTTAAGTTTGATTAATCATACATACATATGTAATTAAAATAAACAACGGTTTTCCAAACTAGATATCCAAACGGGGTTTCGAAATAACTTAATAACGATACGAATTCGAATAATACACAGTTCTTACACGCTTCTTACACACGTTATGTCCAGACGCGACAGGGTACATCGACCGAACCTCCACATGCATCTCCTTCGGCTGCGGCTCCGCAAGCTACCACATCGGCTGCGGTTCCGCAGACAGCTCCTATAGCTCCACCGCCCGCTCAGACTCCCGCAGCCGCGGCTCCGCAAGCGACTACCTCGACGGCGGCTGCGCAGACCACATCGCCAGCTCCACAGGCCGCTCAGACTCCCGCTCGCGCCGAATTGCAGAGTTTATTGACCGAGGAGCAGGCGCGCGTTATTCTATCGTTATTCAGAGGTGGAGCTGGACCGAGCTAGGGTAGCTTTTTGGTTCTTATTTTTTGAAACATGTATTTATTTATATCATACATATTGTACTACATTTTGAAACGATATTGATATTGGTTTATATTTATATCATATTCAGTTTTTGGGTTTCTTTTATATATTATATGCGTGAGATGTGATTATGAATACTGCGATATATGTTGTGTGATGATTAATTTTATATTTGATTGATGTAAATATTATTGTGCACAGGGCGGGAAAAAATCAGGCAGCCCTTTTTTAAAAAAAAATACAGATAATGTGTACCTACGGATTAATCCGTAGGTACATATGTTGCCCCTACGGCTGTATCCGTAGGGGCAAAATATCAGCAGTAACTGATATTTCCCTCCTGATCTCAGTACCGGGGGTTGGGAGTGCCCCTACGGACATATCCGTAGGGGCCATTGCTTCGCCCCTACGGAGTTATCCGTAGGGGCAAAATATCAGGATTTCTGATATTTTGCCCCTACGGATAAATACCTACGCAGATATCCGTAGAGGGTAGTACATGGCCCTACGGCTATGTCCGTAGGTACATTTAATATATTTAAAAAACCGTAAATAATATAACCTTTTTTACCCTACGGCCTACTCCGTAGGTGCAACAGGACCTACACAGAAATCCGTAGGGGCAAGATTTTGCCCGTAGGGACAAGTTCAGGGCTTCAATTTGCACCTGCGGCCTTTGCACCTACGGGGTCTTTTTTCGCCCCTACGCATATCTCCGTAGGGGTAGTGGGTTGCCCCTACGGATAAATCCGTAGAGGCAACCCTTATTTGTAATAGTGTATATGATATTAGTTGTTTTTTAAGATACAAATATTATTCATTCTCGTTTTTTTTAAATTCCAAATATATATCAATTATTATTAGCCATAAGATCCTAGGTTAGATTAAAGGAATATGAATATATCCAAGGGCAAATATGGAAAAGACAACAATGGTACTTTGATTTGCAAAAGATTCCTTGACCAACCAAAATTTGTTTTAGAGTAATAGATAGATGGATGGACGGATAGAAGCAAGATTAATGATGATATCAAATGACATTTTTCGGATCCAATATTTGTTTCTATTCTTTTGTAGTGTAATATCATCGGCCCTTTGATGTCATAGTATGATCTCTATGCAAAAAAACTGATATTGCAATCCTCTGTTTCAATTATTGCAAGATTCTCCGCGGGCGATTGATTTTCGTGGAAATTGCAAACCCTAAATCTGCAGATGATATCTCATAAGATATGTTCCGTTTGTGAAATATGCCTCGCCTTTCAGCTCAATTCAATGTAACAAAATCTGTTTCCATGCTTTGTAACAAATTGCCTTGGGTTCGATCATTGAGGCAATTTGTGATGTGTAGCCTGATTATTGAATGATATTACCAATTGTTTGCAATGTGTTCGCATTATGTTCACAATTACTAAATTTGCACTTCTGTCGTGAAATTCTCCTGTAATTTTTCCGGTTCTTTTTTCTGCCAAATGTAAAATTTGACGGCATAATATCAAATGATTAATTATTCATGTAGTGTTGTTGATTAATTTAGGATATAGCGGAGGCAAGAAGAATGATCTGCTTTGCCAATAGATCGAAAGAAATTCTCTTAAATAACTGTTTTCATAGTTTCGGTTTCATAAAAGTTAAGAGTGCATCGCCAAAATTAAATATATCTATATAAAGCAATGCTCTTAGAAACAACATTTTCATTATATTTGGTGTCACCAAAGGCTACAGTCAAATTGTGGAAATGACTTTAATATCCAATTTAGCAAGCGTTCGAAGTTGTATATATCAAATGAATCAGACTTCGGTCCTGCTTCGATCCATAATCTTCATAACACATGTTCATAGCCTGAAATGCGACGTAAATTTATCAACATGAATGTGCTTTATGAATTATGATGCATGCATTCATGGCTAAGATTTAGTAATAAAGAAAGAATATTCTTAGGAATAAGATTCGGTTTTTCTTGCAATCTCTGCCGCTCATGTATTACACCATAAACTGTGAATAACTTGCTTCTTCCAGGTAAATGTTAAATGAGAATTCTACAGGATTTTTACCCAAGATGAAATAAGAAAATTTCCAACGGATTAAGTAGGAAATGAGAGGCTTACTTGCAGCCAGCAGGCATACGCTAAAACGCCGTATTTTTCGTCTACTATTTGCATAATTCACGCGAATATTTCTTCCATCAAGCAACTAAAAATAACTCATGAGACAATATGAACACATCTACTTTAAAAGTAAAACGTAAATTGAATGAATTCAAAGAGTAAAGCTTTACCTGGCCGTCCATCTTCCGAAGTGCCAAGGAAGCTTTAGTTTCTGAAGAAAATTGGACGAAGCCGTATCCTTTTGATTTTCCAGTCTTTCGATCGCTTATCACTTTAACTAGAAACATGCACGCATGTTTTAACCCTTGAGAAGATTTTCGATCAGGCTATCAATAAATGTTGAGAAATTTAAATCGATGTCGATTAGGATACCTTGGATGATTTCACCATGCTCTTCAAAAGCGTCTTTCAGAACAGGTTCATTTGTGTCGTATGAAAGGCCTATAGCTCAATAAAATTCGAATAAATTGCCGGATAAATCATCTAGGCTTATGTTCTAATAGAGTATTTGAAAATATATTACTATATCCCTGACCTAACCAAGGGTTCTAATACTAAACAAAATCAAAGCAGGGATAGGATCATCAGAAAGGAATTAGGTATTATTTATTTGATACTCAAAAAACATAGCAAATTTCAACTATGGTAAGATAACCAGAAAATGACTTGGTTATCGAATAGAGAAAAAAGGTGGAACTTATAGAGACCCAAACCTCATCCAAATCAGAATCGGACATCGAAACATGTTTTATGAGCAATTCCGACACGAGTACATAAATGATTCTTGGAAATTGCAAGAACAAGTTTTTCATGTCTAATATTAGTTGAAAGTAATTTGCATTTTAGTAACAAATCTAGGAAGATAATGTTGCAACTTGCAAATGATAAAATTAGAACAAAATTTTCATGTCTGATATCAGTTGAAAGTAATTTACATTTTAGTAAATATTCTAGCAAGATAATGTTGCAACTTGCAAATGATACAAATAGAACAAATTTTTCATGTCTGATATCAGTTGAAAGTAATTTACATTTTACATGTCGGATCTCGGGTGTAGTGTTAAGTATGCAAGGGCTTCTAGGTCGTCGTCCAGATGCGGCGCGCTACATCGGACCCTGGGTGTAGTGACAAATAAGCAAGGGTCGTCGTCCAGAGACGGCGCGCTACATCGGACCCCGGGTGTAGTGACAAATAAGCAAGGGTCGTCGTCCAGAGACGGCGCGCTACATCGGACCCCGGGTGTAGTGACAAATAAGCAAGGGTTTCATAAGATCCGTCTAGCTTCCTGGAACATAGGTTCCCTTACGGGTAGACTAATAGAATTAGTGGAGGTGATGATTAGGAGGAGAGTTGGTATTATGTGTTTGCAAGAAACTAAGTGGGTAGGTGAAAAGAGGAGAGTCATAGAGCCTTGGGGTTATAAGCTTTGGTATACGGGTAGAGATAAAAATCGTAATGGGGTAGGCATAATCATAGATAGACGGTTGCTTGAGGATGTAGTTGAGATTAGAAGAAAAGGTGATAGAATTTTACTGGTTAAGCTTATTCTAGGTGGAGAGATCCTTAATGTTATTAGTGCTTATGCACCACAGATAGGTCTTGATGACGCTAGTAAGCGTCTATTCTGGGAGGATTTAGACGAGGTGATGCAAAGTATACCTAGTGGAGAGAAGTTATTTATTGGTGGTGATCTTAATGGACATGTAGGTACTAGTCGTAGTAGGTTTGATACTATCCATGGAGGTTTCGGTTTCGGACAAAGGAATGAAGCAGGTGACTCGATTCTAGATTTTGCTTTATCTTATGACTTGATCTTAGCAAACACCTGGTTTAGGAAAAGAGAGTCCCATCTTATCACTTTTAGGAGCGGATCAAGTGCTAGTCAAATAGACTTTTTTCTGACGAGAAGAATAGATAGAGATTGTTGTATCGACTGTAAGGTAGTGTCAGGTGAGAGTGTAACCACTCAACATAGGCTTTTAGTTCTAGATTTTCGATTTAGAAGAGAACCTAGGAAGATTAGACGTAAGGTAGAGCCTAAAATTAAATGGTGGCGATTGAAAGAAGGTAATCAAAAGGCTTTTATAGATCGTGTAGTACAAGAAGCGGATTGGCAGTCAGAAGATGATCCAGACAAAATATGGAACAAAATGGCTAGTTGTATCAAGAAGGTAGCTAGAGACCTACTTGGTGAGTCGAGAGGTGGTGCTCCACCATCTAAGGACATATCATGGTGGAATGAAGATGTAAAGGCTGCTATTAAAATTAGAAGGGATTCTTACAAAAATTTGAAGAAAAGTAGAGATATGGAAAGATTTGAGAAGTACAAAATGGCTAAAAAGGAGGTTAAGAAAGCTGTTCGGGAAGCTAAATCTAAGGTCTACAAGGAGGTGTACGAGAAATTAGACACTAAAGAGGCTGCAAATGATATATACCGGATTGCTCGGATGCGGGAAAGGAAGACTAGAGACTTATGTGCGGTGAAATGTGTCAAAAATGAAAATCAGAAGGTTTTAGTTCGAGACGAGGATATCAAGGAAAGATGGAGAGATTATTTTGACAAATTGTTCAATGAGAGCTTTACTAAGAATTTGGATGGACTTGTCATTCAATCTCAAGATATAAACCGTGATTTCATGCGTAAAATAAGACTTCCTGAGGTTAAAAAAGCTTTGAACAGAATGGGTTTAAGAAAAGCGGTTGGTCCTGACGGGATTCCTATCGAGATTTGGAGATGCTTAGGAGAAATAGGCGTTAAATGGCTGACAGATCTGTTTAATAAGATTTGGCAGACAAAAAAGATGCCAAATGAATGGAAGAAAAGTATCCTTGTACCTATCTACAAGAACAAGGGTGACATTCAAAGTTGCTCAAACTACCGTGGAATAAAACTGATGTGTCACACCATGAAACTTTGGGAGAGAGTGATTGAACACATGCTAAGAAAGGATATTAAGATAACAGAGAACCGGTTTGGGTTCATGCCTGGACGATCGACGACAGAGGCTATTCATTTGCTTCGTCAACTTGTCGAGCGTTTTCGAGAGAGGAGAAGAGATTTGCATATGATATTTATTGATTTAGAAAAAGCGTACGACAAGGTACCTAGAGAGGTATTATGGGGGACAATGATGAAGAAGGGGGTCCCCGTCAAGTATATTGACATAATCAAGGATATGTACGATGGAGTAGTGGCAAATGTCAGAACTTGCGGCGGCTTAACGAGTGATTTTCCGATCACTATTGGTTTACATCAAGGATCTGCATTAAGTCCGTTCCTGTTTACCATCGTGATGGATGAGCTTACTAGAACTATCCAAGATGAGGTACCTTGGTGTATACTATTCGTTGATGATATTGTTCTAGTAAATGAGACGAAAGCAGGGGTTAATGCCAAATTGGAATTACGGAGGCAAACATTGGAATCTCGGGGATTCAGATTGAGCAGGTCCAAGACAGCATATATGAACTGCAAAATTAGTAGCCAGAGAAGTCAAAACCATATTGGTATAACATTGGAAGGGCAAGAGATATCACCGAGCGACCAGTTTAGATATCTAGGTTCCATCATCCAAAAGAATGGAGAGATCGATAGTGATGTTAATCAAAAGATCCAAGCTGGTTGGTTGAAATGGAGCAGTGCAACAGGGATTTTGTATGATCGTAACTTTCCGTTAAAATTGAAAGGGAAGTTTTATCGGAGCGCTATTCGGTCTGCCTTATTATATGGTACAGAATGCTGGGCTCCTAAGAAGCATCATACACAGAAGATGCACGTAGCGGAGATGCGCATGCTTCGTTGGATGTACCGTAACACTAGAAAAGATAAGGTGCGAAATAAGGATATTCGTGCAAAAGTTGGTATAGCACCTGTGGAGGAGAAGATGCGGGAAAACCGGCTAAGATGGTTTGGTCATGTACGACGCAGACCTATGAAAGCACCGGTTCGACGAATAGATACTCTCGATATGGGCAATGGCAAAAGGGCAAAAGGGAGACCGAAGAAAACATGGATGGAGGTGATACGAAACGATATGGTTGCCAAAAGACTCAATGAAAGTATATTATTCGATAGAAGTGAATGGAGACAAAAGATTCATGTGCTGGACCCGGCGTGATTCTCATGTTGGTTCATGTAGCCTACCCCATATGCTTGGGATAAAAGGCTCAGTTGTTATTGTTGTTGATTCTAAGAAGATAATGTTGCAACTTAATCATTGTCAGTATGAAAAATAGATAAGAAACAGTTTAAAAGCGAATTTGAAGGCACACATAACCACTTGCACAACAAAGAACATAAACATTTACCTCCAATGAACAGCTTGCTGCACAAATCGTGCACAAATAATCTGATAGCATGATAAGGCAGAACATGTGAGAAATTCCGAGCCCTCAAACGTTGCATCCTTTATTTCTTCTGCAACGGGTTGAAATACTTTTAACTCTCTAGAACAATTACTATAGTTTGTATATGCGAGTTGTTTCGTCGCATTTCAGTACAAAGATAGAAAACATTGTTGGATCTTTAAGACTGCAGTCGGTCACCAAACATGGCTGTGTTACTTAATAATACAGCCGTGGAGTACATAAAAGAAAAAGGTGAATTTCTAGATAATTAAGCAAAGAAAGAATGCTTCGATTAAACATAAATTGCCAAATACAAATTCCACAAGCAGTAGAATTCTTTTTCTCTAACAACGATTTCATCACAACTAACACAAGAGCTACAAAGAGCACCATCTTCACATAGAAAAAAAGATAATTCCCATAATCACATTTTTAATAGGAAAAGCCCAATAAAAATCTAAGCCTTTTTGGGCGATTTCTTGGGCGACTTGGGCTCTGCGCTGCTGCTCTCCTTCGTCTTCTTCGGCAAAAGCACGGGGTTAATGTTCGGCAGGACTCCACCATGAGCGATCGTGATCCCAGCGAGCAGCTTCCCGAGCTCCTCGTCGTTCCTCACCGCCAGCAGCAAGTGCCTCGGTATGATCCTCGTCTTCTTGTTGTCACGTGCCGCGTTCCCCGCCAGCTCCAAAACCTAAAAAACATAAAACCCCAAACATTAGGTATATAACAAAAAGGATGGAATTTTGGGCATAAATATTCGATTTCTCACCTCGGCTGCGAGGTACTCGAGGACGGCGGCGAGGTACACGGGGGCACCGCTGCCGACACGCTGGGCGTATCGGCCCTTCTTCAGGTATCGGCCGATACGGCCAACTGGGAACTGGAGGCCGGCCTTGATGGAGCGGGTCACCGCCTTCTTCTTGGGGCCGCCCCCCTTGCGACCGCCGGCACCCTTTTTGGTCTTCGCAGACTCCATTGACTGATATCTGAGATCTTTTTTTTGAATTTTAAGTCAGAGTTTGATGTGAGGAAAATGAAAAGGATTGGGAGTTATATAAAGGAGAGGGAGATGGGTGTATGCGACCGTTGGATCGTGGGAAGAATGGACGCTTGGGATTTGGAGGAGGGATGATCCGCGGCAATTTGTTTGGACCAATCAGAATCGAGATTCGTCTGATAGTTGTAACCGTTGGATTGGGGAGAGGATCAACCCCTTCGCTAAATCTAAAAAGGTTTTTTTGGATTAAATAAAAAAAAGAAAATTTAATGATAAAGTCAAGAAAGCCAACTGAGGTTTTTCTTTCTACATTCCGAAGGGAGTTTAATTCCATGATGATAGAGTAAAATAGAGGAGCTCTGTTAAATTTAGCCAAAATATCGTGACTATGAATATGAAAAAATGGATATTGTATTAAGATTTTACATAATCATTATATAAACTTCCACGGGCAGGTATTTAGTTCCTTAAAAGACGGTTATTTGGGAGATTGTGCATGATCGTATTAGTGTGATGCCGGGTGGATATCGGGATCCGGCTTTGTTATAACCGAAGGTTCCTATCAAAATTTAGGATGTTAATTAAGGTTATTGTTTAAATCTGATGCATACCAAAACCGAAAGTTTCTCAAATATTAAAATCGACTCTTGATGGCATGACACGTCAACGCTACAGCAACCGTGTTACTGATTATTCCAAATTGGCTAATCCAAGGCTTATACAATTTACATCCAAAGCTTAGCGACAAATCTTTCGATCAAGGATCGATACAAGGAAGCATAACCTATAGCTGATGATGCTCTATATTGGCGATCTTCCAGATCAGAACAATGACGTGTCCCAGAACTCAAAAGAAAGGGCCCACAGGGGCCGACCAGGCCACCCCAGTATCCGACCTGCAAGCACAAGCTGGCTCTCCACAGAGCCCCATGAAAATTGGCCTTCTCGGCCTCTCAGCTCTCCCTGAGCTGTCACAGGACCAAGACTCCTCGGCTCTCTCGCTCGTCCCTGAGCTCCCCAGCCGAGGCCATCTTCCTCGGTCCTCCGACCGACCAACTCCACCACTCACAGGCGTAACCGCCGCTCCGCAAATCTCGCGATGCGCAGATTCTCCGCCAGCAACATTCCACGTTACACGCCATCACGATCCCCTTTAACGGGCGATCCGCTCTTTACGCGTGCGTGACGTCGGGAGCGTAATTGCCGGCGAGATTCTCGCGCCTGTTGCTGCGTGCTGACGCCACTATATAAACACCCATCACAGAGGGGTCAGGTAAGCTTTTTTCACCCCACTTAGCCGTTACTCTGCTCGGATCTCGTACTAACTTGATCGTCGGAGGGTACTCGGTGGTACCAAACCACCCCGGGACTTCTTTGCAGGTACTCGGCATTGACTCCCCAAAACCACCAATCTCCTCAAAACCCATTGAGACACACACACAACAGGAGATCACCTCCAAGATCCACCGGGAGATCGACGGAAGACAACATCTGACGGAGACCCGAAAAGGACCTCCATCAGTTGGCACCGTCCGTGGTAAACGAAACTCCACAAAAACAAAGTTGGTCTTCCGATCTCCATCCACACGGCAAGCGATCACCGTGAAGATCCAGGTACCAGCCGCCACTTCCACCTCAACGGAGGCACGGGTGAACCTCCACCGAATGTCGTCGACTCCTCCGCCGGCCACCGCCTCACAGACTCCGGCGACCGTAGGCCCCTCGATCCGTCCCATTCAACCTCGAATTCCCACGTCGGAGAGCCTCACCTCGATCCTTGTCGCTCCCCTGTCCCTACCGAGGCGGTGGCGGTCAGCTCGCCTGCTTCCAGGCATGACCGGCATCCCCTCCCTCGACGGGGTCACGCCCATGAAGCCCGCATAGGCAGCTCGAGGACCACCTTACCGCGGGGCTCAAAGGACATCGCCGAAAAGTACCGGGGCCCGTCAAGAACTATGGTCATGACGACAGGGGGCCAGTCGAGCTCCCGCGAGACTCGGCACCCCACGCCGGCAGACGACGCCAACGGCCGCCCGAGCAAAAAGGCCAGGGGCCACGACCCTATCACCTTTGGTGACGGGGACCTCCACGGCATATCAATGCCCCACAACGACCTTCTGGTGATTACGGCCCGAATCCACCGGTACGAGGTCTACCGGATACTTGTCGACTCGGGCAGCTCGGCAGACATCCTCTTCCACGACTGCTTTCTGCGCATGGGGCTCACCACAGCAGACTTGAAATCGACCTCCCACGTCCTTTTAGGGTTCACCAACCACTCCATCCCGGTGGAAAGGGTGGTCACCCTGCAGTTCAACGTCGGGGAGCCCGGCCGCACCCGTACGTAGCCTGTGGACTTCATCGTAGCAAAGGTCCCATCGGCCTACAACGTCCTCCTCGGCCGCCCGATGAACTCTCTCCAGGCCCAGATATCGACCTACCACATGTTGATGTAGTTCCCTCTCGATCAGGGCGGGATAGGTCGGGTCTATGAGAACCAGCGGGTCGGTGTGTATAAATTTCCCTTGAGTTAGTGTAGGAATTTGGGCTAAATTTCTTGACACCATCCTTAACTATAATTGCATGTTTTTGACTAAGCTACCTTGAACTATTGCCGTAAACTCTCTTAAATTTCGGTTTGAAGGGAGTTTATTTTCACTTTAATACAATTAATAAATGTAGCCTTTGAGGGATCTTTTTGTTAGAAAACACTTCAGGGTAATTAATAGAAAAATGCTCATAAGCAAGGGCAGGCTATTGAAATTTAGACTTGTTAAAAAATCGAAAAAAGAAGAAGAAAGGGGATGATTTCCCTCCTTATGGCTTAGCTATTAGATGACACTATGTCACGCCCCGCTTCCCAGAGTACGCTAAAATGGGCACGTGACATATCCAACCATGCTACCTGTGGGTAGGAAGTATCCATCCACAGTCACATTACGGCCGTAGAGATATCAAGAACAAAATAAAACTATCTAAACATATCCATAAACCAAGATAAATCATGAGTCAAGAATAATAAAATGCGGAAGCGAAAGATCCAATACAAATAACTGGAATGTATGTCCCATAATGCGGGCTCACATCAGGAATAAAATGCAGGAAAGAAAAAACTAACTAATACAGGACTCACAGCTCAGCCTGCTGGCTGAAGTACTCCTGCTCGGACTGCAACAGCGGTACGGAATCTGGGCCATGCAAAACCCAGACGTCAGCGCGTCAAGTCATCAAGTAATATAATATGAACAATGTAGCAGGGAATGCAATATAAACATGAATAAAACAAGAGTAACAACAATATAAGTCAGAGCAGTGCAGGGTAATGTGCAGTGGGTAAACTGAACTGTTCTATCAGGTTTTCTATTCTAAAGTCTTTGAAACCAATTGATGAATCATCGATATAACTCAATAGTATCCCGTGCATGCCCGGGACCACGGTCTAAGACTCTCGGGCTGAAACCGAGACGTGCCGCTAGGCAGTAAAAGGTAGCAGGTACAGGCGAGTGATGTCAGCATCATCACTCCGGGGCTGGCCTAGCCCATAAGACTGATCAGAACATGTATCGAACTGTTGAGTTACAAGTCAGGTTTCACCTTTGATTTCCCCATACCCCCAAGTTATATGTGTATGTCAAGTCAGGTATCCCAAAATCAAGAAACTAATGCCAACACAGGATCAGGTAAACAGGTTTGTCTGGATAGACAACAGGAACGGTCCATGAGGACTACATGTCAGATTTGTTGGCATTAGACACAAGATCAAGTAACGGGTCAGGTCATGGTACATCAGGTCAAGTCAAGCAGTGGACGGTACCATGTCGAGTCAATCAATATGCGTGTAGCAAGTCAAGCCAAGATGTAAACAATGTCATAGGTGTGCTCACAGTCAGTTATATAATCAAGCATGGTTATCATCAACATGATATAAGCAATGAATTAAGCAATAGGCAGATTTACTCAATTTGCAGTACAGCTATCAGTTGTGTCACAGAGATGATTTCAATGTTATGCGAATGCAGGATGACAATTATGGCCTTTTAATCATGTTAACAAGTTTAAGAACTTGAGAGGTGTAATGATTTATATATACAGATTCAATACAGCTATTACAGGTTAAAATGCACACGGGTGTGCAAATGGAACAAAACTATAGAGATAGTTGCCATAAGCTATGTCAATATTAAAATGTGATTAAACAGGTAAATGTGGTTGTTGGTTCAATTGCAGACTGTAGGTTCCGAGTTTAAAGGTAAAATGATATAATACAATATTTACATGAAAATGAGAAATGATTGTACCAAAGCTAAATTTACAGATTTAGGATGTCACAATATATATGTAAATATTGTATAGCTTGTAGCAAGGGGTACTTGCCTCAACAGGTTGCGAACCGGGAAAAACGGAACGAAAAATGTCGGCGGGGAAACTTGCGACAGGCGCACGGTTCACGGAATGAACCCAAACGACGAACAGTGGAACCACACGGGTCGGGATAGCTCGCTGGAACGTCGGGACGCGTCGCCGGCACGGCCGGATTCCGGCCAAAAACAGAACAGTAAATGATCAAGTTTTCAACAAGAAAAGAAAGAGAACTAAAGAAGAAAGGAAGGAGGGTGGAGAAAGGAAATGCTCACGGGGATCTGTGCGACGAGTGGTGGCTGTCGACCTTGTCGACGGAGCTCCGGCGGTGGCCTACGACGGCAGCGAAAAGTTTTCAGATCAAGAACTTGGACCAGCGATGGAAGACGAAGAAAGGAGGAGGTGAGGGGATGTGAAACTTCACCGAGGAGGATGCGCGAGGACTGAGGACACGGGGCGAGGTCACCGGCGGCGACGCACGGCGGCGCAGACGGGTGCAAGGATGTGCAGGTGGCCGCGTGCAGGTGCAGGGAAGAAGGGAGAACGGAGGAGGGAGGTGCGGTGGATCGGTCGAGGGCGAGGAGACGAGGATGTTGGTGACATTCGCGTCGGCGTTGGTGCGGCAGCGGCGAAGGAGACGGCGGCGGTAGGGTTGCGCTATGGGTTAGGGTTTTTCAAAAGAAAGGAGGAGGGAGGCGGTTAAATATATATATATATAGAGAGAGAGAGAGAGATTTATGGGGGGAGAGAGAGAGTTACGGGAGAGAGAGAGATGAGAGAGAGAGAGATATAGATGAGAGAGAGAGAGAAAGAGAAAGCAAGAGAGAGAGAGAGATGCAGGTGGGGGCCCACGGGATTAAAAGGAATGCGATTGGCTTGGAATGCAAAATTTATGAAAGATTTAGAAGTAATATAAATATTATACGGTTAAACAATATTAGATGGTTAAAAGGGTTAAATATACCATGGTTTACAAAAAATATAAAATTTGGGATTTTGGCGCAAAATAAAACATTTCCAAATCGCGTCCGGGTCAGGTCCAAAAATTTGAAATTGAAATAATAGAATTTTAGGCGGGATCCAAAATTTAAAATGAAGTGTTTTATGATCAAAAAGCATACCCCCAAAACGGACACACGTACGTGCGCGTAGCCGTCCAAACTCGCCCGTTTCACTGAACGGGACGAGAACACGACGCACGGACGCTACCACAGGGTTAGGAGTGTCAAGCAGGCCAAGATGAATATTTTTAATTTTATTTTAGATGCCAAAAATTGTTATATGCAGAAATGAATTTGCCGGATAAAATTTACAGTAAATAACAATCAAGCAAGATAAGTGAAAAGAGTACCACATTACGCTTAAACAGTAACTGAAATTGGTAGCATTGGGCTCGGGTGTTACATTATACCCAACTACAAAAGAATTTCGTCCTCGAAATTCCAAGAATACAAAGATAGATAACTACAAGAAAAGGTGAGGAAATTTCTGCCGGATTTCATCTTCTCGTTCCCAAGTGGACTCTTCATGCGAGCGATTACCCCAAGAAACAAGTACAAGAGGGATCACCTTGTTCTTAAGAACCATTTCCCTTCGATCCACGATTTCAATCGGTCGCTCCTCAAAAGTCAAGTCTTCTCGTACTGTTAGCTCCGAATGATCCAATACGTGCGTTTCATCTCGAACATACCTTCGTAGTTGAGATACGTGAAACACATCGTGCACACTCGCCAAGGACTGCGGTAACGCCAAACGATACGCTACCTCACCAACACGCTCCACGATCTCAAAGGGTCCAACGAATCGAGAACTAAGCTTTCCTCGACTCCCAAAACGAATCACCCCTCTAGTCGGTGATATTTTCAAGAATACCAATCACCCACGGCGAACTCTAGAGGTCTTCTTGACGTGTCTACCCAACTCTTCTGTCGGTCTTGTGCTGCCTTCATATGATTCCTGATAGTGTTAACCTTCTCAACGGTCTGCACAACCAAATCTGGTCCCAATAATCTTCGTTCACCGACATTGTTCCAACAAACAGGTGAACGGCATTTACGACCATACAAAACTTCAAACGGAGCCATCTGGATAGTTGCCTGGAAATTGTTGTTGTCAGAAAACTCCACCAAATGTAGATGATCCTCCCCAGAACCCTTGAAGTCTAACATGCATGCTCTCAACATATCTTCAAGAGTTTGGATCGTTCTCTCCGACTGACCATCAGTTTGAGGATGATAAGCTGTGCTAAACTTCAATCGAGTCCCCAAACTTTCCGGTAAACTTCTCCAGAAGTGTGATAAGAACCGAGTGTCACGATTGGACACGATGCTCACCGGTACTCCATGCAATCTTACAATCTCTTGCATGTACCGCTCAGCCAAAGTCTCTGTTGATTGACCAACCTGGAAAGGAATAAGGTGAGCTGCCTTGGTCAATCGATCCACAATTACCCATACTGCATTGTTGCCTTTTAGACTCCGCGGTAAAGCCGTCACGAAATCCATGGTTATATGTTCCCACTTCCACTGAGGAATCGGAAGTGGTTGCAATAAACCAGCAACCCTTTGATGTTCCGTCTCAACTTGCTGACACACCAAGCACTTAGCCACAAAGCGAGTAATCTCCCGTTTCATGCCTTCCCACCAGAAATGCTGTCGAATATCTCGGTACATCTTTGTGCCTCTTGGATGTACGGAATAAGCTGAACTGTGTGCCTCCTTCATAAGCTCTTCACGAATACCCCCCTTTGGCACACACAACCGGCTACTATATCTCAACGAACCATCTTCATGGATCAATAGATCTGTTCGTAGTCCGGCTTCAACCTGTCCTCGAAACTTTTGCAATCCAGGGTCCTGCGATTGTGCTGCTTTAATATTCTCGATCAACAATGACTGTACTTGCAGCTGCATCAACTGTCCCGTAGAATGCGGTAGCACAACCTCCAAGTCAAATCTTCGAAAATCTGCAACGATCTCCTTCTGCGTAGTTAACACCTGAATTGCTGGTAACCGACTAAGCGCATCCGGTACGACATTAACCTTTCCCGGATGGTACTTAAGATCAAGATCGTAGTCAGCCATCAGCTCCAACCATCTACGCTGCCTCATGTTAAGCTCCTTCTGTGTGAATACATACTTCAAGCTCTTATGATCAGTGAAAACTTTGACCCTTTCGCCTAAAAGGTAGTGTCTCCAAATCTTCAATGCGAAAATCACTGCCGCAAGCTCCAAGTCGTGCGTTGGGTAATTCTTCTCATGGGTCTTCAGCTGTCTCGATGCGTACGCTACAACCTTACCATGCCGCATCAAAACACATCCCAATCCTTTCCCAGATGCGTCGCTGTGAATCACCACTCCTCCGGAATTGTCTGGCACGGTCAGAATATGGGCGGTTATCAACTTCTACTTCAACGTCTCAAAAGCTAACGCACATTTGTCCGTCCATACAAAAGGTACCTCCTTGCGCGTAAGCTTAGTTAACGGCTCCGCCAGACGAGCAAAGTTCTCCATGAATCTTCTGTAATACCCGGCGAGTCCAAGAAAACTTCTTATCTCCACAACATTCCTTGGAATCGGCCAGTCTCGAACTGCTGCAATCTTATCTGGATCGACGGCAATTCCATCGCCAGACACAACATGCCCCAAAAACTTTACTTCCTCCAGCCAAAACTCGCACTTACTCATCTTCGCATATAACTTCTCTTGTCTCAATGTCTGCAGTGCGATCTTCAAATGCTTAGCATGCTCCTCAAAACTCTTCGAGTAAACCAGAATATCGTCAATGAACACCACAATAAACTGGTCCAAGAACGGTGAAAAGATTCGGTTCATCGAGTCCATGAATACTGCCGGTGCATTCGTTACTCCGAAGGGCATCACTAAGTATTCGTAATGTCCATACCGAGTTCGGAACGCCGTCTTGCAAATATCTTCTGCTTTCACTCGGACCTGATGATATCCGGATCGCAAATCCAGCTTCGAGAATACCCTCGCGCCACTAAGCTGCTCAAAAGTTCGCCAATGCGAGGGATCGGGTACTCGTTCTTAATAGTCACCTGGTTTAATTCTCGATAGTCGATGCACATCCTTCTTGTGCCATCCTTCTTCTTTACTAGAAGAACTGGAGCTCCCCAAGGCGAGTTACTGCTCCGGATCCAACCCTTCTCAAGCAATTCAGCAACCTGTTTCTTGACTTCTTCCAACTCTACTGGTGCCTTTGGATAATACGCTTTGGATACTGGCGCTGCACCAGGAATAAGATCAATTGCGAACTCCACGTCTCGCTTCGGCGGTAAACCCGATATATCTTCAAACACGTCCATAAAATCACGAACAACAGCCGGCTCTTCACTTTCATCAACTTCCATTGCTGCAAGAATATTGTTTGTCGGCCTAGCCCTAAACTCGACTGGCCCGACGGAACTGCTTCCTCCAGTGAAGGTAAACTCGGGATGTCCGGGAATCTGGAAAATTACTTTCTTTGCCCTACAATCAATATGAACGTGGAAAGTGCCAAGAAAATACATTCCCAAGACGACTTCGTAGCTGCCCGTATCAATCACCAAGAAATCTGCAAAAAGCTCCCGTCCGCAAACAACAACTGTACAATCGTTACATTCCCTACTAGCTATGATTTTCCCATTCCCGGTGTGTATGTCCCAGAAACTAGACAGGGTCGTGTAGTCAATCGAGTGTGTAGTTAAAAACTTGGATGACATAAAACAATGGGATGCACCAGAATCAAATAACGCCAATGCGGGAAAACCATGAACGAGTAAAGTACCTGAAACAACTTCTCCTGACGCCTTAGCTTCTTCAGCTGTCAAGGTAAAAGCTCGAGCCTGATTAGGTCCTTGAGTCAGCTATTCCTGTCCATGGAACGGTCTCTGCGGAGGCTTCTGAATATCATCCCTTGTACGAAGTTTCGATGGACAAGCACTAACGGCGTGATCTGCCTCTCCACAACCAAAACAGAGTCCCAGCCTCCTACGACAATCCTTTCGCACATGTCCGGGTACATGGCAGTAGTTACAAATCACGCTCCTTTTCCGATCACCCACAATTGTTTTCTTCATTGGCGCTACGCTGCGTCTGTTCACCGGAACACTTCTACGTACAGACGTTTGGTTCAGTGCAGACGCCGGTTTCAGCTCGGTCTGTCTCTTTAGATTCTCCAGCAATCCCCTTATCACTCTACGCATGGCGGCTTTGTCCGCACGTCTTTGGTACATCTTCAAATTCTTACCGGCCATATTCCTGGAATCAAAATACCCAACATTAGCATGATGATAGATTCTGAATATAGATCAAGGCTAGAACTCCAAGATACTTAAATAGAGTACCGCATTGTAACCATGTCGTGGTATCATAGCCACAATTACTTAACTCCACCCAAGTCGCCTAAGTCCTAGAGATAACAAGAAATCAGGTTTTCGAGTCGATATGCAAAGGAAGTTTGCACATCGTAAAAGATATAATCAGAAAGAATGTGATTCAAAAATGGTAAATGGCAAGGTGGCAGGACATGTTTCCTAAACATGGGTATTCCTGATTCGTGTATTGGGTACAATACCCAACTACAAAAGAATCAACCCGACTAACCCATGGCTCTGATACCAAAAGAACCATATCACGCCCCGCTTCCCAGAGTACGCTAAAATGGGCACGTGACATAGCCAACCATGCTACCTGTGGGTAGGAAGTATCCATCCACAGTCATATTACGGCTGTAAAGATATCAAGAACAAAATAAAACTATCTAAACATATCCATAAACCAAGATAAATCATGAGTCAAGAATAATAAAATGCGGAAGCGAAAGATCCAATACAAATAACTGGAATGTATGTCCCATAATGCGGGCTCGCATCAGGAATAAAATGCAGGAAAGAAAAAACTAACTAATACAGGACTCACAGCTCAGCCTGCTGGCTGAAGTACTCCTGCTCGGACTGCAACAGCGGTACGGAATCTGGGCCATGCAAAACCCAGACGTCAGCGCGTCAAGTTATCAAGTAATATAATATGAACAGTGTAGCAGGCAATGCAATATAAACATGAATAAAACAAGAGTAACAACAATATAAGTCAGAGCAGTGCAGGGTAATGTGCAGTGGGTAAACTGAACTGTTCTATCGGGTTTTCTGTTCTAAAGTCTTTGAAACCAATTGATGAATTATCGATGTAACTCAATAGTATCCCGTGCATGCCCGGGACCACGGTCTAAGACTCTCGGGCTGAAACCGAGACGTGCCGCTAGGCAATAAAAGGTAGCAGGTACAGGCGAGTGATGTCAGCATCATCACTCCGGGGCTGGCCTAGCCCGTAAGACTGATCAGAACAGGTATCGAACTGTTGAGTTACAAGTCAGGTTTCACCTTTGATTTCCCCATACCCCCAAGTTATATGTGTATGTCAAGTCAGGTATCCCAAAATCAAGAAACTAATGCCAACACAGGATCAGGCAAACAGGTTTGTCTGGATAGACAACAGGAACAGTCCATGAGGACTACATGTCAGGTTTGTTGGCATTAGACACAAGATCAGGTAACGGGTCAGGTCATGGTACATCAGGTCAGGTCAAGCAGTGTACGGTACCATGTCGGGTCAATCAATATGCGTGTAGCAAGTCAAGCCAAGATGTAAACAATGTCATAGGTGTGCTCACAGTCAGTTATATAATCAAGCATGGTTATCATCAACATGATATAAGCAATGAATTAAGCAATATGCAGATTTACTCGATTTGCAGTACAGCTATCAGTTGTGTCACAGAGATGATTTCAATGTTATGCGAATGCAGGATGACAATTATGGCCTTTTAATCATGTTAACAAGTTTAAGAACTTGAGAGGTGTAATGATTTATATATACAGGTTCAATACAGCTATTACAGGTTAAAATGCACACGGGTGTCCAAATAGAACAAAACTATAGAGATAGTTGCCATAAGCTATGTCGATATTAAAATGTGATTAAACAGGTAAATATGATTGTTAGGTTCAATTGCAGGCTGTAGGTTCCAAGTTTAAAGGTAAAATGATATAATACAATATTGTACATGAAAATGAGAAATGATTGTACCAAAGCTAAATTTACAGATTTAGGGTGTCACAATATATATGTAAATATTGTACAGCATGTAGCAAGGGCTACTTGCCTCAATGGGTCGTGAACCGGGAAAAACGGAACGAAAAATGTCGGCGGGGAAACTCGCGACAGGCGCACGGTTCACGGAATGAACCCAAACGACGAACAGTGGAACCACACGGGTCGGGGTAGCTCGCTGGAACGTCGGGACGCGTCGCCGGCACGGCCGGATTCCGGCCAAGAACAGAACAGTAAATGATCAAGTTTTCAACAAGAAAAGAAAAAGAACTAAAGAAGAAAGGAAGGAGGGTGGAGAAAGGAAATGCTCACGGGGATCTGTGCGACGAGTGGTGGCTGTCGACCTTGTCGACGGAGCTCCGGCGGTGGCCTACGACGGCAGCAAAAAGTTTTCAGATCAAGAACTTGGACCAGCGAAGGAAGACGAAGAAAGGAGGAGGTGAGGGGATGTGAAACTTCACCGAGGAGGATGCGCGAGGACTGAGGACACGGGGCGAGGTCACCGGCGGCGACGCACGGCGGCGCAGACGGGTGCAAGGATGTGCAGGTGGCCGCGTGCAGGTGCAGGGCAGAAGGGAGAACGGAGGAGGGAGGTGCGGTGGATCGGTCGAGGGCGAGAAAGCGAGGATGTTGGTGACGTTCGCGTCGGAGTTGGTGCGGCAGCGGCGAAGGAGACGCAGCGGTAGGGTTGCGCTATGGGTTAGGGTTTTTCAAAAGAAAGGAGGAGGGAGGCGGTTAAATATATATATATATAGAGAGAGAGAGATTTATGGAGAGAGAGAGAGTTACGGGAGAGAGAGAGATGAGAGAGAGAGATATAGATAAGGAGAGAGAGAGAAAGAGAAAGCAAGAGAGAGAGAGAGAGAGATGCAGGTGGGGGCCCACGGGATTAAAAGGAATGCGATTGGCTAGGAATGCAAAATTTGTGAAAGATTTATAAGTAATATAAATATTATACGGTTAAACAATATTAGATGGTTAAAAGGGTTAAATATACGATGGTATACAAAAAATATATAATTTGGGATTTTGGCGCAAAATAAAACATTTCCAAATCGCGCCCGGGTCGGGTCCAAAAATTTGAAATTGAAATAATAGAATTTTAGGTTGGATCCAAAATTTAAAATAAAGTGTTTTATGATCAAAAAGCATACCCCCAAAACGGACACACGTACGTGCGCGTAGCCGTCCAAAGTCGCCCGTTTCACTGAACGGGACGAGAACACGACGCACGGACGCTACCACAGGGTTAGGGGTGTCAAGCAGGCCAAGATGAATATTTTTAATTTTATTTTAGATGCCAAAAATTATTATATGCAAAAATGAATTTGCCAGATAAAATTTACAGTAAATAACAATCAAGCAAGATAAGTGAAAAGAGTACCACATTACGCTCAAACAATAACTGAAATTAATAGCATTAGGCTCGGGTGTTACACACTAGATTATGACACCACGCGTAACACGTGGATCCATACACGATCTAAAATATTCATAGTTGAATCTCTGCATTACACATAATCATTACAAATTAACGATATGAGATTAAAAAAATATATAAACCCAACATTTTCTAGCTCAAAATAATCTCCATGAATTAAAGTTTATATGAATTTTGATAAATACTGTAGTTTTGAAAAATTAATGAAGTCTGCATTTATATTAGCTTCGTATATATTATAAGCATATTATTAGTTTTTAATGGAAAAAATAATTATCGAAGCGCAATTTCTTAAAAAAAAATTATATACCTATATACTATGCATTATTTTTGAAGAAAATAAGTAGGGCAAAGTACATATACTATGCATTATAAATAATCTAATGTGATTTAAACTATAACTCTTAAAAATGTATATTAATATCCATATAATAAACTATCACTAAATCTTCTTAAAGAATTCATTTCTTTATCATCTTATAGAAATGAGTAATAGTACATTGATAGGTAGAAAGTCAACATTAAAGAACATATTTGTATCTTTCTAAATGACAATGATAATTTTCAAACCTTACTTAAATTTTTAGACATGATTTTCTTTATCATTAATCTTCAATTTTCTAAATAGTTTGCCTCGTTATTTGATCAAGAGAGTACATGATTTCTTTCTTTCTAAGATAGATTATTGGTCAACGTAGATCTTGGTTTATCATTTTACAATTACGTAAAGGCTAGATTTTACTCAATAGCCAAATACAGATTCCACAAGCAGTAGAATTCTTTTCCTCTAACAACGTTTCATCACAACCAACACAAGAGCTACAAAGCGCACCATCATCCCATAGATCTTTTTTTTCTATAAAAAAAAGATAATTCCCATAATCACATTTTTAATAGGAAAAGCCCAATAAAAATCTAAGCCTTTTTGGGCGATTTCTTGGGCGACTTGGGCTCTGCGCTGCTGCTCTCCTTCGTCTTCTTCGGCAAAAGCACGGGGTTAATGTTCGGCAGGACTCCACCATGAGCGATCGTGATCCCAGCGAGCAGCTTCCCGAGCTCCTCGTCGTTCCTCACCGCCAGCAGCAAGTGCCTCGGTATGATCCGCGTCTTCTTGTTGTCACGTGCCGCGTTCCCCGCCAGCTCCAAAACCTAAAAAACATAAAACCCCAAACATTAGGTATATAATAAAAAGGATGGAATTTTTGGCATAAACATTCGATTTTTCACCTCGGCTGCGAGGTACTCGAGGACGGCGGCGAGGTACACGGGGGCACCGCTGCCGACACGCTGGGCGTACCGGCCCTTCTTCAGGTATCGGCCGATACGGCCAACTGGGAACTGGAGGCCGGCCTTGATGGAGCGGGTCACCGCCTTCTTCTTGGGGCCGCCCCCCTTGCGACCGCCGGCACCCTTTTTGGTCTTCGCAGACTCCATTGACTGATATCTGAGATCTTTTTTTTGAATTTTAAGTCAGAGTTTGCTATGAGGAAAATGAAAAGGATTGGGAGTTATATAAAGGAGAGGGAGATGGGTGTATGCGACCGTTGGATCGTGGGAAGAATGGACGCTTGGGATTTGGAGGAGGGATGATCCGCGGCAATTTGTTTGGACCAATCAGAATCGAGATTCGTCTGATAGTTGTAACCGTTGGATTGGGGAGAGGATCAACCCCTTCGCTAAATCTAAAAAGGTTTTTTTGGATTAAATAAAAAAAAGAAAATTTAATGATAAAGTCAAGAAAGCCAACTGAGGTTTTTCTTTCTACATTCCGAAGGGAGTTTAATTCCATGATGATAGAGTAAAATAGAGGAGCTCTGTTAAATTTAGCCAAAATATCTTGACTATGAATATGAAAAAATGGATATTGTATTAAGATTTTACATAATCATTATATAAACTTCCACGGGCAGGTATTTAGTTCCTTAAAAGACGGTTATTTGGGAGATTGTGCATGATCGTATTAGTGTGATGCCGGGTGGATATCGGGATCCGGCTTTCTTATAACCGAAAGTTCCTATCAAAATTTAGGATGTTAATTAAGGTTATTGTTTAAATCTGATGCATACCAAAACCGAAAGTTTCTCAAATATTAAAATCGACTCTTGATGGCATGACACGTCAACGCTACAGCAACCGTGTTACTGATTATTCCAAACTGGCTAATCCAAGGCTTATACAATTTACATCCAAAGCTTAGCGACAAATCTTTCGATCAAGGATCAATACAAGGAAGCATAACCTATAGCTGATGATGCTCTATATTGGCGATCTTCCAGATCAGAACGCGCGGCAGATGACGTGTCCCAGAACTCAAAAGAAAGGGCCCACAGGGGCCGACCAGGCCACCCCAGTATCCGACCTGCAAGCACAAGCTGGCTCTCCTCAGAGCCCTCTGAAAATTGGCCTCCTCAGCCTCTCAGCTCTCCCTAAGCTGTCACAGGACCAAGACTCCTCGGCCCTCTCGCTCGTCCCCGAGCTCCCCAGCCGAGGTCATCTTCCTCGGTCCTCCGACCGACCAACTCCACCACTCACAGGCGTAACCGCCGCTCCGCAAATCTCGCTATGCGCAGATTCTCCGCCAGCAACATTCCACGTTACACGCCATCACGATCCCCTTTAACGGGCGATCCGCTCTTTACGCGTGCGTGACGTCGGGAGCGTAATTGCCGGCGAGATTCTCGTGCCTGCTGCTGTGTGCTGACCCCACTATATAAACACCCATCACAGAGGGGTCAGGTAAGCTTTTTTCACCCCACTTAGCCGTTACTCTGCTCGGATCTCGTACTAACTTGATCGTCGGAGGGTACTCGGTGGTACCAAACCACCCCGGGACTTCTTTGCAGGTACTCGGCATTACCATCAAAATTATTCGTTGGAGGGACATCTGATACTTCCAATTGTTCCTTCTGAACCAAAAGTTCAAAAGAATGCTGGGTGTTTGACAGACCGAAGTCTATCATCGAAGATATTGATGTATCGTCTATAATTTCAACCAATGCATTTCCACTAAACAAAGGCCATATACAACTTAATTTAAGCTTAATTTCACGGGGATCGTATTTCGTGATTTTGAACACTTTATTCTCGATTTCATTATAAGTCGTTGATGGTTCTAATCGCATGATTCTTGCAGACCCGCCCATATACTCAGGACCTTGTGCACTGGTGATAATCCGACCATCGTATTTACATACAACAAATAACTTGAACTTGACATAATCTGCATCAAACAATATCAAGCCAACAATAAAAAAAAGCGTTAACAACTTCATACAATTACAGTCAAAACATGTACAATCATACCTAGAGCTATGGTCTTCAAAGTCCACTAGATTGCTCCTAACTGTTCCAAAGCGACAAGTTGTGAGATAACCCTCAAATCGTCTCTTCACTGCCAATTGTGGCCAGGTAAGGACAAGTGAGGAAAGGAGGGTTCCGCTCACGAATCACCGTGAGACGGGCCTTTTAAAATTACCTTTCTCACTTGTCTAGCCTGGACACCACAATGTCAAGTTTAGATAAACGATCGAATGCCCACAAACTTCCTTTATCCTATTGAGCACGACAGTCCTTAGTTGGCCGAGTCTTGATAATTTTTTTATTAAGCTCAAGGGTAATACGTATGCTTTTAGTGATTTTTGGGGTCTTAGGAAGGGTGATGAAATCCCCACCCAATCTGAATTGGTGTTATAACCTCTTAAAATCCGTATTATTTATGCAAAACAGTAACAAACAAAAATCTAAAACACTTTCAAAAAATTTATTTGGGTCGGCGCAAAGAATCCTGCACACAAATAGTTTTATTGGAGAGGGGGAGAGAGTTTGTGCAAAGAATACTGCAGGAAAAATAGTTCAGAGGAATTCAGAGGAGGTGAGAAGAGAATTGAAATAATCACAGAGAATTTGGAACTTCAAATTTTTTCCCTGTGCTTGTTTTGGTCTTCTCTTCCTGTTTAGAGCCACTGAACCTTGGTTTGGTCACTGAATTTGCTCAAGAATTTTACAGCAAGCCGTGGTTCCGTCTTGATACGTCATGGTGTAGCCACGAGATATGGGTCTAACTTCAAATTGCTATGGCACTGAACTTGACCTTCTTCCTAGCCTGCAACTTGCACAAAATAAAAAATAAGGGTAGCGGAATGGAGAGTTGCAGAGAGCTGTATTTATAAAAGATGAGGGCGGGTTCTTGGAACATGACCTCCTCAAATTATTGAAGGGGGTGCGTTCTAAGAACCCTCCCTCTTCAATATGATAAAAAAAATATTAAAAAACATGATGTGACTTCACACTGAATAAAAAAGATGATGCGACAACACTAAAAAAAATCCGCACTGTGCGTAATAAAAACATATCAGTCACCGTGTCAAAAAAAAACAAAGATGGGGGCGGGTTCTTGGAACGCGACCTCTTCAAATTATTGAAGGGGGCACGTTCTAAGAACCCGCCCTCTTCAATATGATAAAAAAATCTTAAAAAACATGATGTGGCTTCACACTGAATAAAAAAGATGATGTGACATCACTAACGTAATAAAAACATATCAGTCACCGTGTCAAAAAACAAAACAAAGATGAGGGAACCCGCCCTCTTCAAATTATTGAAGGGGGCGCGTTCTGAGAACCCGCCCTCTTCATTTCAGTTTAATTATTGTACTGCTTATTATTTGTACTGATTGATTTGACAACACACTCTTAAAAAAAATTAATAAAAGATGAGGGCGGATTCTGGGAACACGCCCTCTTCAAATTATTGAAGGGGTCAAGTTCTGGGAACACGCCTTCTTTAAATTATTGAAGGGGACGCGTTCTAAGAACCCGCCTTCTTCAATATGATAAAAAAAATTAAAATACATAATCTGACTTCACACTGAATAAAAAAGATGATGTGACAACACTTAAAAAAACAAATATCACTCACTGTGTCCAAAAAAATGCAAAGATGAGGGCGGGTTCTTGGAACCCGCTCTCCTTTCCCTATAAAAACCCGCCCTCTTCTTCAGTATGGTTTGTTCAAATTAACTATGTGTCCAAATTCTCTCCTCTTATCTAAATCTTTTAGGGATTAAAATACCAAAATAATTTCAATGGAGAATCAACCATTCGACAAATCTCTGCTCATAGATCAAAACGAACACAGATCTTTCAATATATTACAGGGAGAGGAAAGATTCAAAACTTATTCAATTTTTTTTAATTTCCCATTTCTTTTAATTTTAATAGTTGAAAATAACATAATTTAATTTTGCAGGATGGAGATAATCTCACAGTCGTCAGCCATAGTTCTGACAAGTGGCAAGTTACCGACCAGCGAATAATCGAGCGGATTCGAAAGGTCCGATTTTATGAAGCTTCATTGCTTCGTCATACCCAAATCGACCACGCCCTCGTTACCTCTCTAGTTGAGCGTTGGAGAAAAGAGACCGACACTTTTCATCTAAGATGGGATGAGGCCATTATCACACTCCAGGATATTGGCATCTTACTCGGTTTGCGGGTCAATGGGCTTGTATTGGTCGGAGGATAAATTGTTGGTCCAGATACCGACCACCCATGCTGGGATACATATGCCGAGTCTGCTCTCGGACAGGTAAAAATTAATGTCAATAAACTCTCGATATCTTTTCAACACCAAATATTGTTTTATATCTTATTAAAAACTAGATCTTATTTTTAATATAATTATGAAGTTTAAATTTTAGCTAAGTAAATTATTTATATTTAATATTCAGATTCAGATTCTCTCTTATTTCCCCTCTTTAGTGTACCTATTGCATGGACATTTTGCACATTATTTTTAGCTTTAATATTTCACAAAAATGCTAATATCAGGCACCAGGAGGCTATAGTAAGAGGTATAAGATCAGTTTAAACTGGCTAAAAGATACATTTACTAATATCTCTGATGAAGCCACCGATGAAGTCTTGGATAGACATGCACGTGCCTACATTCTGTACATGATCGGTTCTTGGTTGATGCCGGACCAATCGGCAACGCATGTCCATCCGTTATACCTTGGGTTTCTTACGGATTTTGATGTGTGTGGCCAATATGCTTGGGAAGCAGAGGTCCTGGCCTTTCTTTACAAGGAACTCGATAAGACATGTGCTCCAACGAAGAATAAAATTTGCGGCTGCATTACATTATTTCAAGTACATTCCTTGTTTTTAACAGCTAGACCTTTGCAAAATTGTAATATTGGTTCTTTCTCTTATCATCTGACACTTTATTTATAGATTTGGTCATGAGAGCACAAGTGTATGGGAAGATCGGATCGAATTAAAATCACTGCCATGGATACCCCTGGAAAGACTCTCGGCTCTTTGTGGAATAACAAGAAAGCTTATAAGGCTCCTCGTCGACTACTTAGGTACTATAGAGATGAGTTGGATCGAATGGAGGCGACTCAGGTAACCATAACTTAGGAAATTAACTTTGTTTTAAAATTTTAAATTACCTTCATTACAATTTGGTGCTTTATTTGCGCAGTTCACGTGGACGCCTTATAAAGCATATCGTCTGTAAGGCTTACCTGACATTTGTATCGAAGGAGAGCCGGTTTGGCGGGATCGATGCCCACTCCTCTGCATTAATATCGTTGTCATGCACCTACCGGACCGGGTGTTGCGACAGTTTAGTAGATTGCAACATATTCCTGTCCCGCCGCCTTCGCCTATGACAATAGAGGGAGACATGCGAGGAGGAAAGGCGAAGCGTGATTGGAGGGAGCATCATCATCAGTATTTGCTGAGATGGGTGGATAGGCAGCGTAATATTGCCTTACAGCAAATAGGTTACCAAACAACCACCGACGCTGCCAAACCATATCTACAGTGGTATAAACGTGTCACCATAAGATATCTTTCTGCCCCCCCTAATGACTTCCCAAACATCCAGCGGTACGAGCCTAGAGGCCACGTGGAACGAGATCTGGTAAGTTGAATTATTTAAATTATATTACTTTTTAACATCCGGCGGTATGAGTCAATACTTATTTCTTATTTCTAATGTAACGACAGGCTCGTGGATTGCATTATATACAATCAATGATGTAGGATCCATATCCCCCTGATGCTGGTCCGGATACTCAGGCTTTATTTTCAAATTGCGGCTCATATATTGGTGGTATATTCGGTGCATATAATATGCTTTCACATTTCTCGCGGGCACCAGAGCAGCAGCATGAGCCGGCACCGGAGTAGCAGCATGAACCGACACCAGAGTCGCACCATGAGCCGACACCAGAGCCGCAGTATCATGGAGATCTAAAGCAGTAGGATCAGTGGTTTGGATCACCATATTGTCAGCAGCAACCCTGACAAACCGGACAAGCGCAACAACTGGAGGAACAACAGTTTTGGGGGACCGGTTTTGCGCAACAACCGTCTTGGGGGTCAGGTTTTGCACAATAGCCGTCTTGGGGGTCAGGTTTTGCGCAACAACAGCAATCTTGGGGGTCAGGATTTGCGCAGCCATGGGGCCCAGGTTTTGTACAACAGCAGCCGCATGAAACCGGGACAGGTTCTTCGCAACAACTGCCCAGTTGGGATACGGATCTTTCGTCCTACATACAGTTGTTGGGAGGCAGCACATATCCGACACATGTCCCACATTCAGGATTTTCCGAATCACATCCTGTTGAAGCCGAAGTTGAAGCCGAAGAGCAGATGCCGCCGCCGCCGCCATATACCCGAAAAACGGGAGGGTCCTCCAGTCATCCCAAGAGGCACAGGCTTACGTTAAGCCTTCTCGGATTGGTAAAGGGAAAGGGAAGGCGATAGTTATATAATTTTACAAACAGATATGATTTTTTTGTATTATAAATTTGACGGATTCATTTTGTTATTAGAGTGTACACCATATTCATACTATACAATTTTATTCTTTTATTCGAATTTTTACTAATTTTCTGTTATTTATTTAATATTTTTTTTAAATGGGTCGGGTTCCCAGAACCCGCCCTCTCCTATAATGTGTAGGGCAGATTCTAGGAACCCGCCCTCTAAACTGTGGGGGGTGGGGTCGTCACAAACCGCCCTATTCCTATAAATTAAAATCAAATGGTTTTATTTTAATAATTTTAATTTAAAACTAACCTATTTCAAAAAAAACCTAAATTGTAAGGACTAAGTGAGATCCCGCTATTGGAATTGATGAATCTAAATTGTGAAGATTATCCACTATTGGATCATTCGAAGAGTTTCTTGTTTTGGATTATTTTGACATTTAGTTTCGAGTGATTTATACTTTCAGACAATAGTTTTGAAGTATTGGTTTGCTTATTTTTATGGTATACGAGATTGGGTTTACATTGTTTGTAGTAGAATTTCGGGCATTTTTCCTTTAAGGTTTTGGCCATTGTTTTTGTAATTAACCCTAAATTGTAAAAAATGTAATAAGTTTGACTTGTTCGTTTTCTCGGCGAACAATTTCAATATGATATAATCAAGTTATATTTCAATTTGATTGTATCAAAAGACTCGCAGCCTTCCATCCATAGCTTTCATCGTTTTCTCTGCTTCTATTTCCAACGAATAATCGATAAAAGCGCATCTTTTTGGCCTCTAGGTTCTTCCATCTCTTATCAACCTTGCTAGAAAAAAAAATCAATCTCAAACAATACAATACAAGCACAAAACTATAAACTGAGCTCTTTATTAATAGAAATATCAACAAAATACCTTGTTTGATATTTTCAAATTGCAAAAACACACCGTAGAGCTCCTCATCAGCAGTATAAAATGACAGTTCTAAAAGTTAAGCAATAGTTTGTCATTTTCTCAATTAAATCGCTACTATTATTGGGAGAAAATTTGGAAATTTATAAATCAATTCACAAATCTTACTGCTGATAAATATTTTTGAGTTGAAAAGCCTCTTCTGAAAGAATTGATGGGTCGCCTTCAAATTTGGAATCGCCCACATCAAATAATAAGGATGCATAAACCCTAAAACCCCTAAAAAGTCGTGAAAAAAGATGGGCTTTTTTGTACTTAGCCTCTAACTCTTCATATTTATATGACACCCTGAATCTCTCATATAGTCATATTTATGCATAATAACCATTAAATCCTTGGTACCACAGCCCCTTTGTTGCGTCAATATGAGTGAAATAAGATGGTTGGGCCTTGAGTTAAGTTAAACAGACCCCACTCTTAGGGCCTATGTCATGTGACCCCTGAATCTCTCTTTGCAAAGTGATTTGTATGAATTGTGGGTTGGTTGCTGGCTAGTTCTAGTATCATTTTTAGTTCATTTGTATTGCTTATATACATTTTGAAAGAAAACATTTCAATATGAATAAGCAATGTGATCATTTTTTTTATTGAGTGTGGAGCGTTTATTTCTTTTAAGAAAATTATGACAATATGGATCATTTTAAAAAGATACACCCTCCACCATTTTATTCGACAATCGGTGCTTCCATCTTGATTTTCATCGTCTAATATATCGATACACCAAATTTCATGTGATCACACCTTTTCACCGATGATTTAGCGAGTGAAAAATCAACGGTTTACCGACAATAGATCTTTTTACATTGCTAAATCAACGGTGAAAAAGGTGTTAGAATCACAAGAAATTTGATGTATCGACATATTAGACGATAAAGATTATGATGGTAAGTGTTGATCGTCGAATAAAATGGCGGAAGGTGTATTTTTTGCCGCCACCTAACGAAAAAACCTCATAGGCCTCTTTCCACTATTATCAAGATAATTATAGAAATTGTTTTAGTCTAGTTCCTCGTATATATATTGAAATAAGTTACCTCACTTGTTACTTCGTCGCTCTTTTGTCTAAGCCTTTTTCTCTCAAATGGAAGCGGCTACTATTTGGTAAAAGAAAGAATATTGACTTATGAGCCTAATGTTGTGCATCACTCTCCATCCGGTCTAAATCCAAACAGTCTATATGTAATGGGCATATGTTATATTTTTCATATCCGTAGACGGGCTCACATAAATACAATGGGATGGGATGGATTTGAGAATCCGCACGGGCTAGACTAATTTTTAATTAATTTATACAGTAAATCAATGCTTATCCATCGGTTATAATCTTCCAAGTGTGTATTATGATTGGACACCCTTAAATCAGTCTAGAACCAAATTGCAACTATCGTCGGTTGAAAGACACTCAAGTGATATAATTTAGAAATCAAGTTATGACATTACAAATTGCAAATCTTGAATAAAACCGCCATCACACAATCTTTCATCTATAGTTTTTTTCCTTCACGTGCGACAGACACAAATATTCTAATAGTTACTCCTTTAGCTCTAGATAAAAAATGAGCTTATTTGAAACAGCTTATCTGGATTGTAGACGAGGAATTGGCTAAGACCTATCTTGCACTCTTCAAGATTATTAATTTCATTAATTTTTGGTTTGAGTGTGTTGGATCCATTACTCGATGTAGAGAACCATGAAGATAGTGTCCTGTTATTCTGCAATGACCCAAACTACTCATGACCTTAATATTATATAGTTTTGAACAAAATAATGTGGAATGAATGTAATTGATCAAATACTTGAAAAGTAAAGAACCATAAAGATGGTCCTTTTTATTCAGTATTGAATCGAGCAAATCATATCCATAGCGATATTGAAATAAATGAAATAAAATTAATAAGAATTGTTCTTCTAAAGAGTAGACCGCCAATCTCTCAAGAAAGAGGTATAGGAACCATCAATCAAGGGATAGGGCTATCTATCTCTTTATTAATTACATCTATCCTAGAACATTAAGAGAAGATAAATATAAGCAGCAACACATGAATTACATTTTTTTATTGATATCACAAAGTTGGTACAAATTAATCTCTCATGAAAGAGAAAACAAAAAATAGAGAAGGGAAGGAAAAGAAAGGGTTCTTGGGTGTCTAGGTCAGTAGGTCTACAGGCCTAGTACCCTCACCTTCTTAAAGAATTTTCAAAAGCGTCTATTTCTTGTCCATCTTCCTCTCTCTCTGTTATATGGTATTTTTTCTATCCTTTTATGTGTCGTCCAAATTGAAAGAGGTCTTTTTATTTATGGACTAAGGGGGTGTTAGTTAGAGGGGGCATGTGGCATAAAGTGTTTGAAAGGGAAGTTGTAACGATTAGTTATCAAGCCTATTTATCATAACTTCCTCCCACACTTCTTATCAAAATTATATGTATCAATATACATATGATTTTATATCTGATTTATATATAAATATATATTAGAAAGTTTTGCTATTATATTTTTTAACATGGTAAAAAAATATAATGGTGTTGAGCATGTGTAAAGGAATTGTATGATCAATATGAATGGTATCAATGTCATATAAAATTGTTGTGTAGAAATTCATAGTATGCTTAAGGTTGGGAATATTCGATCATTTTTATCATCTTTCATTTGGATTCGGTCTTTGAGTTCAACATATGAATTGTTCCATATCGAATTACGAATCCAATGAGTCATATTAAATTTGGACATTATTTGCTATAGTTTCATTATATTACAAAATTGTTGCGCAAATAAAATTTATGCAGTCTGAAATAGATAAATATAGACTATTATGGTGTCCACATGGATTAATATGGAAACACCACTAAATTTAGGGACTTGTATCGATACACCTTTAAAGAATGAATTGACTAGGGCTAGGGTCGACCATCTCCCCATAATTGTGGTCGCATGACATATCCCTAGTAGGGGGATTTGTTTAACTTACTCATGGCCCAATTCTCTTGTTTCACACTTATTAGCGCAACAAGGGGGCCGCGGTACTAAGGATTTAATGGTTATTAGTCATAAATATGATCGAAAGATTCAGGGGTGTCGTGTATAAATATGAAGTGTTAGGGGCTAAGTACCGAAATCCCCCCATCTTTTCAGGATATTTTAGGGTTTGTGCATCTTTATAATTTGATGCGGGCGATTCCAATCTTCAAGAAGGCAACCACTCAATTCTTTCAGAAGAGGTTTTTTAGCTCAGAAATATTTATCAGTAGTAAGATTTGTGCATTGATATATAAATTTCCCCCCAATACTATTACCGATTTAATTGAGAAAATAGAAAATTATTGCTTAATTTTTAGGACTATCATTTTATACTACCGATGAGGAGCTCCACGGTGCATTTTCACAATTTGGAAATATCAAACAAGGTATTTTATTGATATTTCTCTTAATAAAGAGGTCAGTTTATAGTTCTGTGCTTGTATTGGATTATTTGAGATTTATTTTTATTTGATTTTTTTTCCAGCAAGGTTGATAAGAGATGGAAGAACCCAGAGGCCGAAAGGGTATGCTTTTATAGATTATTCGTCGGAAATGGAAGCACAGAAAGCGGTGAAAGCTATGGATGGAAGGGTATCAGTCTTTTGATACAATCAAATTGAAATATAATTCGATTATATCATATTGAAATTGTTCGCAAAGAAAACGAACAAGTCAAACTTATTACATTTTTTTATAATTTAGGGTTAATTACTCAATCACTGGCCAATACCTTAAAAGAAAAAAGCCCAAAATTCTATTACAAACAATGCGAAAACAAGTTTTTTGGGCTAAATAAAGCAGTTGTTTCATTATAGCATGGATTTGCTTGGAAAGAAATCGTCAAACATTGATAGAGTATTGAAAAAAGTTGGTATTTGCGCTAAGAAGCCATAGTACTGTCGATTTTGTGCTATTAGCGCCTTGCTTGTAACACACCCATCTATGCCTCGTCTCGCACTTATCAGCCCTTGACCGTGTTTTTAGCACATCGCATCCCCGAGTTAGTCGGTGTGTATAAATTTCCCTTGAGTTAGTGTAGGAATTTGGGCTAAATTTCTTGACACCATGCTTAACTATAGCTGTTTTTCAATAAGCTACCTTGAACTATTGCCGCAAACTCTCTTAAACTTCGGTTTGAAGGGAGTTTATTTTCACTTTAATACCCTTAATAAATGTAGCCTTTGTGATCTTTTTGTTAAAAAACACTTTAGGGTAATTAGTAGAAAAATGCTCGAACGCAAGGGCAGGCTATTGAAATTTAGACTTGTTAAAAAATTGAAGAAAAAAAAAGAAGAAAGGGGATGATTTCCCTCCATATGGCTTAGCTATTAGATGACGCTAGATTGTGACACCACGCATAATGCGTGGGTCCATAGATGATCTAAAATATCCATAGTTGAATCTCTGCATTACACATAATCGTTACAAATTAATGATACGAAATAAAAAGAATATATAGATCCAACTTTTTCTAGCTCAAAATAATCTCCATGAATTAAAGATTATATGAATTTTGATAAGTACTGTAGTTTTGAAAAAATTAATGAAGTCAGCATCTATATTTAGCTTCGTATATATTATAAGAATATTATTAGTTTTTGATGGAAAAAATAATTATTGAAGAGCAATTTTTTAAAAATAATTATATACCTATATACTATGCATTATTTTTGAAGAAAAAAAGTAGGGCGAAGTGTATATACTATGCATTATAAATAGTCTAATGTGATTTAAACAAAAACTCTTTAAAATGTATATTACTATTCATATAATAAACTTTCAGTAAATCTTCTTATATGATTCACTTCTTTATCATCTTATAGAAATGAATAATAGTCCATTAATAGGGAGAAAGTCAACATTAAAGAAAATATTTGTATTTTTCTAAATGACATTGATAATTTTCAAACCTTACTTAAATTTTTAGACGTGATTTTCTTTTTCATTAATTTTCAAGTTGAATATCAAGGTAGTACTTGATTTTTTTCTTTCTGAGATATATTATTGGTCAACGTAGATCTTGGTTTAACATTTCACAATTACGTAAAGGTTAAATTTTACTTAAATACCAAAATCTTTTGCTGTTTTTAAAATATAAATTCCTTATATTTTATGACTTGTAAGTAGATACCAAAAATAATCATGATACCCATATTAAATACCATGTTTTGATGTTTTTCGATTTATAATTTACAAATACAATTATTAAGTTATATCATGTATTGTTGTGGCTATAAACCAATACAAATAATAAATTATATCAATATTTTAGCTGAAAGATTTTCTATTTCCATGAATTTATTACCCATTTTGTTAAATAATGATAGTTATTTGAAATGTGAAATTTTAGCAGCAACTTTAAAGCAAGTATAGTTTCTAAAAGCAAATATAAAACAACTATTGTTATTTTATACATTAATTCTCGATTTCATATGCTTAAGAAAAAGATATATGATATTAGTTGTTTTTTAAGATACAAATATTATTCATTCTCGTTTTTTTTAAATTCCAAATATATATCAATTATTATTAGCCATAGGATCCTAGGATAGATTAAAGGAATATGAATATATCCAAGGGCAAATATGGAAAAGCCAAAAATAATGCTTTGATTTGCAAAAGATTCCTTGGCCAACCAAAATTTGTTATAGATTAATAGATGGATGGATGGACGGACGGATAGATAGATAGAAGCATGATTATGATGAAATCAAATGACATTTTTCCGATCCAATATTTGTTTCTAATCTTTTGTAGTGTAATATGATCGGCCCTTTGATGTCATAGTATGATCTCTATGCAAAAAAACTGATATTGCAATCCTCTGTTTCAATTTTTGCAAGATTCTCCGCGGGCGATTGATTTTCGTGGAAATTCAAACCCTAAATTTGCAGATGATATCTCATAACATATGTTCTGTTTGTGAAATATGCCTCGCCTTTCAGCTCAATTCAATGTAACAAAATCTGTTTCCCTGCTTTGTAACAAATTGCCTTGGGTTTGATCATTGATGCAATTTGTGAAGTGTAGCCTGATTATTGAATGATATTACCAATTGTTTGCAATGTGTTTGCAATATGTTCACAATTACAAAATTTGCACTTCTGTCGTGAAATTCTCCAATAATTTTTCTGGTTCTTTTTCTGCCAAATGTAAAATTTGACAGCAGAATATCAAATGATTAATTATTCATGTAGTATTGTTGATTAATGAGAGGCTTACTTGCATTAAGTAGGAAATGAGAGGCTTACTTGCATTAAGTAGGAAATGAGAGGCTTACTTGCAGCCAGCAAGCATACGCTAAAGCACTGTATTTTTCATCTACTATTTGCATAATTCACGCGAATATTTCTTCCGTCCAGCAACAAAAAATAACTCATGAGACAATAAGAAACACATGTACTCCTTTAAAAGTAAAATGCAAATTGAATGAATTCAAAGAGTACCGCTTTACCTGGCCGTCCATCTTCTGAAGTGCCAAGGAAGCATGATCAGTTTCTGAAGAAAATTGGACGAAGCTGTATCCTTTTGATTTTCCAGTCTTTCGATCGCATATCACTTTAACTAGAAACATGCACGCATGTTTTAACCCTTGAGAAGATTTTCGATCAGGCTATCAATAAATGCTGAGATATTTACAATCGATGTCGATTAGGATACCTTGGATGATTTCACCATACTCTTCAAAAGCGTCTTTCAGAACAGGTTCATTTGTGTCGTATGAAAGGCCTATAGCTCAATAAAATTCGAATAAATTGCCGGATAAATCATCTAGGCTTATGTTCTAATAGAATATTTGAAAATATATTACTATATCCCAAACCTAACCAAGGGTTCTAATACTAAACAAAATCAAAGCAAGGATAGGATCACTAGAAAGGAATAAGGTATTATTTATTTGATACTCAGAAAACATAGCAAATTTCAACTATGGTAAGATAACCAGAAAATGACTTGGTTATCGAATAGAGAAAAAAGGCGGACTCAGAGAGACGTAAGCCTCATCCAAATACGAATCGGAGATTGAAACGTGTTTTATGAGCAATTCTGACACGAGTACATAAATGATTCTTGGAAATTGCAGGAACAAGTTTTTCATGTCCGAGTTGAAAGTAGTTTGCATTTTAGTAAATATTCTAGGAAGATAATGTTGCAACTTGCAAATGATAAAAATAGAACAAATTTTTCAATTCTGATATCAGTTGAAAGTAATTTGCATTTTAGTAAATATTCTAGGAAGATAATGTTGCAACTCGCAAATGATAAAAATAGAACAAATTTTTCAAGTCTGATATCAGTTGAAAGTAATTTACATTTTAGTAAATATTCTATTGCAACTTGCAAATGATAAAAATATAGATCATGGATGAGTAGATTAAAAAGAATAGGCATCACGACAGCAGCCCTAATTTTCCTGAATGCTTCGATTGATAGTTTAATCTAGATAATTAAGCAAAATAGAATGCTTCGATTGATAGTTTAATCAATGAATGATTCACAAATATAGATCATGGATGAGTAGATTAAAAAGAAAAGAAAATAAAAATATCTTAAAACTACTCTCTCTTATGGGTAACAAAGAAATTGATGGCAAAGGAGGGAGGTGGATGCCAATTGAATGCTTAAACTTGGATTTTGAGCTTAATTTGTTTTTTTTTTTCCACTTCTATGATAAAAAAGCTTAAAAGCAAGAAAAGTCACAATTTGACATACCATGTAGACATCCATGGCACTGCAGGAGACCACAGCTAATTTGATGCAGTCGCCATAGTTTCAAAAGGGGAAAAAACAAGGGTCTATCCCTAGGTTCAATTGGGTTGGATCCCCCCTGGCTAGATCACACAACAGTAGCCCTAATTTTCACAACCATGTATTTCCCTTGTCTCTCATGTGCAGGGTCATTGAGACATTTTAACAAACAAGTAATAGGCATCACGACGAATAATGTTGAAATACTTTTAACTCTCTAGATCAATTGCTTTAGTTTGTATATGCGAGTTGTTTCGTAGCATTTCAGTACAAAGATAGAAAACATTGTTGGATTTTTAAGACTGCAGTCGGTCACCAAACATGGCTGTGTTACCTAATAATACAGCTGTGGAGTACATAAAAGAAAAAGGTGAATTTCTAGATAATTAAGCAAGAAAGAATGCTTCGATTGATGTTTTAATCGATGAATGATTCACAAATATAGAACATGGATGAGTAGATTAAAAAGAAAATAAAATAAAAATATCTTAAAACTACTCTCTTATGGGTAACAAAGAAATTGATGGCAAAGGAGAGAGGTGGATGCCAATTGAATGCTTAAACTTGGATTTTGAGCTTAATTTGTTTCTTTTTTTCTTCTATGATAAAAAAGCTTACAAGTCAGAAAAGTCACAATTTGACATACCATGTAGACATCCATGACACTGCAGGGGACCAGAGCTAATTCGTTGCTGTCGCCATAGTACCAAAAAAGGGGGGGAAAACAAGAAGGGTCTATCCCTAGGTTCAATTGGGTTGGATCCACTCTCATAGCTACGTCACACAACAGCAGCCCTAATTTTCCCTACCTTGTGTTTCACTTGTCTCTCATGTGCAAGATCGTTGAGACATTTTAACAAACAAGTAATAGGCATCGCAACGGATAAGTACAAATAATCCAACCATAAGGAAATAACTTCTCATGAAACTAATGTTCCTAAAAAATTCTCATTCAAAACGAACAGAGCGATTTGAGCAAATTTTGCAGTAATTTGAATCAAATTCAAATATTGAGAAATCTAAAGAACAAAAAATCACCTTCACCAAATAAAAATTGCAATTTCAAAGGAGGATTCTTTCTGATTATCAAACTAAACTAAAACCGGCTTTAAATTGTAAGGACTCAGTGAGATCCAGCTATTTACAGGGTGGCCACACATGAGTTCATGAAATTACAATTTTGCCATGAGATTTCAAATTTCGCCCGATTCAAAATATCAAGGCCCAAAAAAAGCGGCAAACTTCAAAATTATATTCAAACTTTTGAGAGAAGGGAAATTTAAATTGTCAGAACAAAGATAAATTGCCAAATACAAATTCCACAAGCAGTAGAATTCTTTTCCTCTAACAACGTTTCATCACAACCAACACAAGAGCTACAAAGCGCACCATCATCCCATAGATCTTTTTTTTCTATAAAAAAAAGATAATTCCCATAATCACATTTTTAATAGGAAAAGCCCAATAAAAATCTAAGCCTTTTTGGGCGATTTCTTGGGCGACTTGGGCTCTGCGCTGCTGCTCTCCTTCGTCTTCTTCGGCAAAAGCACGGGGTTAATGTTCGGCAGGACTCCACCATGAGCGATCGTGATCCCAGCGAGCAGCTTCCCGAGCTCCTCGTCGTTCCTCACCGCCAGCAGCAAGTGCCTCGGTATGATCCGCGTCTTCTTGTTGTCACGTGCCGCGTTCCCCGCCAGCTCCAAAACCTAAAAAACATAAAACCCCAAACATTAGGTATATAATAAAAAGGATGGAATTTTTGGCATAAACATTCGATTTTTCACCTCGGCTGCGAGGTACTCGAGGACGGCGGCGAGGTACACGGGGGCACCGCTGCCGACACGCTGGGCGTACCGGCCCTTCTTCAGGTATCGGCCGATACGGCCAACTGGGAACTGGAGGCCGGCCTTGATGGAGCGGGTCACCGCCTTCTTCTTGGGGCCGCCCCCCTTGCGACCGCCGGCACCCTTTTTGGTCTTCGCAGACTCCATTGACTGATATCTGAGATCTTTTTTTTGAATTTTAAGTCAGAGTTTGATGTGAGGAAAATGAAAAGGATTGGGAGTTATATAAAGGAGAGGGAGATGGGTGTATGCGACCGTTGGATCGTGGGAAGAATGGACGCTTGGGATTTGGAGGAGGGATGATCCGCGGCAATTTGTTTGGACCAATCAGAATCGAGATTCGTCTGATAGTTGTTACCGTTGGATTGGGGAGAGGATCAACGGCTGGGAAAAGAGATTTGATGCTTGCAGCAAAACCCCTTCGCTAAATCTAAAAAGGTTTTTTTGGTTTAAATAAAAAAAGAAAATTTAATGATAAAGTCAAGAAAGCCAACTGCGGTTTTTCTTTTTACATTAGGAAGGGAGTTTAATTCCATGTTGATAGAGTAAAATAGAGGAGCACTTTTAAATTTAGCCAAAATATTAGGAATGGGACCATGGAGGTCGCATGATTACGATTACGGGCGATTAATATCGTGACTATGAATGTGAGAAAATGGATACTGTATTAGGATTTTACATAATCATTACATAAACTTCCACGGGCAGGTATTTAGTTCTCTAAAAGACGGTTATTTGGGAGATTATGCATGATCGTATTAGTGTGATGCCAGGTGGATATCGGGATGCAGCTTTCTTATAACCAAAAGTTCCTATCAAAATTTAGGATGTTAAACAATAATTGTTTAAATCTGATGCATACCAAAACCGAAAGTTTCTCAAATATTAAAATCGACTCTTAATGGCCCAACATGCCAACGCTACTGCAACCGTGTTACTAATTATTCCAAACTGGCTAATCCAAGGCTTATACAATTTACATCCAAAGCTTAGCGACAAATCTTTCGATCAAGGATCAATACAAGGAAGCATAATCTATGACCAATATAAAGTGGAATAGCGGTAATAGATCTCAACAGATACCATGCAAAAATATAAGCTTGAGCCTCAAATAAACAACATAGATGACAAAAAAAAGGCCAAGATGAACACCAAGGTTTATGCTCTCTACATATCAGATGCTGATTCGATCTAAGTCCACTTCTCACTCTAAGCAGGCATACTCAGGTCGTCAGAGCGACACAACATCAATATATATAAATACAAATATAAACACGTGCAATGATGATGAATACGAAACAGTAAACATGAAGTAATGACATGATCATGACGTAACCGGTGCAGGTAAACAGTAAAACATGTATATCGAATCAGTAAGCAATGCATGTCAATGTCACTAATCCTATCAGTCTCTAAGTCTCACTGCCCGGGTCGCTAAATCTATCGCCAGTCCAAGTGTTAGAGTCAACCACGCAGGAGTATCTCCAACCTAAGGGTAGGGCCCCAGGGGCAAGGGAACACGGGCCCGAATCACGCACGATAATAATCAGTAACTCCATCCATACAACTCCCAAAATCACGGTATATGCCGACAATGGGAGTCCGGAGATTCCGTTGAATTCACACTCAAGCTACCCCACACCCCGTGGTCTACATCAAATCCCGACCATAAACCCAAATACTAGTCGGTCCATGACAAGTCTACGCGAGAATTGGAGACAGGATCTCCATCAAATATGTCTCGACTGGTATCCAAGATAAATTGACAGTGTTTGACTCCTTACCTATGACACTAATATAAATGCTCCATATCCGTCCCATTTGAGTTATAGTTACACTTATATATGTCCCATAGACGTCGACAATGCAATAAATTAACTGGGTTCGCTGATTGTGTACAAGTACGTGTCACTTCACTTATTCATTCACGCTTTAACACTAACGTACTTGCCACAATCAAAACGCTAATATCTATCACTGGGTAATGTACACGATCACTAGGTTACCAATGTATATGACCTCTACATGATATGATGAGAATGCAATAATTACTATATGAATAAAATATCAGCAACCAGTGTCCTACCACTTGCATAATTTACAATAAATCATGCGTGCAGAATTAAGCAAAACAATATAAAAGGGGTAAGCGGTATGTTTAATTATCTATTCATCACAATTGGTTTCGCGTCAATCGGGTTTCAGGTTTGCTAGTTATGGCCATTTCATTTTAGTGTTCACTGCTGAAAATCCAATTTCTGAATTGGAAGCCCGTTTCGTAACACGTTTTAATCCCAGTTGAGATCGTAATTAGGCGACACTACAGTTGGATAATATTTAGGTTTAACAGTTAGGTTTCCAACGTATCAGATGGATCAATGATATCCTCTGTATAAGGGAAGATATGTTCATTTTAATGTCAATGTATACAAAATGTCACTGCAGAAAACTGCAGAACACAATGGTATTCTAAAATACGAATTAAATGTGAAACGAAGATTAAACGACACGGGACTAGATTCATGTGTTAGCTAACTAAATTATCTACGCGACCGTTGTTCCCCGCAGAAAACGCGGGAAGACGCGATAAACGTCTGTAACAATCTAGTTCATTTATACATATTCCAGTTCTCGTATTTCCTTAATTGTGGTACTTTCCTGATTTATCGTGTTTTTGGGTGCGAATAGTATTTTACATTTTATATTGCATTCGACCCGACCCGCTTGCTTGAAACCTGTTTGATTCATATTTATGAATTATCTTGACTTGTTACATAGACATGTGCACTCTCATGAATACTGCATACTGGCTTTTATCTGGCATTGCATCTTTTACCATATAACATTTTTAAGTTACGTAAAATAATTTAAAAATTTATAACATGGCCTGCATGATACCCCTAACCCCGTGGTAGCATCCGCGCATCTTGTTCTCGTCCCGTTCAGTGAAACAGACATGTTTGGATGGCTACGCGCACGTACGTTCATCCGTTCTTGGGGGTATGCATTTTCGTTACCCGGATATCCAATTTTAGTTTTGGTCGATACATAGATTTTTTATATTTTAAAACTGGATTTTTAGATCCGACTCGGGCGTGTTTTGGAATATTTTTGTATCCCGCCAAAATTCAAATTTATTAAATTTTATATCTTTAATTTTTAAATTGACAGTTTTAAATTCAATTAACAAAATAAATCTTTTTCAATTTAAATCTTAACTTAAAAAAAAAAACTACCACAACCCTATCTCTCTCTTTCTTTCCTCTGGCGACCCCACACTTTAAACCAATCACCTCTCTCCTCTTTCTTTCTCTCTTTCTCTTTCCCCACTAAACGACGGGTTTATATCTCCTCCCTCTTTCTCTCTCCTCTCGCTTACTCCCTCTCTCTCCTATCGCATCTCTCTCTCTCCTCTCGATCTCTCTCCTCTCTCTATCTCTCCTCTCTCTGCATCTATATATATATATATATTTAAATCTTTATTTATTTTTTAAACCTTTTCCCACACACCCTTTTCTCTCCTTCCTCCTTCGTCCCAGCCGCCTCGCCCTCGCTCGCGAGCCCTAACCCTAGCCTATCACTTGCCTCGCGCTCGCCGTCACCCAAGCCTCCGACGACCACCCTCGTCGGCTTTCCTTCGTCCTTATCTCCTCGTCCTCACCTTCCTCCCCTCTCCTCTTTTCTCCTCCCCTGCACCCAACTCGAGCCCTGCAACCCTCCTCGCCGGAGCTTGCCTCGCCACCGACCAACCTCATCGGCCTTCCCTCATCCTTATCTCCTCAACCTCACCCTCGTACTCACCTCCACACATTACTCTTCTCCCGAGCACCATAACCACCTCCACCTGCATCCTACCTCACACCGACGCCCTAACCTGCACTAACTCGTCGCCGCCTCATCGCCGGCGACCTCCTCTTCATCACCACCACCTCGCCCTCGTCTCCTCTCCTCTTCCTTTCTCCCTAAAACCCTCAGCTACACCTCACAGCCGAGCATAACCCCTAGCCGCCCCTTGCCGGAAAACTATCGCCGCACACCCTCACGCCGACGACCCCTCCTCGTCGTCGTCCCCTTCTCCTTTCCCTGCAACTCCTACAACCCAGGGCAACCAACCCCTCTCCCTCTTCTTTCATTTCTCTTCTTCTTCTTCTCTTTTCTTCGCTTGGTTCTCGGTTTCCGACCGTCGCTGGAGTCGTGCTCGTCGCCGACGATCCGGGTGACCCAGTAGACGTCCATATCCAGCGTGGTCGTGCTCTTGCAGTACCTGGTTCTGTTCTGTGCTTGCGTGGACACATCGCGACATTTTCCCGACATTCGACGTTGCCGTGCGTATCGTATCGCGATCCATCGAGGCAAGTTTATCTTGCTACATGCTACATTACTTTATACACATCTATTTTAATAATTATAACACTGGTATTATAAATCATGCATCCCAAGTTCTCGTTTTACAGTTTTCCGACATCTGTATACATCCGTACGTATCATTTTACATCTAGCGCATGCAAACCTATCTTGTTACATATTATACTACAGTATACTCCATCTAATTGAATATAACAGTTCATATTGTTTAAATTGTACATTCCGTATTTACCAGTTTATCATTTTACGGTTATATGATATCCGTTTGCATCCATATCATATAGAATGCATATAGCTGCATCTACAGATCTCATTAATAACCTAATATTGTTGTTGTAACATCCCATGTTTAATAAAGTGCATCCTAATTAGTATTAGAACTATAAATGAAACCCTAACCGATAATTGTGCATCCATTGATTTTATACCTACCATGTTACATTATTTCATTGTATTGTTATATTTGATTTCGAGCATTCATACTTACTACAGTTGATTACCCATTTGTTACCTGTGCACTACCTGACACGACCTGATACCCTATTTGACATGACTTGATACAAGTGTACTACCTGACATGACCTGATATATTACTACTTGACTTGATACCTGATCTGGTTACTAATGCCAACAATCTTGACCTGTTGTCCCTACGGACATATCCTGTGTCTATTTAGACAAACCTGTATCTACTTGATCCTGTGTTGGCATTAGCTCCCGATTTATCAATACCTGACTTACACATATAACTTGGGGATACGGGGAAATCAAGAATGTAGCTGAACGTAACTCAAAGGGCTATTATATCATTTTACTGTGGTCCCGTGGGGAATGAACGGGACACAGACTCACAGTCTATTATATCATTTTACCGTGGTCCCGTGGGGAATGAACGGGGCATAGACCGATGGGTTACGATGAAGATTACATTAATTGATTTCGAATAACTTTAGAATAGTTAACCCTATAGCATAGTTTAGACTACTCACTGCACCTCACCTATAATATATCTCGTTCACTGATCTTTATTCATGCTACTATTTATTTCCTGATAACTTGTTACTGCTTATACTTCGTGCCTGCATATTTCATTACATCCTGCTTGCTTAAAATTATTGATATTATGACGCACTGACGTCTAGGTTTTGCATGGCCCGGATCCATTATCATTATCGCAGGCAGTCCAGGAGTATTTTGATCAATAGACCGAGCAGTGAGGGCCTGTTATTAGTTTAGTTTAGTTTTCTTTCAGTATTTCATTCCTGATGTGAGCCCGCATTATGGGACGTACATTCCAGTTTATTATTGTACTTGGATCTTTTGCTTCCGCATTATTTTATTTCATGACTCGTTTATTCTGGCTTATGGACATGCGTTAGATAGTTTATTACTGTTCTTGATATCTCTACAGCCGTAATGTGACTGTGGAGGGATATTTCCTATCCACAGGTTGCTTGGTTGGCTCTATCACGTGACTATCTTAGCGCACTCTGGGAAGCGGGGCGTGACAACGTCTCTCCTGAATTTCGGGGCAGATGCTAATTGGTGCTATCCGTCCACCTCTCCGAAGATACCAAGTTGATTTATGACACCGTGTATCGAAGGTTTAAACGGATGCGGCCGATGTAGTAGACTTCGGCAGATTCCCCCTCGTTTGAGGGGTTTTTGATTGTGGGGACGCTCTTCCCTGCAGGCGCAAGCCCCTGCAGTTAATTACGCTACCGCATCGCGGTAACAACTTTCTCCTTCTCCAGATGGTCACTTCGTGTCGTGTATGTTTGTTTTGTTTTTGGTTGCCCGTAGATTGTATACGGAGACTAATTTACGTTGTCGCCCGTAGGGCGTGGATTAGTTCAAATCCGTATCTTCTTAGATTTGGGTTTGGGGGTTGGGTTTAAGGATACATTAGTCTCATTTGGGACTAAGGTCAACTTAAACGTATGTTAAGAATACGTTAGTCTAATTTTAGACTTAGATCAACTTAACGGGATTGTTTAGATCCAACAAAGGAGCGTTTGGACTCTATTGTTTAGTTTAGGGACATTGCAGTCGATTAGTTTAAGGACATTACGGTCCATTGTTAGTTTAAGGACATCTCGGTCCAAGGTTAAGGACATCATAGTCCGTGAGTTTAAAGACATCGCAGTCAAGGTTAAGGACATCATAGTCCGTGAGTTTAAACATCTCACAGTCAAGGTTAAGGGCATCATAGTCCATGAGTTTAAAGACCTCACAGTCAAGGTTAAGGACATTATAGTCCGTGAGTTTAAAGACCTCACAGTCAAGGTTAAGGACATCATAGTCCGTGAGTTTAAAGACCTCACAGTCAAGGTTAAGGACATCATAGTCCGTGGGTTTAAATACCTCACAGTCCATGAAATGTGTGGTTGTCGGGACCCGTCACCTCTCTGAAGATGTTGAAGGATTACAACGAAAAATATTAGAGGAGTAAAGAGATATACTCTCGAACCGATATGAGTTGGTTGAAAGATCTGTAGTCCAATTTGGGGCTAAGATCTGTGATTTATGAGCATGTGGGCTCAATTAAGCTGAATTTGAGGACTTATGGCCAATCTTGGGCTAAGTCCAATCAAGTTAAAATGTTTTAACATTTATTTTGGGATGTTAAGCATTTGTTTGAGCTCGACCCTTTTAACAATGCTGAGCATTGATTTAGCTTTTGACAATGTTTGTTTTTTACTGAATGCTGAGCATTCATCATAGCTCTGCGGCTTATTCAAAGAACAATTTAAGTTCTACCCAAGCGCACATGAAAGCATGTAGTGCGCTTGGCACTATCGCTGGTCAATGAGCGCAGGGCACTATGTTTAAAGCGCTAGTGCGCTTTGCGCCATATGTGAAGCGCTAATGCGCTTAGCGCTTTGCGCTAAATGAAGAGCGCAGATGCGCTATAGTTGAAGCGTTGAGGCGTTTGGCCCCGGTGCCATATAATTAACTGCATAGCGCTTTTAGTAATGCAGCGCACGCGTGAGGAGCACGTGGCGCGCTGAGCGCTAGATGAAGAGCACTAAGGCACTTTTGAATTAGGAGCGCTAAGGCTCTTATTAGATTAGGAGCGCTAAGACTCTTCTTAGGTCAACTTTGCGCTCTGCAGATTATCTGTTCTTTGATAAGAGGCTTTGTCTCAAAATTCTAAGAGCAAAGTTCTTAGTTCGTAGGAGATGTTTCAATCTCTTTTTGATGAAAGACTTTGCCTTTATAGATCTGTGATTCTAAGAGAATTGAATAATTCTCCCCCCTTTATAATGAGATATTCATAATCTCTTTGTGAAAGACAACTTTGTCTTATAGATCTATGATCTGTGAAAGAAGTAAGTACTTCTGATTATATTAAGACGATTTCGTCTTTCTATTCATTTTACCTTGAGAAAGAGTTATCTTCCTTCGCCGAGAGTTTCTTCTCTTTCTTGAGATTTTCTCAAAGTTTATGGAAGGGGGGGGGTTCCTCTATATAAGACTTGAAGTCTCGGGTCCTTTATATAGGGGAGGCTGATTTGTTCAATCAGTTAAGAAGATCTTTTCTCCAATTGATTTGGGGAATTTCCCCACCGTCGGATCTTTGATCCAAGGGCTTCTGGTTTACAGAAGATAATCTTCTTGTTTTTTTACCAAGATTGGGAAATCTTTCCATGCAGAATTTATTCTGTCTTTGGTAATTTTTTTTTACCATTGGATCATTGATCCAACGGTGCTCCGATTTACAGAGCACAATCTTGTTATTTTGGAAGGATTATGAGGAATATTTCCTTAACAGAATTTAATTCTGGTTAATTAATAATTTATCATTATTATTTGATTTTTGATCCAACGGTGGGGAGCTTTTAGTTCCAGCGCTAGCGCTTATGCACTCTGCCCATGGTGCGCTACTTGGAGCGCAGCGCTCTTAGCGCTAGCGCACACGTTCTTTGCACGTGGTGCGCTACTTGTAGTGCAGCGCCTCTGACGTTAGCGCCTATGCACTTTGCACGGGGTGCGCTAGTTGTAGCATAGCGCTTTTATAAAAGCGTAGTTTTAATTTAAATTTTGAATTCTGAACAGAGCTTTGCTCTAATTGAGGAAACAAATGCCCCCCCACCGTTGCGCTCACGGGGCCCACACGTGGGTGCAGCGGTGGCAACATCTCGACTTTTGGATCAACCGAGGAATTGAACCGGCGCTTAGTGCCTATAAATAGGACCCTTGGCCCTTGAGATGACTACTGTTCATCTTCAATCCTCTTTGAGAAATTATTTTCTTCTTCAGAGCGCATCTCTTCTTCTTAAGAATTTTTAAGAACAGAACTCTGTCAGATTAGGTAAAAGATTAAATCTTTTTGACGCATCTTTTAGGGTTTCACCCTTTAACAGAGCTTTGCTCTTCATAGATCTTTGATCTAAAGAAAATCCTTTTTAGGGTTTTATTAACAGAGCTTTGCTCTGTAAAATGATCTTGCTCATGATTTCTTAAGCCATTAATGGAGCTTTACACCTTTCAGACCATATAGAAAAACTCTTAAGAGCTTGTTCACGGATCTTGAAGATCAAAAAAAAATGAAATTTTATTTTTGATGGATTACTCCATCATCCTTTCAGAGCAAGGCTCTTCTTGAGGAGTTGTATTCCTTCATCATTAGACTTTGACAGACGCCTGTCTAGTGAAGAGCGCTGCTCTTAATGGGGGGTTTTACGCCTCTGCCCGAGGGATTTCTCATTTAATGAGAATCACTTGAGGATTTCCTCATTTAATGACAGCCTCGTCAAATGATGAGCTTGTTTTATAAATGTTGAACTGTCATTTAGATTTTGTGGGTCCCCTTTGGTCCCTTTTAACTGCATTGCAGTACGGTACGGATTTATAGTACTTTGTAATAGAACTTAATTTATAGCATTGGCGGTTGAAAATTCATTCTTTTTCGCGCAGGTACTATGTCTTCCGACACCTCCTTCCCGTGCATTCGCTCAGAAGGCGGGTTCCCTGAAGCACCCATAGACCGCGAGGTTTTTGCGTTGATAAAAGACCATGACCCGGAGCACAAGAGTCTTCATCTATGGGGTAAATGGTATGACCAAATTATCATGGGCCGACGGAGCTTTTCCTGTGCGACACCCTCGGAGTCTATTTCAGCGATTGCTTATGCAGATGTGCCTCCGATAAATTACACTGTGGAGGAGGTCAACTGGACTTCAGAAGGTCTCCTTCGGCATTCTATTGCCGCAGTACCCGTGCAGCCGCCGGTGGCTTTGGACATTCTAGGGCGACGCATATGTCAGGGTGAGTCGCGCCCTTGGGGACAGCCGTACAATGTAGGACTAACTCCCCGTCACCCAGCTGGGTATTTGCAGTGAGCCCGGTATATTTTATCGGCGAGGAAATCACAGTTGATGAAGCTCGGATTGTATCCCGCCGTTTATTCTTCTTTGTTTCAATATTCTACACCCCCTACATGGTGGGTCAGGGCATTTCTGGAACAGTGGAACATTCCGACCCACACCTTCCTCCTATCAGATCGAGAAGTCTCCATTTCTTTGGAGGAGTTTGCAGAGGTCTCGGGTTTACCCGTTAGGGGGGAACATTATGAGGAATTGCTTCTCCCGGATGAGTATGTTTTCGCTACCAAATCAATGGTAATGGGTCTTACTCCCGAGAATGCTATTCAACACCAATTTCCGAGCTTGATAAAGGTGTTGAATATGTATGAGAACCTCTCTCTTGCATCCGAAGGTCGTGGAGTTAATTTTACGGCTTTTATCGCTGATTTTCTTCGCCCGGAAATATTGAAGGAAGAAGTCGAGAAATTCGCCAGTCTCGATGACCCCTTCGGCTTGGGTTTAGGAAATCTGCCAGCGGCGGAGGCGGATCAGAAGAGATTCTTTCTACCTGATACCCCGGTCATCCCTTTTGCAGAGCTGGCGGTTCCTGGGATTGAAGAAGAAACGTTCTTTTTAGGGTTCCTTGGGTTGTGGCTGAGTTGGTTCGCGCTTCCCATGCACCCTCGCCGTATGAGGCCGTCCGTCTTCTATCCTGCGCATCGGATGGTTGCTGGGATATAACTAGCTGTGGGGATCGCTGGGTTAGCCCATATGTATCACGGCCTCAGCTTGGCAGCTGATACCACTGAGCCAGGGGTGCAGTCGGTAAATTTCCCGATGCATTATTTAACGTCATGGCTCGAGTTACACATGCTAGGCGTCTTTGGCATCCACAAGAGGCCGGGTTTTTATGACAGGTGCAGGTTCTCTCGGATCATGCGACTAGTTGGCGCTTCTATCGTGACTCCGACGCAATGGGAAGCTAGAGGCTTGCTTCATCGCCCGCGCACGGTTGGGGCTAGCATGTCCTTTACTGATAAAGTTTTGACCGTCGGCCAAGAGTCGGGGAAGACGGTGCTGCCACTGCAGGATATATTTAAAGACGGGGCCTCTGTGTTGAAAGCTCGGGAGATTCTTCATCTGTACTCCATCAGGCCGGGCTTTCTCGTATTCAGGCAAAATGATGCGGCATTATTCATGAGATACAACCCGCATCGTTTCGCCCAGCAGCTGAGTTACAATCAGGGCGTCCCACTTGAGGCTTTCTTGGCCGAACCTGCTGCTACCAAAGAGGGAATGCGGAGCGCACTGCATCATTTCATGCGCTTGAACACAGGGTCCAACTTCTTTACCAGCGAACCGAGCTGCGTCCCAAAGGCCCTTAATGTGTACGTGACATGGTATCAGTATTCAATGGGCGCCGTCATCAGGGAGGAGAAGCGATTGTTGCTCGATCGCAAGGGTGCAGTGCCGGCTGGTGATCGAAATGTTCCTCTGAAGCGACGGAACATTGTTCATCCTCCCCTGAGAGAGGTCACTATAGTTGAGCCTCTACACGTGCTAAGCCCTACGCGTGAGTTGCTCCTATCCAGTGCGCCCGAAAAAGAGGTGGCTGCCGCGTCCCCCGAGTCAGATGTAGGAAAAGAAATTGGGACTCGTCGTCCGAAGGTGTCTACCAAACGCAAACTCGTGTTATCGGCCACCGGCGCCCGTCCTCAGAAGAAAAAGAAACAAGTACTTTCTTTGGACACCATATTAGGCTCGACGCCCCCTGCTCCGTCTAGCGAAGGCTTGAGCGAATATGGGACCGACGGGGGTTTGTTCGGGATGCTTGATGATACCGATTTGGAGGTTGCCATTGAAGCTTCCAAACAGTCAGCCACCCTTGAAAAAGAGCTGGCCGCCTTTGCCCAGTCAGGTATACTTTACCCTTATCTCTCCGCTGCTTATTTCACTCTTCTTTTTATCATGCTTTGACTGACGCTTGCTGTTTCAACAGGTACCTCTACAGAAGAAGCCATTGCTGCTTCGCTTAAAACCTTTGAAGAGGAGGAAAGGCTTCGTGCCTCATTGCCAACAGAGGCTTCACTTGAACGACCGATGATGGATACCGTAACGATTCCGGAGCTAAAACCTGGATCTGATGATAATGTCCCTTTGGCGGAGGTCCTGAAGAAGTCTTCCCTCTCTATCAAAACCGAGAAGCAGCTTAGAAAGCGGGCGGCGAGGGGAAAGAAGCAAGCTTATACAGTCACTGGTTCTGGGCCAAAGCGGGGGAAGAAGACCGCTACTAATCCGCTGGAAGACAGTCTTCTTTTTCCTGGTTCATCTGCCGAGGAAGCCGCACAATTGGCTGAGGCTATAAGACGTTCACAAGATGAATCTGAGAACGTAAGGATCCCGAAGAGGCCTTATCCTGCCGTCATTTTTTACGAAGACCCTCCATCGATACGGCGGCTATTCATAGGCTCTTTGGAAGAATGGGGTGAGAGGGCCCTTAAGCAGGCTATTTCAGCTGATGCTGAAGATGCACTTTCGTTATGGACTGGTGGCCACGAGTCTACCCTCGAACCCCGACAGGCATACCTCCTCAGGAAGGAGCGTCGGCTTGAACAAGCCATACGAGAAGCTCCTTTACGCATTGGTATACTTATATAGTCTTTTATAGTATTTTGCACTGCTTATATATACATACATATCCTTATCCTCGTGCAAACTTTGCAGGGACTTCGCTGATGGCAGAGGATCCGAGTCTAAGTCGCGCCCTGACTATGGACTCTGCAAATATCCCCGATGAGGCACTAATCAGTGCCGAGGGGGTCAATGCAATTGTCGTTCCTGCAATGGAGCTTCCCTCGTTGATTCCTGCTCCCCGGATGCTTGCTCCTTCAGAAGAGGCATCTTCATCGGCCGTGCATTCAATGGATCTCTCTGGGGTCGGCCCGGAGGTTGCGGGACAGGTAGTCGAGGCCACCATCCCTTCATTGGAGCCTGTAGCGATGATCACTGCTCCTCCATCGAAAGTTATGATACTGGCCCACATTCCTGATGACGTGCTTGGGGGCACAGAGGAGGCCGCCGAAGCTGCCATCCCTCCAACCCAGAGTGGGAGGAGCATTGAAGGTATTATTATTTCTTTTACTTCAACGATCTCTTCATTATCTGAACTTTCCTGTCCTTTCAGAGCTACGGGGATTGGCGGCGTCCATCGTTGGCCTGTCTCCCAGGAAGTCTTTCCAGCGTCTGCTGGAACTGGCTGCTCCACAGACGATATCCCCCCAGCGCATCATTCTATCCTCCGGACAAGGTTAGTATTGTTCGCTCCTTTCTCAATATCGCTACTTCTTCATGTAACAATGTTCATGTCTTCTGCAGTTCTGGAAGCTGATGATGAGGTTGAGGTCCTCGATGGGCCTGGGGATCTTCCAGACTCTTCTTGTATAAACGTGGGTAAGTAAAGTTTCGACGCCTTGGCATCTGTCCTCTGTTTGCAACCTTCGCTGATCATTTATCAATCTTTAACAGCTCTGACTACTTTTACCCCGTTGGAGACTCGCATTCTCATACCGTCTGGCCCTTATGCGCTGCGTGCCTCCGAATGTATGGCCAAGTCGAGCCTTCACTCTTTGTTAGCATTGATCGAAGACCTCCGTGTTGGTAGTTCGCTTACGGCCGAAGAATTTGCTGCTGAAGCCAACAGCTCTCTCTCCTTTCTTGCCCCTTATCATAGTGAAGCATCGGTGCAAGCCTGGGTCGAATTCTGTCGTCGAGTGGAGGCTTCCTTGTATAGTCTTGAATGCGCGCGCCTTCCTTCGGAGGTGGTGGCTGCGAAGACAAGCTTGCATGGGCTGATTAAACGATATGCCGCTAATACGCTTTCCTGTGAAAAGAGGCTCCACCGAAAGTTCTCAGAGAAGAAGCTGGCTTCAACCGCGCTCGGGGAGCTTCAAGCCGAACTTACAGCTAAGACTACCCACGCATACGAACTTTGGCAGGAGCTTCAAGCCGCAATCAAGAACGTGGTGGCTGTTGATAAAGCCGTTACTTTTACCCACACGATGGTCGATGCTCATAAAGCTACAGAGCAGGAGCTTGAAGGCCAGCTTGCCTCGCATCAGGCCCAACAGTCGGAAGCGGAGGCCCGTCTCACGGCCATAGTCAATTTTGAAGCAGAGACTCAAGAAAAGAAGGATGAACTGATGAACCTTTTGAATCATCCGCCGGCTTGAAGGATGCATTATTTTTTTATTCTTTCCTATACGTGTTCTTAACTGCAAATATATTCTTAATTCTTTCATAAATTGTACTTTGTATTCATTTTGATTCATGAATAAAAAGACGAATATTTTTTTTATGGTGATGTGTTCATTTTAAGATATGCATTTCGTTGATAGTTTATTTAAATCTCTTTGCAAGACTATGCCCTTCTTTTTCAAGTTAAGATATTTGTGATTTGATTTATCCCCGAAACGGAGTATTGCTCTATGACGGAGAAGTTATGAATTAATGTATATGTTTATTTATTTATTTATTTTTAAGACGGAGCATAGCTCTGGTTGAGAAGGTTATGAGTTGATATTTTTCCGTGTCGGAGCTTTACTTGACGACAAGGAAACGTCGGAGCATTGCTCGACGACAGGGGGTTGACATAAGGTCCAAATCGAAGCTTTGCTTAACGACGAGGAAGTGTCGGAGCATTGCTCTACGACAAAGGTTGACATAAGCCATACAAGGTCAAAATTGACATTGGCCATATAGTGTCAGGGTTTGACTTTGTCCGCACTTCACGGAGTCAAGGGTTGCTCTGGATGCTTCCCACGGGGTCGGTTTGACATAGCCGTGTTCTGCGAGGACCGGGCTCCGCTCTGGATGCCTCCCACGGGGTCATAGCCGTGTTCTGCGAGGACCAGGATCCGTTCTGGACATTTCCCATGGGGTCAGGATTGACATAAGCCGCGTTCTACGTGACCAGGAATTTTGCTCTGGATGCTTCCCACGGGGTCGTAGCCGTGTTCTGCGAGGACCAGGCTATGCTCTGGATGCTTCCCACGGGGTCATAGCCGCGTTCTGCGAGGACCAGGATCCGCTCTGGACGTTTCCCATGGGGTCAGGATTGACATAAGCCGCGTTTTACGTGACCAGGAATTTGCTCTGGATGCTTCCCACGGGGTCATATCCGTGTTGTGAGAGGACCAGGCTCCGCTCTGGATGCTTCCCACGGGGTCATAGCCGTGTTCTGCGAGGACCAAGATCCGCTCTGGACGTTTCCCATGGGGTCAGGATTGACATAAGCCGCGTTCCACGTAACCAGGAATTTGCTCTGGATACTTCCCACGGGGTCATAGCCGTGTTCTACGAGGACCAGGCTCCGCTCTGGACGTTTCTCACAAGGTCAGGATTGACATAAGCCACGTTCCACGTAACTAGGAATTTGCTCTAGATGCTTCCCACGGGGTCATAGCCGTGTTCTGCGAGGATCAGGCTCCACTCTGCATGCTTCCCACGGGGTCACAGTCGTGTTCTGCGAGGACCAGGATCCACTCTGGACGTTTCCCACGGGGTCAGGATTGACTTTAGCCGCGTTCCACGTAACCAGGAATTTTGCTCTGGATGCTTCCCATGGGGTCATAGCCGTGTTCTGCGAGGACCAGGCTCCACTCTGGACGTTTCTCACGGGGTCAGGATTGACATAAGCCACGTTCCATGTAACTAGGAATTTTGCTCTGGATGCTTCCCACGGGGTCATAGCCGTGTTTTGCGAGGACCAGGCTCCGCTCTGGATGCTTCCCACGGGGTCATAGCCGTGTTTTGCGAGGACCAGGCTCCGCTCTGGATGCTTCCCACGGGATCATAGCCGTGTTCTGCGAGGACCAGGATCCGCTCTGGACGTTTCCCATGGGGTCAGGATTGACATAAACCGCGTTCCACGTAACCAGGAATTTTGCTCTGGATGCTTCCCACGGGGTCATAGCCGTGTTCTGCGAGGACCAGACTCCGCTCTGGATACTTCCCACGGGGTCATAGCCGTGTTCTGCGAGGACCAGGATCCGCTCTGGACGTTTCCCACGGGGCCAGGATTGACATAAGCCGTGTTCTACGTGACCAGGAATTGTTGACTCTCAGTTGTTTGTGCATCGTCGAGTCATGGAACTGGGAATTTTTGCCGCAGCTCTGATTTGTTGTTGTCGTGTCTGTTGAAATGAGACGGATATTGAGATGGTCTCCAGGCTGTCTGTGAACCATTGAGATTTGGCTTCTTCTTCTGATGGAGCCTGGGGAGGGAAGGTGTGATTCCTTCTTTGTTTGCGCCCCTGGATTGTATACAGGGATTGATGTGATATCACTTGTAGGGCAAAAATTTCATTTTTTTCCTTTCTGCGATGCTCTATCATTTCAGCTTTTATATCGCGAAGGTCGTGATTGCCCAATCATTTCGGCCATTTTTCGCGGTGATCAATAATTTGGCTATTTGTTTTATTTTTACTAGCTGCTTTTTATTGCGAGTTGCCCAATCATTTCGGCTATTTTGCATGCATACATTTTTACTTGCTGATTTTGTTGCAAGTTGCCACATCATTTCGGCTATTTCGTATGCATGTGTGGCTCGCTGGCTTTTCGCTGCAAGCTTGGGATTAGATACCAATTTCGGCATCAGCACTGCTACAACTGGGATATTGCCAGGAGCGAATCATCATTTGCCTCTGTCGATGTCGAACAAAGGTGGCTTAGCAAACAGGGTTAAAATCCTGTCGACTAAGGCTTTTGACTTCATGAGCCGTAAGGGTCTCATAAAGGTATTTCTCCCTGCGAGTCGTGAGGATCTCGTAGGTGCGTTTTCTCCTTAGAAATCGCGAGGTCTCCTAAGTGTATGGCTTCTCATAAGTCGTAAGGATCTTACAAGAGTATTTTCTCCTTCTAAGTCGAGAGGACTTACAAGGGCTGTTTACCGTGTAGACATATCCCTGGTCACGGATGGGACTTTGTTAGGGAAACGTTTATTCGCGCCCGTGGATTGTATACAAGGGTCAGCATTGAGCCGCTTGTAGGGCAGCATTGGAGGTTGTGGTGGCCGCTTAAGAACAGGTTCAGATCCCTGTAGCTTAAGACTTTTGAATCTTATGAGCCGTGAGGGTCTCATAAGAGAGTTCTCCTTATGAGTCGTGAGGATCTCGTAAGTGTAATTTCTCCTTAGGAATCGTGGGGATCCCTAAGTGTGTTGCTCCCTTGTGAGTCGTAAGGATCTCACGCAGGTGGTTTCTCCTCACAAGGTCGAGAGGACCCTGCAAGTGTCTTTTAACGAGGTTGCGTCCTTTTGGGTTTTCACAAAAACTCGCCGGTAGCCCTGCTGTTTTTACTCACGGAGCCCTTCCGGGTTTTCATCCGTGCCCATTTTGCTTATGGGCATACCGTTTTTTTTGGTCAGCCTCGGGATGCTGCAATCCACAGTAGTTTATCGACGTCTTGGTCAACAGCCAGTTTTAGGACATAGTGGTCCATCGTTAGTTTTAGGACGTTTCGGTCTGATGGCAGTTTTAAGACATAGTGGTCCATTGTTAGTTTTAGGGACATTTCGGTCCGTCGTTAGTTTAAAGACGTTTCAGTCCATTTTTAGTGTAAGGATGTTTGGTCCGTCGTTAGTTTTAGGACATTTCGATCCGTTGTTTGTTTAAGGACGTTTCGGTCCGTCGTTAGTTTTAGGACATTTCGGTCCGAGAAAAGAAAGCAGGCTACTACTTACAGAGTTTAGGCTTAGGTGTTAGTTATATGTATGCCCTAGAGGCCATTACTGTACATAGGATGTATATTGTAGTGGATGCTGGGACATATATAGGGAGGACTTTCTTGCTCGACATGATAGTATGCTATCTGGTTGCTCTTTACCTTAACGTGTATACTGATTGTCTCTCTGTTACATGTTGGTAAAGCCCTTGGGATGTGTACTTGACTACCTGGACTATGATGCAGATCATACTAGTGGGGACAGACAGTCTATAAGTACATCCTTCAAAGTCCCTAGTCGTGGGTGTATCGAGACGGGGCATCGATATACCAGAGTAGATTAGCGTATACCTTCTCGACCCATACAGATGGGCGATGGATGATCCCATATCCATTGGTGTTTGACATCAGAGATGATATACGAGTACTCAGTGGAGACTGGGTACACTGGACGGACTCGACGAGAACTCCCAGATGGTATTATATCTTACTTCAGATGGCAGTTCTCTGGTGACACTGGTACAGAGTAGTCTGTTGACCCGAGATCATCATAGAGTCTTGTGTGGTTCCCACTGTGCTTTGATTTCCATCTTACCACGTCCAAGAGGGCGTGCAAAACGGTGGTTTTTGGGTACAGTGCCGAGTCACATGGAGGCAATGAGCGATAGGATGGGATTCGTCTCTCCCGGTATAGGGAGTTGATGTTGCGCTGTGTTCGATTGGCTATAACCGGAAATCCCTGGCCAGGGTTGCTGAGATTTACTGTTAAGTGTTACCAGTAGTTTCTCGAACTGTTATAGACCTCATATCGACACGACTTATCGAGCTATTGGGGTCTAACGTTTACCACCCCTAGGCGAGATATGCGACATATTAGACGATCAGACCGGACTGTACGGTAAGTGTTACTGGTTGGATTCACAGGAGTGTGAGCGGGCTTGCTCGTCGATCTTCTGATCGCTCAATACCCGGGTGGCCGTTACGTTTAGCAGACCGCTTGCGACTTGTGGGTGTTTGATATGATCATCACCTGCTGCCGGTGTATTGACGAGTCTTTAGAGTCCTACACAGAGGTTTCCTGGTTCAAGCGAAACGAAATAGGAGCGCATATGAGATATGTGCGGGACCGAGAATAATGCGTGTATGTGATACCGTATTCTATTCTCGTGATGAATGTATCGATATGGTTGTATGCGATATAACCTAGTTATCGAATCAAGGATTGATTCGATAAGCCGATACATTGGATATTGGTCGGTCACATGCGATATGACCGGATCGTTAAATCAAGTGTTGATTTAATGATTTAATGCATAATTATATATTTGATATATTACTTTGCATTAACTAGTATTGGTTTACTTTAAATGGATTTTCTCACTTTATGTGCACATTGTATATGTGATATACTTTTGTACATTAGTTTGTATCATGTTTGATGATGCATGCTCATTAGGGTTTGTGTAAAGATTAAACCATGGTTGTGTAATGGTTAAGGGTTTTCATTTTCTTTATTTATTTATTTATTTTATTTTGGAAAAGAAAATGAGAGAAAATGGTGGCTTTCTTTGTTTGACATTGAAGCTTCATGAAGGTTTGACTAAGTGACCATTTTGTCTCATGCTTAACCCTAACCATTCCCACTAACCCTAGTTTAGTCTCTATACTTAACCATGGTTTGAATATGATAAGTATTGATTTTCTTTTCCATTTTTAATTAACACTTATCATATTCTTTCTTTCTTCTTCTTCTACTTCACTTGAAGAAAGCTTGCTTCATCAATGGCAACTTGAGCAATTGAGTGAGAAATCCAATTCTAAAGTGAACCCACCTCCTATTTCTTCATCCTCTACCTCTTGCCAAGTAGTATAGGGTGTTTCCTTCATAAGTTTTCATGGCTTGGTGAAGGTGGAGCTTGATCTTGTGATGCTTCGACGTAGATCATCTTCGGCATCGTCGTCGATGACCTAGCCCGCTTTTTCTCCGATGAAGCCGACGCTAGAGCCCGGGATTTGATTTGGACAGCGAGGAGACTTCATCGCAGAGCTATGGAGGTGGAGCACCGGATCTACAAAGGTTGTATTTCCGTTCTTATAGTTAAGTAGTTAACTAGTTTCATTTATCGCCTAAAATTCTAGTTAACGATCCGTATTAGGGTTTCTCGGCACTTGTAAAATTAGAAATTGGCATGGTTGATACCTTGTGAGACCTCTAGTGTGTGCCTAGGAACCCTACAGTGGTATCAGAGCCTAGCTAGAGCCTTAGGCGATGCGTAGACGGAGTTTGAAGTCCGATCGACCCGAAACCCTAATCCGATTCATGCTCTCTGTACATTTTTGTAAAATGTGGATTTTTCAATATTAAAAATATGCAGAAAAATAAGCAGGAGTTTATAAGAATTACTGTGAAGTTCGACAGGCTAATCCCATCATACCGCCGCGGTTCTGCGGCATGAGCTTGGCTCATGCGGCGGTTCCGCGGCCGTACTATCTCCATTTCCATTTTTTCCTGCACAGTAATTCTTAATTCTAAATGTTATATTTTCTGGGTATTTTTATTGTTACTATACAGTTGAGTTTTCTGGGGTCATTTTGGGAACTCGGTGTTTCGATCGGATTGTCTAATTCTGTCTATGTGTTTTTCCGGATATTTTAGAATATGTTAAAAAGTTCGACCGGATATTAATACCCACCTTTTCCCCTGTCGGGAAATTTCCAAGTGTTGGATTTTTCCGTGGTTTAAAGACGTTCTAAGTAGTGCAAGTAACGCGATGGACCCTCTAGAAGACAACAAACCTTAACTCGATTATGTGACCGTCTTGAACTGCCCTTTGAACCTTCGGGTTTGGGGCAGTACGGCGTGCCACATGTGAGGCGTTGGCTTGACCCTTCTACGGCTGGACCGTTGGTACTGAGGCATGAAGTGAATGTCTTTGAACTTGTTTCATGTGTTGATCTGTTTCAGGAAAACTTAGGTGTTTGAATGTTCGATCGGAAAGTTTAACATTTTCTAATTATCTGGAATGTGATACAATAATTGGAATTCACAAATAGTTATGAGATAACTGAATGAATGTTATAAATCTAGCGGTTTGGTCTCATTTGATCGGTTGCTACGGAATTTTGATGTGATCAAAAGTCCGTCGCAATCACGTAGCGTACGCGGATACTCGTCGGGTAAACTTAATAGGCAGCCTCGCTCCATAGCCCCGACCAAGTGACTGTAGGAGAACCCCGTCGCCAAAAGCATCCGTCCGGGTGCTCGCGGCAGCGGTGTTCCGCCTTGGTGCACTTCGTCGACGGCGTCGGGGGTGCGGCCGCCTACTAAAGTTTGCGACGAGCATTCGATCAGGATGTCGGGAATCTTGTTGAATTGCCCGACTTGATATTGAAAAGTGTTTTCGATAATGAGACTAAAATGCGGGGTTTATAATTGTTAGGCATGTGATGTCTAAGGTATTCATTTGATTAGGCATGCGATGTCTATGCAGATTGCGGATTCCAACTGTTGTAGTTTTACACTTTCTTTTCTGTGACCGTAAGTGTAATATGTGATATCGCCGGTTTCGTTGCTATATGTCAACGACAATTGGGATGCGCATATTTACTTACGTTGATGACATGTGATGTTATGTGTTGCTGGATATATTATATTGGATCGTCGTGTTTGAATAGCCGGGGGGGGGTTTATGTGAGATGAGTGTTTTTCTTTTTCATTCATGTAAAAACTTGTATGTAATATTCTTTTATTGGGGCACTTCCAGGTTGCGGAAGATGTCACCGTTTGTATATTATTTACTTTTCCGCACTAGGATAGACCCAAGGAGGGGAGCACAAGTAGCCGGGTTCTGGAGTCCAGTGGGAGACCAACTCGAGGAGTCGAGTCCGGGTCTCCTAACTCTAGAATTGGTAGGGTTGCTTGCCGCTCTCGTAGGGGTCTAGGGGTGTGGGTTTGGCTATTCATCACGACCGTGGAATCCGTGTTTTATACTGGCTCGTATTGAAAACACGGACGTCCTAGTATATCTAATATTTCATATGATTCTTCTGCTGCGATATCTGTGATGTGATCATGTGATGTTATGTGATGGATACTATATATAGTATATATGATATATTATATAGACGTTACTTATGTTTTACACCCGCGCTAGCCCTGGCCTGCTCTGCCGTTATGTACCTAACCTAACGGTGCACGAGGGGACATCGAGGCGAATGCGGATGGCATAAGTGTACGTCGTATTTATCTGTGATGTTTAGGTACTTAAATGATGGGACTTCATTAATGTGATTAATGAAATAAAAGAAACCTAAGATGTTGTAGAATCGAATTTCAAAAATAAAACAGGTAGCTACAGTTCTTGCTTTGCACAGCGGTATATGTGATATATCCTGCACCTTATTCGATGAGGAAAGGACCGAGATCCCTTCACCGGGAGTGTCTCCTTTAGCAAAAACTGGCAGATGCTACACACTCGGTTTGTCTTTTGATAGCTTTTAAGTGTTTTGCTTTGCACAGTGATATATATGATATATCCCGCACCTTATTCGATGAGGAAAGGACCGACGATCCCTTCACCGGGAGTGACTCCTTTAGCAAAACTGGAAAAGCCTCAAAAACACTCCATTTCAAAATTCATTCGATCCTACAACGATATCAAGTTCATTACGCAATAGGTTTTCAGAAAAACCTGTCGTAACCCTCCGTCATTTCAGCTAAGTGCTAGTTAATATTCGTGCTACGTTTGTTGGCCCGCGTCAAGGCGTAGTGTGCGGTAGCTAACTAGTATTTATCTGCTTATGCATATGATGCAGATTGGATTAGGGTAGTCGTGCGACTTTGTTAGCCTGCGTCAAGGGTCGTGCGGGTGGGTTTAATTCAATCAGGAAATGACGGGTTGAACTTGACTAGCGCACTATGGTTTGTTGGCCTGCGTCAAGGTTATAGGACGCTAAGGGTAAAATATTATCGGGAATTTCAAATATTGAAATTTGCAATGAGATTGCATACCTTCTATGAGATAGTTGGATCCCGATACCCGCTGCGAGTAAGAGTTACTCCTGGGAGAGTTTTACACATTACAATTAGCCGATCAAGTAGGTGTCTAGAAAGGTGTCAACGAGGTTACGCCTCTGGGAAAACGAGGTTTACATTAATTAGGTTCGTGCGAAAGCACGGGGGACCTCCCTCAAAGTACTGACACTGGCCTGGCTGAAAGATTGGCGAACTTGTAGCGTGTAATTAATCCCGGCTAGTCTTTCCTTTTAGGGTTTGAAGGAAGATTTGATAAAAACAGTGGGAGTCATCCTGATTAGATAAAATAATAACCAATCTATTCTTGCAAGAGCGCACGCTGAGTGTTTTCTTCTCTCTCTCTCCAGGTAGCGACCATATCACGCCTTAATCAAGATAATAATACGGAATATTGACCGAACCCGATTGTTATACTGAGCTGGGGAACGTTGGTCCCGCTCCACCTTATAATTGTTATAAGACAGAGCAGGAAATTGGGCATTACCAGAATTCCCATGCCGCCCAAACGAAGAGAGTGCATGCTGATGCATCATCTTCGGGTGTGTTCATCACAAAGAACTGTTTCTCCGTATCCTCTACGTCCTGGGTATGTGATACCAGATCAGGATCCCAGATATGTAATCTGTTACATAGGGCTGCAAAAAGGTAGAGAACTGAGAACGGGTGATAAGTTTCATGAGGCAGAAAACGGGGCAAGAGTTGCAGCCAAGTCCGTTAGTCACTATCACCCTGTATTCCAAATACATTGATTCTGAACGAATGTTATTAGATACCGAACCTGATATACAAAATCATATCTGTCTCCTTGTTAGTAAAGAAACGATAAAATTTTGTATTGTTGGATATTGTTTTGAACATTTCCTATATCAAAAGTTGATCGGTTCAGGCACGTTATCTAAAAGCATTGATGTTCTAAATCAAACTACAGTTCTTAGTATACGGAACACACACAAGAGGAAGAGTTCAGAAATGAACGAATCCTTCTTGAGGCATTGTAGACTAGGTCATATCGATGCGACCTGACTAGCTGAAGTTACATTTAGATGCATATTTAAATCTGTTTGAATTTACATCTTATGAAACTTACCAGTCATGCCACAAAGATACGATGACCATAGCCCCGTTTACTGGAAACAGAGAAAGAGTTAGTGAACTCTTGGGATGATACATGTTGATGTATGTAGGTCCCCTGTCTACACTTGCCAAGACCGGTTCTTTATGCTTCATTACATTCTCTGATGATCTCTCGAGATTCAGACATATGTTCCTGTTGAAACACAAGTCCGAACCTTTTGAGATATTCACAGAATATAAGTTAGAAGTAGAGAACCAAAATACGGGTATGAGTATTATGTCCTTTGATGTGATCAAGGAGGAGAATACTTGAGCACGGAATTCCTGGACTTTTCTAAAAGAGAATGAGATTCTCTCTCAGCATTACTCCTCCGAATACACCATAGCACGATGGTATATCGGGGCGGAGCAATAGCACCCTATGTGATAAGGTGTGCTCTATGATGAGTACTACTGAGTTACCCATTTCCTTTTGGGAGTTATGCACTTGAGAAGCTGCATACCTATTGAATAGGGTTCGAATCAAATCAGTTGCCTACCACTTCATATGTGATATGGAAAGGGAAGAGCCCATATCTTAAGTTGGTTAAGATTTGGGGTTGTTCGGGCTATGTCTGAAAAGCAAAATCCGGACAAGCTCGAGGCAAGGTCTGTAATGTAGAACTGGAAAGGTTCCAGCTATACAAACTACAGCAGATGATTTGACAAAACCAAAGGATTCAATAGTTACCAACGAACCTCAGCCTCTCCGCCGATCTAGTAGGGTTTCTCACCCACCTGAGAGATACTTCTGTTTCTCTATGACAGTGGGAGCGAGGATTGCATCATGAGATGATGACCCAACTAGTTTCAAGCTGGCCATCAGGAGTAAGACTCTGTAAGAATGGCTGGATGCTTAGTGATCTGAGATGGAATCCATGTACACCAACAAAGTATGGACTTTGGTTGCTATATCTGAAGGGTTAAATCCCCATCAGGAGCAAGTATATCTTGAGAAGATTACTTGGTGTAGATGGAAAAGTTGAGACTTTCAAAGCTAGACTTGTTAAAGCTTTTCGTCATCGACCAGGCGTGGATAATGATGAAACCTTTTCAAGTGGCTATGCTTAAGTCCATCCAGATCCTACTTGCCACGGCTACATACCATGACTACGATATCTGGCGGTTGGGTGCCATGACTGCTTTTCTAAATGATGTTTTAGAAGAGAACGTCTATAAGTACACAGCCAGAGGGCTTCGTAGACAGTGGGAGCAGCGGAAACGTGTACAAGATGCTTTATAGGATAAAGCAGGTATCGCAGAGTTGGAACATCTGTTTTGATGTAGTAGTCAAACAGTTTGACATCATCAAAATGGTAGATGAACCTTGTATATACAAAAAGGTAGTAGGGAGTATGGTGATGATCCTCGTAGAGTATGTGGATGACATACTCTAGATAGGGAAGGAGTTTCCTATGCTACGCTCGGTCAATCTCCGCTTATCACAATGATTCTCCATATAGGATCAAAGTGATACCTCCTAAATTCTGGGTTTTGGATCTATGAGATAGATCTAAATGGATGTTAGGATTCTCACTAGTTGTAGTGAGATGGTATCAACCGATCCTGGGGAGAATCACTGGAAGGGTTCCAGAGTGATAAGGACGACTGAAAGTCAGTCGCAGGCATTGTCTTTACCCTCAGTAAAGGGACGGTATGTTGGAAGAGTTCCAAGCTAGATACCGTGGCTAACTAGACGATAAAGGCAGGATACATCGCTACTCAACATGCTACCAAAGAGGCAGTCTGGATATATATTTGTTCATGAGATGAACTTAGTTCCTCCCATTGTGTGACAATGGAGTTGTGGCTAATGCCAAGGAACGTCCATCCCATCAGTGATCCAGACATATTCTGAGGCAGCATCACCTGATCATGGAGATGGTTGATCTCCAGGGTGATCGAGGTTAGGAGAGTAGACTCAGAGGACAACACGGCGGATCCACTGACGAAGGCCTATTCCCAGAGAGAGATTTTTATGGGATGGTTGAGTATGAGATACTGCAACCACTGCTACAGATGGACCTAGTGCAAGTGGGAGATTGTTAGTTATATGTATGCCCTAGAGGCCATTACTGTACATAGGATGTATATTGTAGTGGATGCTGGGACATATATAGGGAGGACTTTCTTGCTCGACATGATAGTATGCTATCTGGTTGCTCTTTACCTTAACGTGTATACTGATTGTCTCTCTGTTACATGTTGGTAAAGCCCTTGGGATGTGTACTTGACTACCTGGACTATGATGCAGATCATACTAGTGGGGACAGACAGTCTATAAGTACATCCTTCAAAGTCCCTAGTCGTGGGTGTATCGAGACGGGGCATCGATATCCAGAGTAGACTAGCGTATACCTTCTCGACCCATACAGATGGGCGATGGATGATCCCATATCCATTGGTGTTTGACATCAGAGATGATATACGGGTGCTCAGTGGAGACTGGGTACACTGGACGGACTCGCCGAGAACTCCCAGATGGTATTATACCTTACGTCAGATGGCAGTTCTCTGGTGACACTGGTACAGAGTAGTCTGTTGACCCGAGATCGTCATAGAGTCTTGTGTGGTTCCCACTGTGCTTTGATTTCCATCTTACCACGTCCAAGAGGGCATGCAAAACGGTGGTTTTTGGGTACAGTCCCGAGTCACATGGAGGCAATGAGCGATAGGAGGGGATTCGTCTCTCCCGGTATAGGGAGTTGATGTTGCACTGTGTTCGATTGGCTATAACCGGAAATCCCTGGCCAGGGTTGCTGAGATTTACTGGTAAGTGTTACCAGTAGTTTCTCGAACTGTTATAGACCTCATATCGACACGACTTATCGAGCTATTGGGGTCTGACGTTTACCACCCCTAGGCGAGATATGCGACATATCAGACGATCAGACCGGACTGTACGGTAAGTGTTACTGGTTGGATTCACAGGAGTGTGAGCGGGCTTGCTCATCGATCTTCTGATCGCTCAATACCCGGGTGGCCGTTACGTTTAGCAGACCGCTTGCGGCTTGTGGGTGTTTGATATGATCATCACCTGCTGCCGGCGTATTGACGAGTCTTTAGAGTCCTACACAGAGGTTTCCTGGTTCAAGCGAAACGAAATAGGAGCGCATATGAGATATGTGCGGGACCGAGAATAATGCATGTATGTGATACCGTATTCTATTCTCGTGATGAATGTATCGATATGGTTGTATGCGATATAACCTAGTTATCGAATCAAGGATTGATTCGATAAGCCGATACATTGGATATTAGTCGGTCACATGCGATATGACCGGATCGTTAAATCAAGTGTTGATTTAATGATTTAATGCATAATTATATATTTGATATATTACTTTGCATTAACTAGTATTGGTTTACTTTAAATGGATTTTCTCACTTTATGTGCACATTGTATATGCGATATACTTTTGTACACTAGTTTGTATCATGTTTGATGATGCATGCTCATTAGGGTTTGTGTAAAGATTAAACCATGGTTGTGTAATGGTTAAGGGTTTTCATTTTCTTTATTTATTTATTTATTTTATTTTGGAAAAGAAAATGAGAGAAAATGATCGCTTTCTTTGTTTGACATTGAAGCTTCATGAAGGTTTGACTAAGTGACCATTTTGTCTCATGCTTAACCCTAACCATTCCCACTAACCCTAGTTTAGTCTCTACACTTAAACATGGTTTGAATATGATAAGTATTGATTTTCTTTTCCATTTTTAATTAACACTTATCATATTCTTTCTTTCTTCTTCTTCTACTTCACTTGAAGAAAGCTTGCTTCATCAATGGCAACTTGAGCAATTGAGTAAGAAATCCAATTCTAAAGTGAACCCACCTCCTATTTCTTCATCCTCTACCTCTTGCCAAGTAGTATAGGGTGTTTCCTTCACAAGTTTTCATGGCTTGGTGAAGGTGGAGCTTGATCTTGTGATGCTTCGACGTAGATCATCTTCGGCATCGTCGTCGATGACCTAGCCCGCTTTTTCTCCGATGAAGCCGACGCTAGAGCCCGGGATTTGATTTGGACAGCGAGGAGACTTCATCGCGGAGCTATGGAGGTGGAGCACCGGATCTACAAAGGTTGTATTTCCGTTCTTATAGTTAAGTAGTTAACTAGTTTCATTTATCGCCTAAAATTCTAGTTAACGATCCGTATTAGGGTTTCTCGGCACTTGTAAAATTAGAAATTGGCATGGTTGATGTCTTGTGAGACCTCTAGTGTGTGCCTAGAAACCCTACATTAGGAAGATAGTGAGCAGACATAGGCGTCGTCATCTATCGTTGACCTAGGCCGTGGCCCGTCAGGTGTAGTATTTCTTTAGGAAGTGACTGTTTATTGGCCTGACAGGTCTTTCACCATGCATGTCCATGAGTAGGTAGACACTACCCTGGTAAACTTTGTCTATGATATACGGGCCTTCATAATTCGGTTCAAATTTCCCCTGCCTGGCACGATTGGGGATCATGGGTCTTTTGACCACTAGCACGAGTTCGCTTTGGCGTAATGTTCTCGGCCTGGTCAATCTCTCGTACGAGCATGTCATCTCTGCTTTATAAGCCTCCAGATTTTGCTGCGCCATGAGCCTGGTTTCATCAAGGGCATCGAGCTCCTCAAGCCGGAGGTGAGCATTCTCTTCGTCCGTTAGCTCGTAACGAACCGCCACTCGTAGAGAGGGCAACTCTATCTCAAGAGGGAGTACTGCTTCCGTACCGAATACTAACGCGTACGGCGTTGTGTTCGTGGCTGTTTTGAACGTAGTTCGATACGCCCAGAGAGCTTCATGCAGTCTCTCATGCCAGTCCTTCTTATTTCGAGACACCGTCTTTTTTTACAATCTTCGTCAAGGTCTTGTTAAAAGCCTCAGCCAGACCGTTAGCTCGAGGATTATAGACTGAAGAGTATCTCCAGTCTATGTTATGCTGTTGTGCGAAGCGGCTGATCTTGTGGCTTCTGTAGGCCGTCCCGTTATCGGAGATGATCCGTCGCGGAGTGACGAACCGATAAATGACGTGCGTCTTGAAGAAATGGAGGATATTCTCCGTCTTCACTTCCCTCAGCGGTACTGCTTGTGCCCACTTGGAGAAGTAATCAGTTGTCGCCAAAATGAACCGATGTCCTGTGGACGATGCTGGCTCGATGGGCCCGATTATGTCGGTTCCCCACATTTCGAACGGCTAGCTAGCCACCGTTGGGTGTAGTGGATTTGGATGCTGATGGATAAAGTCCCTGTGAATCTGGCACGAGTGGCATTGCTTCGCGTATTCGAGGCAGTCCTGGATCATCGTGGGCCAATAGTAGCCCATCCTTTTGATCTTTAGCTTCATCTTCGGGCCGGCTTGGTGAGAACCGCAGAGTCCGTCGTGAGTTTCTTGGACGACTCTCTTTGCTTCTTCAGGTCCCAGGCATCTTAGCCATAAAGAGTCAAATGATCTCTTATACAGGGTATCATTGACGAAAGCAAAAGACAGGGCTCGTTTCATAAGCTGATGTCTTGAGGACGCATCTTCAGGTGTTCGACGGGATTTGAAGTAGTCTATAAAGATTTCTCTTTAATCCGTAACCTTTTCCGGGTCTTTTATTTGCAGAGTCATTTGCTCGGTCGCTCCCTTTTCTTTGGACGACTCCGGAGATATTTTTGTCGGTGCAAGAACCCGACGGTTTTGCACAATGATCCTCACGTCATCGAGACTCTCGTCAGCCAGTTCTTTAGCGAGCTTGGCTAATGCATCCGCCTTGCTATTTTCCGCATGCGGTATGCTTTCCAAGGTGTATGAAGGAATTTGAATTAGCAGCTGTTGTACTCTCTCGCCGTACTTCACCAACTCTGGCTTGCACGTTTGATAGTTGCCGTTTACTTGACTAACGACCAGTTGGGAGTCTCCGTATATGAGGAGGTTTTCAATTCCCATGTCGATAGTGATCTCGAGGCCTGCTATCAAAGCTTCATATTCGGCTTCATTATTCGTCCTCGGCTCTGTTAAGGAGAAGGCAAAGCGCATTATCCCTCCTTGTGGAGTCACGAAGATGAGGCCTACCCCTGATTTGATTATGGGGTGCTTTGTTTGCGCTTCTTCACGGAAGATGCTCCATCGAAGTAAAGTTCCCATTGGGTATCATTCTCTCTTCTCTCACCGTCGATTGTGTCAAACGCGTGTTCGTCCGGAAATTCGCAGTTCAAGGGAGAGTCGGCAGGTATCGGATGCTCAGCGAGGAAGTCGGTGATGGCCTGGCCTTTCACTGCCTTAAGAGGCCGATAAGTTATCGAGAATTCCATCAAGAGCAGGGCCCATTTAGCGAGCCAACCCGTTAATATGGCCTTCGACATCAAATACTTGAGAGGATCCACCTTCGATATGAGATGGACCTCATGTGCCAACGCGTAGTGTCTGAGCTTCGTTATCGCGAAGATCAATGCCAGGCAGTGTTTTTCGATGGGAGAGTAATTGCTTTCTGCCCCCAGTAGAACTCGACTCAGATAGTAGAGAGCTCTTTCTTTCCCTTGGTCGTTCTCTTGTGCCCACAGCGCGCCTAAAGAACCTTCGAGGGTTGTTGTGTACAGGACGAGAGGTTTTCCTTTAACGGGAGCGGCCAGCACTGGCAGATTTTGTAGGTATTGCTTGATTTCGTCCAGTGCGCTTTGGCATTTGTGATCCTAGACGAAAGGAGTCCCTTTCTTCATTAGGTGACTGTAAGGACGGCACTTGCCGGAGAGATTGGTTATAAATTGCCGGATATATGCGAGCTTTCCTTGGAGAGATCGCAGCTGCTTGAAAGTCTTTGGCGGGGGAATTTCCATGATCGCCTTGATCTTTGACGGGTCTATCTCGATGCCTCGGTGTCGGACGACGAATCCTAGGAACTTGCCCGAGGAAACTCCAAACGCGCATTTGAGAGGGTTCATCTTCAAGTTATATTTCCGAAGGCGCTAAAACAAGATCTTCAGATGCTCTAAATGTTCCTCATATGATTTGCTTTTAACTACGAGGTCGTCAAAATAGCATTCGACGATTTCATGTATAAGGTCATCGAAAATCTTTGTCATGGCCCTCTGATAGGTGGCACCGGCCTTCTTTAGACCGAAGGGCATCACCTTGTAGCAGAATATGCCCAAAGGGGTCCGGAAAGCGGTGTGCTTCTGGTCCTCGGGATGCATCTTTATCTGATTGTATCCTGACGATCCGTCCATGAAGGAGAAGACTTCATGAGTGGATGTGTTATCTATCATCAGCTAAGTGACTGGTACTGGAAAGTCGTCCTTTGGGCAAGCTTTGTTGAGATCCCGAAAGTCTACACATATGCGCACTGTCCCATTTTTCTTCATCACTGGGACGATATTGGCGATCTAGTCAGGGTACTGAACCTCTTGGATGAAGCCGGAGTCGATTAGCTTCTTGATCTCGGCGTTGATGCTCATCTCAAGCTCAAGCCGCATTCTTCTCGGTGCTTGTTTGATTGGCTTGACGTCTGAGGATATTTCCAATTTGTGTATAGCAATCTCTGGATCTAGTCCTGGCATCTCGGAATAGTTCCATGCGAAGCAATCTTTATGCTGCATGAGCACGTCCTTAAGCGTAGCCACCCTTTCTTCAGATAACAGCTCACTGACGAATGTCAGCCGCCGGTCACTTGCCGTCCCCAAATCAATCTTTCTGAGGTTGTCTGCAGTAGTATGTATCCCATCTTCCAGCTCTTTTGGCACCTGTGGAAACTCTGATATCATTTCTTCATCATTGTTTTTGAAGCACCAGGGGAGGTCATCCGTATTCTCGAGTTCTTCTTCTGACAACATCATCATATGACAAGTACGAGATCGCTTTCAAGACTGATGTTGATTTGGTTCTACTCTCGCCGCGGGCGCGGCTTTTGGTTCATGCTTCTGTGGCGGAGTTACCCTCCAGCTGCTGGATAGAGCGAACCTGCCTGGTCTTCTATCCAGTCTTTGAATGTGAAGCAGTCTTCGAGAGGATGTCCTATTGCTCGGTGATAGGAGCAATAATCTGGGTGATTAACTTCACCTGCTTGCTCGGGGTGCTTGGACTCCGGGAGGGTAATCATTTGATGTTTTATGGCAAGATCAAGTATCTTCTGTGTTTTGTCCTGGGGAAAAGAGTATGCTCGACCCATCTTATTTATAAGAAACGAATCCGGATTGCTCGATTCTCGATCGCGTGGCTTCTTGGTCTCTCTTTGTCGCTGTTGAACGCCTTTCCTGCTTTTTGATTTATTTTTGCCTCTACGTCGGGCTTTTTGTATGACGGGTTGGCAAGGAAGAGCATTTTCATTTTTCGCAACCTGCTGAAGGAGGCGCTGCGTTCTGGCTTTCTCATAGATGGTCATTTCGCGATTATGATCGTCTCGAACCTTTTGACCGGCTTCCCTTATAAGCTTGTCCATCTGTTCTTCAAACGACGGACTTGGCATTTTCACGGCGGGAGCTCGTTCTGGTTCAGGGTTAGCATCTTCCCACAGAGCATCTCCTTCTTCATCAAAGTCATGTATGACGTAGCAGTCGCGGAATAGCTCCCATTTCTTGGATTGAACATACCCAAGCCCGCTCGTTTCCATTCTCCCGTTGGGCAACTTTCGGTGAGTTTCGGGAACGTTCCAGATCCTGTTATAGAATTGTGCTTGTCGAGCAGTTTGCTTAAGGGGTACACCTTGGCGTCTCAAGAGCCTCTTTATTCCATCTGTGTAATATCTGGGCAAACGGATGGGCTGGAGCCTGTCAAGTGTAGAATCCGCACCATGTCAAATTTCTTTCTCCACTTTGGTTTCCCCGGATCGGTAGAATAGGATCGCCTTTTCACCTTTTTGCCTGGGAGGGACGTAGAATGCCTACAGTTCTTCCACACTGTAGGTATCAAGCGCATCTAGCTCTTTATGATGCTTTGGCGGAACCATAGCAACTTGCAAACTTTGATCTTCATCAGCGAAGGCTTGTATTGATGACCGAGCAGAGAATACGGCATTGACCTCATTTTCCGAGTCGCTGCCGAAGATCAACATAGGAGTGGACGGTCCCGGCTTGTTGCACTGGGGAGGACCTAAATAAACTATTTCTTCTTCCTCCTCAGTATCACTCTCGAAGACTGGAATAGTGGTGATAGCTTTATTCTTCGGTCTGTGACATCTTTCCGTGTCCTCAAAATCTGGTATGAAGTATTTTGCATCTTCGTATTTTCAGACTTCGTTCACGGAGAATGGGTTCAGCTCTCCTGTTACGGTATACTCGAGACCATCCTTGAAATAATTCATACACTGATGTTGTGTAGAAGGGATGATGTTGTACTCGTGTAATCAAGGCCGGCCGAGCAAAGCATTGTAGCATGTCTTGGCGTCAATGACGTGAAATTTAATGTCTGTGACGAGCAACCCAAAGCGTAGTGTCAATATTACAGACCCGAGCGTCCGTGATGACTGGGAGTCAAACCCGGAGATAGTGATCTTATCCCGAGCGAGGTGTTGAACGCTCATGCAAATTTCTTTTAACACTCTTACATTAAGGAGATTGACGTAGGACCCATTGTCAACCAGGATTTTGCCTATCTTGATGTCATGACAGTATCCGAAGACATATAGGGGACGGTTATGCTCACACGTCCCGAGGAGGAGGTCTTCATCGCCGAAGGTGATATCCGCTGTGTGTACTTCATCCAGCTCGTCCTTCATCTTTTCTTCGGCGAGGAAAGCTTGGAATTGCTCGGGCTCCTACAGTGCCTTGATCAAAGAATCTCTTGCTTCTTTTGCTAGCAGAAGGGCGTTGAGAATGCTGAGCTGGGAGGGTATCTTTCTCAAGTATGCCAGAACGTTGTAGTCCACCTTGTTTTTCTTTGGCAGGTCCTTGGCTGTCAGCTCTTCGACGGCTCGGTCTTCGAGTGTGATATCCTCGGGGACCTTTTCTTTTCCCTTATCCTTTTTGGTCGACCCCTTATTTACGGGTCCGAGATTCTTTTCAGGTAATGTGCGATTGCGCAGCTGAATATTTTCGCAGCTCTTTGGTTCTTCCTCTTTTCCCGAGGTGGATTCTTTAAAGAGAGGGCCAAGAGTCATTTCTTTGTCAGAGTCACTCCCGAAGGTGAGAACTTGCGATCCCCCAGTGTCGACCATGTGACAGTTGCCGGTAGTTCTTTTATGCTCCTCGGTCGTGTTTCTTTGCTCCTGACGAGTTTTGCGTTTCATTCGCTTGAAATGTTGTCGGTGAGCAACATATCCCTGTCACCATCTTTTAAAAGCGTTGCACTCTTCGGTGGGGTGCGCAATCTTTCGATGATATAAGCAATAGCTAGGATGTGTTTCCGCTTCACCAAGAATATTTCCTTCGGAGGGTGGCAGCTTCATTTCCATTGATATGGCTTTAGCGAACCTCTTCCTCGTCTTGAACCTGCTTTTATTTGCGGCGGACGTACTTCGATCTGGCAGGAGTGTTTTAATCCTTTCGTCCAGTCGCCGGCGTTTGTCCTTTTCAAATATGGCCATCTCATGCTCCCGATCAGCTTTGCTTTTCGAAAGAGCTTCGTTCAGGAATGCATCAATCGTTTCGTCTGATGGTCCTGGAAATTCAGGCTCAGGATCTGCCCCCAGTTTCTCTGTGTAAGGAGCTTCTTCATTGTCTATCGAGGAGTGAGAGATCACATGGCAGCTTGCTACATAACCTTCAGATTCATCGGACGAGTCTTCTCCATTGTCATCATCTCCGTCCTCAAGGACGCGGCTGAGAAATTCTTGGAGTGTGACTGGAGTCCGCGCTTTTTGATTATATTCTTCCAAAGCGTCAATTTGTTTTTGCAGGTCCGTGCGCTTGTCACCAGGCTTCACGGGCTTTTTGGTCTTCTTCTTCTTCTTCGAAGACTTTGACGACTGGGTGTGAGTGCTTTGGCTATCACCACCAATCTTTGGAGTTGGGCGCGGTTTCAGCATTCCCTTGATGATCTCGGGTTCCAGTGGATTTTTCCACCTGATCGCCGGGCATGTTTGGAGATCCTTCAGCATTCTTTTTGTTTTGGCTGAAAGAGCGACCTCCCATGGAGCTTCTTCTATGAAAGAACATGATGCCCCCGGTGTATCCGTCTTCTTGGGAGTGTGTGGCTGCGGCGGGTTCACCTTCTAATTCTCGGACAGGGAAAATTTGCCCTGTTGGTATTGATCTTCAATCCAGCCTTTAAAGACGAAGCAATCTTCAATTGGATGGTTTACCGTTTGATGGTAAGGGCAATAATTGGAACTGTTAGCCTCGCCGGGTTGTAACGGTCGTTTTGGATTCAGCAGATTGATGAGCCTGTTGCGCACCGCCAGTTCGAACAGTCTCTTCGTTTTGTCCCGGGGGAACGAATAAGGACGCTTCATTTTCTCATTATAGTATCGCCGTCTCTCTTCTAGTCGATCCGTTAGTTTTGGGGCACTGGGCTTCTGTTGAGCATTTGCGACGAAGGTTGCCTTTCCTTTACCCTTTTCGTTTCGCGGCTCCGGCTTTGGAGGAGACGGTCTATGACCCATCTGGTCTATTTGGGCCAGTTTATCGATCAAGGCTTGGAACGTGGTCGGCTTGAAGAACATCATGAATTGGGAAATAGTTGCCTGAGGGTCCAGAGTGCCCACGAACATGCCTACCGTCGGCGCTTCTTCAATACGCTACTCACATTTCGACCATAAATTTTGCCACCGTATTGCGTATTGCACCCAAGTTTCTCCTGGCTTCATCCTGGCGTTAATTAATGCGGTAATCGGGGTACGCTCGCTAGCGCTAGCGAATCTCTGTGTAAACAGCAGTTCCATCTTTGCAAATGTCTTGACGGAGTCGTTTAGAAGTTCAGAATACCACTCGAATGCCGTCTCTGACAAGCTACCAACAAACTGTAAGTGCACGGCGGCGGCCCGACCGTCAATCCGACGGCCAAATGCGGAAGCGGTGATAAACTTTAATTTTGCAAACTAGCAAACCGGTACCACCGCGCACTAAACACCCGGATCGAACCATTAACTAGTCCTAGCTAACTACAAGATGGGGAAGAGAGATATACCGACTGATCCGAGTCCTCCGGTCTTCTCGTCGTCGTCCCGATCTCCCGCGGAATCTCCGGTCGTCACCTCCTCGCCGGAAGGGCACCACATCGCCTGCATCTTTTACGGGCTCCCGCCTCTATACCGAGGCAACTCGGGCGTGAAGTTGGCTAGCCGACGCGTCCAAGATTTGCTGTAGGCTAGTGTAGAGTCTATGTCTCTTTGGGGTTTTGTTGCCATGGAGGATGGAGGAGGAGGTTAAGGAAAATTGGTGCTTTCAATTTTCTAGCAAGGGAAAAAAAATGAGATGATCAAATCTACACACACAAATGAACCTCTCTCATTTTTCTCTTTCAAATTGTGGCCGGCCTCATCATCTGAGAAATGGTAGTGGAGTGAAAGCATAATACAAGAGGGAGGTGAGTGTAGTAAAAGGTGGAGGGTGACCACATCCAAAAGGCATGATGACAATGTCATATCAAACTCTAATCAACTCTAATCTCATTTCTAATCACAAAAAGCAAGAAATGATGATAGAAAAGAATGGTATCAAAAGATGCTTTCATATTCTCCCATTTCACAAATAACACCTCCATAAAGAGTTATTTGCACCCTCCATCGGGAAAGTCCGGCCGGGAAAGAACAAAGGAAAACCGGCCGGAACGGAATGCAAACTGGCAACTCCAGAAAACTGGTCCCGTAATAAATTACAGGAAAACCCTATTACTGCATATACATGCCCGCATTCGTATTCCTACTGAACACAAATGCAAAGAGACAAAATAAAACTACACTGTATTATACTAGGATCCAGCTTAAACCAAAGCCGGCTAGTAATATCCGTCCGATCCTGATCCGTGCAATACCGTACGTATCTGATCGAACCCTGCCATATCTCCATACGGCCTCTACAGCGTTTCGCCCGAAACTTGAGTAACAGAATGTGGGGGACTCTAAAGACTCGTCAACACCTTGGTTGTGGATTTAACCACTAGCACGTCAGAGGTATAAGCCAATACGTAACGGGCCACCAGCTATTGACCAAAAGGGACGTCGATGAGCGAACTCATCCTGACACCTTACTGAGCCTGTCAGTGACAATATCCGTACAGTCCGGTCCGTTCGTCTATGAGCATCGCATGGCGGGCCTAGGGGGTTGGTAAAAGTCAGACCCCTAAAAGCGGTACAAGTCGTGTCGGGGTGTAGCCCAGAACACCCTGAGATACTACTGGAATACCTACCAGTAAATCTCCTGCCTTGGCCAAGGACTTCGTTTAATGGCTCTCCTAGACACAGCGCGACCTCACCCCCAATACCGGGAGAGACGAACCCCTGAAGATCCGCTCACTGCCTCCATGTGCCTCGGGACTGTACCCAACTAAAACCTGTTTGCACGTCTCCTTTGAGTGTGGTAGGGTAGTAATCAAAGTACAGTGGGAACTCACACGAGACAAATGACGATCCCCAGGTCGATGAACTAACCTGTACACATGTCACCAGGGAACTGCTATCTGACGTCAGGTATAAGACCAACTAGCATGTTCCCGGCGAGTCCTGTCCGGTGTACTCATAACCCAATGAGCACCTGTATACATCTTAGGTGATCCAACTGACACCAGTGGCTTATGAGACCGGCCACCGCCCCTCGTCGGGGTCTCGACTGTATACACTAGTCTACTCTGGAGTATCAATGCCCTGTCTCGAAACTCCCACGACTATGGACCTTTTAAGGATGTGCTTATAGACTGCCAGCTCTCACGTATATGATCGCCCTCATACTGCTGGCAGTCAAGCATGAATCCTAGGGGCTCTATCAACGTGTAATAGTGACTTGTTAGGTCACCTAAAGCAGTACACGATGATAAAGATAAATCAGATAGCATACTATCATCTCGAGTAAGACTGTCCTACTGGGACATGTCCTCAATCAATCATTGCAATCACGTGCCTGTGATCCAATAATTGACTCTGAGGGCACTATCTCCAACAATCTCCCACTTGCACTCAAGGCTAATTATTGCGATGTCGCATACTCACAGCCCGTGTGATACCGAACACCCAACTCCTCTACTAGTCAGTCTCACAAAGCTCGTTTGCGAAACTATTGCGTTCGAGGAATAGCCTCAGTGAGCGGATCCGCCTTGATGTTTCTTTCTATGTCTCTCTATAATCTCAAGTTCGCGGAGAAACCCATCTTCCGAAATGAGCAATACTTGTCTTAGAATGTGTCTGGATGTTTGATGGGACCTAGCTCATAAATGAACTCCAAATCCAAACCTCTTAGACTGTATCGTCAACTGAACTTAATCAGTATCCTGCGCCATGCCTCCCTCAGTATTGCCTTGGACCACCTGTCCAAAATACTGCCCCTCGTCAGAAGGAAAAACTATAACTCTGACAACCTCCTTGTCGTCCAAGTCACCTTGGAAGCCTGGAATGATAACTGTCTCCCGAATGAGGCTGTCGTTATCATATCCCTAGAACATCCACTTATATTCTAAAACTGCTTCCAACTGTTTCTCCCGGATTGGATCAATGTCAACTTATTGCATCTAGTGCAAGAACAACATCTGGTATGGTACTTGACATCTCATGATTGACTCAATTGCCTGAGCAAGTAATCTGCCAATCATGCACATCCCTCTCCCCTTAAGTCCGTAAGACACCTTTAGAGAGGGTGACTCCACCACCTGCAGGTACATTACCGTGCCAGGAGTCGTCCATTCTAAATACTCTTAGAATGCTGTCTAAGTACCCTGATTGGGAAACCACCCAAATCCAGATCTAAAACCATAGATCTAGTAACCAGTATGTCTGATATAATGTCCAAATCTCATGTGGAGAAACCACTGTGTGACGACCAAAGAATAACCGATCGTAGTATAGGAGTTTCCTTTCCTACTCTGTGTATGTCATCCAATACCAGGATATCACACCCTACTACCTTCTCATCAGATCCATCCCCTATTCTGGTGAAGTCAAACCTATGACTGTCACATCAGAAATGGATGATCTATCTCCGCTATATTTGCTTTAGTCCATAGACATAAGCCACCTGTCCACCAATGCTTCCGCTGCTCCCACTGATTACGACAACCCTCTGACAGAGTCATATACACGTGCACTTCTAAAACCAATTTAGAACGACGCTATACTCATCCTCCCGCCGGGTCTCGCAGCCTGGAACAACAGCAATGGCAAGTGTGGGTAAACAAGAACTCCCCTGTCACCGTCCTTGAGGCTACCGGAGTACCTCTCGGGTGCCTGAAGTTACCCACCTTATCTGCGGAGTGGCCAATGGAATGTCAAACCAGATTGAATCTTTAGGTTCCTATCAAATCTTCAGTAATCGTTTATGGTTCTGGAATCACTTCCAGTTCTACCATACTCCCACTACTGTTTTCTGAAAAATCCATTTTATTTTAAAAACTGTGGCGAGTCTAGAACAATATCGCTATTGTTCTTCCAGATGGTAGAAAGTCAACCCTCGTCATAGCCCGGGTCAACCCACAAACAGCCATTACAGAAACGTGCCTTGAGTTGTCTAGTGTCTGGTTTTAATCATAAGCCGGACAACTCCCCGTACCTTAACATCGTTAAGATACGAACTGTTCTATATCCAATATAGGACCAGAGGCACTGATTTAATTGAACCAGATTCAAATCATGCAACTGTCCCCAGTGCATGTCAACTAAATGGAAGGAGGCCGATCGGTATTACTCAACTTAGGAATGCTTCCAATTATGAGTAACCTGAAGGAGAAGCAAGTTCTCATAATCACTACTATCAACTGAATACCATACACAAGTATCTACATCTTCGATCACTTTGAAGAATCCCGATACTTGCAATACCTGGTTCTCTACTTTATTCAAATACCTATAACTTCTCAAAATTCGGACCCTGTGTTTCCATGAAACACCTGTCTAAAAACTAGAGAAGTCATAAGTAAACCGAATATAGTACGAGGACCAACCCCTCTGTCCTGATGGACCCTGGACAACATACAATACTCTGTATAAGTCCCTTGAGTCTAATAACTCATTCACTGTGTGTCGTAGGTTGAAAACTGTACTTATGGTTAAGAAGAATTACACCACTGTTTAATGCTCCTTACCTAACCATCAACTGATATAGGTAAATGTCATAGACATAATTTCAAAAAGGTATATCTCACTCTATGAAAAATAGACGTACAGATATATCAATTTGAAATTGGTGCATGACAGCGGATATTCAAAACCAAATATTTGCCGACCGGCAAACAGTCCAGGTGACTTCCTCAAATATCACCGATTACAACGAATCCCGATATAATGAGGATGATCACCCAATTTCCAATAACTTACTCCCACTCATCATCTGTAAAACCATACAGATGTGAGGATCATACCTGGTAAATACATACCCTGGAGTAAGTGTCTAATTGGGAAATCAGTTTTCCATTAACAGTACACGGTGAAACTGAAACATTGAAATGTTTCGACGGGGTATCCCGGTATTCCTAGTAATGCCTCTTCCAGATTCACGACTGTAACCGTATAATTATTTGCCACCTCTCCAAATCCCTTTATATGTCTTTAGTCATTACCTTCTGCACACCCCTTTAGGCCAAGTGGTTTTCTTCCTTCCCTACCGTTCGGCACCAGCCTATGGTTTGGAAGAAGACTATCCAATAAGCATAATGGGTGTACTGTCCTAATCCTAGGAGCACTCGCAATGCGAGAGGAGGTGAAGATAAAAAACAACCGAATAAACCTTATTCCTATTTCTCCTGAACCAGAATCTATCCCCGAACTGGAACAAGTTCCTTTCGAGTTCGTATATAACCATACGATGGATTATCCAATAAACTGTAGATCTTCGTAGTGATATGGAGTGTCCTGGAGAAATACAAAGGTAAAGTGGGAGTGGTAATGAAATACTTGGTTTGGTCGTGAATATCAGTCGCAATTTACTTTGCCCTCTTACTAATCCCTTGATATGTCTTTACTTAATACCTTCTGTACACCATCGTTATGCTAATTGGTTTTCTTCATTCCCCACCGTTCGGCACCAGCCTAAGGTTTGGAAGAAGACTATCCAATTTGCGTAATAGGTGTACTATCTCCTAAACCAAGGAGTACTCGCAACCGGAGAGAAGGTAAAAGGAAAAGACAACTGAATAGTCCTATCCGTTTTCTCCAGAACCGGAAACCATCCTCGAATCTGGAACAAGTTCCTTCGAGTTTGTATATAACCATACGATGGTTTTGTCCAATGGAAGTGGACGTTCGTAGTAATACGGGGTGTCCTGGAGAAAAGGGTAAAAGTAGGAGTGGCAATGAGGTCTGCAACTCTGACAATCCAAAAGCCAGTGTTAAGAAGGTTCGGTCAACTTGGTCACTGAGTCATAGTCTAGGGTCGGGTCAATGGTTGTTGCCAAAGAGAGAGAAAAGAAACACTCAGCGTGCACTCTAACCTAGATCAGAATGGTTACCAATTTATCTAATCAGGAAACCTCCCACTGTCACCTCAAATTCTCCTCCAAACCTGAAAAAAGAATTAGTCGGGGTCACCCGAGGAGTAAACTAACTCATCAGTGGGAATCGGGATCCAACTATCATCGCATGATAACGTGACGGAATCCGCTCACGCTATCACACTCCAGAAGGTATGCGCATATCTGGCAAGTTTCAGTTCTTTTGAAACTCCCGATGTGATTTATACCCCATGCTCTTATGACCTTGACTTTGGCCAACAAATCATAAGTCACATGTCAAGTTCTACCCGTCATTCTCCAGGTTGATTTGAATCCACCCGTACCTACCCTTGACTTTGGCCAACAAGGCAGTACGACTGTTCCAAACCAACGCATCTATCTATGCTGCATATGAATAACCAACAGCTACCAAACACTGTGCCTTGACTTTGGCCAACAAACACAGCTTGAATACTATTGACTACCCATATGAAACGACGGAGGGCTACGAATGGTTTCTGGCGAAAATCTTTAACGTAATGAACTTGATATCGTTGAAGGAACGGATAGCTTTTTAAAATATAGTAACGAAAACCTTTGCTAAAGAGGTCACTCCCCGTGAAGGGGTCTCGGCTCTTTCCCCGTAGAATGAGGTGCAGGATATTCCAACTGAATACCACGGTGCAAAGCAAAAGTAATCGGCTATAGTGAAGTTATTGCCCTGACGCAAACTTTTGTCCAAGGGGTCACTCTCGGTGAAGGGATCTCGGCCCTTGCCTCGTCGACTGAGGAGCAGGATATTCCAACTGAATACCACGATGCAAAACAAAAGAGAACGTCCTTGCAATAACAGCTTTTTGAAAAATGTTCCAACAACATCAGAAAAGGTTTGTTTTTAACTTGCATTGATCCGAATCAATGCAGTCCCATCAATTTATCACACCACAAAGAACGAAAATATACTGATGTACGTATATGCCATCCGCATTCGCCACTGGGTCCCGTCATTACCCGTTAGGTTAGCTAACTAACGACAGAGCGGGGACTGGACTAGCGCGGATGCAAAACATATACAACATCTACTAATATATACCAATATATTATATTTCGCTCAAGGCGTGATAAAATGCAACATCACAGAAATGTACAGCATCACAGAACAATACAGATATCTGGGATCCCCGGGTTTCACAGAGCCGCTACTGAAACCCGACGTTCCCCTGGTCGTGTGGATAGCCTGTGCAATGAAATCCTAGACCCCTACGGGCGCGGCAAGTTACCCGCCAAAACCTGAAGCAAGGCAGCCCCCTTCAGCAACGTGAATGGACCACCCAGCACTTCACGGAATCCGGTAACTCGGGCACCCCTCCTGGGTCAACCTGTACCCCCTACGAGTGCGGCGAATAGCCCGCCAATTCTAGAGTGAAGCCCCTTCCGTCTCAATGCCATGAGATGCGGGCTTGTTGCCCTCTAGAACCCGGCTATCCGTGCATCCCTCCGCGGGGAAATCCTAGTACAGAAAGTAAAATATACATACAATGGGTACATCGACCGCAACCTGGCCGTGCCCCAAAATAATAATACAAACAGGCAGTGACGGCAGTCCACATGTCGGACGCTCGCCCCGCAATATCAAATGTACATCATACAACAAAAACTGTACTGGCATTGCATCCAGACTATCCCCCACGACCGATCCGCAACATCACAGCAAATACATAGAACATCAACGTGAAGGTCACGTTCGCAAATCCGTCTAACCGGGCTATAGCAGCTAGACAGGATTTACCGATCAAGTGACATTCACGGTCGCAGATATAATGTAAATACTGTGAAATAATGTGTTTAAAATGTCCGATCGATCAAATTTTAACAAGTGGGCCCCCAAGTACTACTGTAGCACATCAAGAAATTCTGGGCCCAAAATTATTATTCCAAAACCCATATTTTAAGCCCATAAGCCCACTGAAAAAAATGGTGAACTGAACCCAACTACCTGCGGCGGAACCGCGGCCAAAGAGGGGTTATGGCCACGGTTCCGCGGTCGTACGGAAGGATCAGGGAACCAAAATTTTCCAGTGGTCTTAGGATACTCTGTACAACATTCTGCAACACCCTGAAAAATTTTTCGAGACAAAAAAATTTCGACAGAAACTGATGCAAGAGAAAAACGCGGTTTTTGGAATTTTGTTCGATCGGAAATGCAAAACACATTAAACAAAGCTAGACTAAGTTAATGGCGAGGCTCTGATACCACTGTAAGTGCACGGCGGCGCCCCGGCCATCAATCCGACGGCCAAATGCGGAAGCGGTGATAAACTTTAATTTTGCAAACTAGCAAACCGGTACCACCGCGCACTAAACACCCGGATCGAACCATTAACTAGTCCTAGCTAACTACAAGATGGGGAAGAGAGATATACCGACTGATCCGAGTCCTCCGGTCTTCTCGTCGTCGTCCCGATCTCCCGCGGAATCTCCGGTCGTCACCTCCTCGCCGGAAGGGCACCACATCGCCTGCATCTTTTACGGGCTCCCGCCTCTATACCGAGGCAACTCGGGCGCGAAGTTGGCTAGCCGACGCGTCCAAGATTTGCTGTAGGCTAGTGTAGAGTCTATGTCTCTTTGGGGTTTTGTTGCCATGGAGGATGGAGGAGGAGGTTAAGGAAAATTGGTGCTTTCAATTTTCTAGCAAGGGAAAAAAATGAGATGATCAAATCTACACACACAAATGAACCTCTCTCATTTTTCTCTTTCAAATTGTGGCCGGCCTCATCATCTGAGAAATGGTGGTGGAGTGAAAGCATAATACAAGAGGGAGGTGAGTGTAGTAAAAGGTGGAGGGTGACCACATCCAAAAGGCATGATGACAATGTCATATCAAACTCTAATCAACTCTAATCTCATTTCTAATCACAAAAAGCAAGAAATGATGATAGAAAAGAATGGTATCAAAAGATGCTTTCATATTCTCCCATTTCACAAATAACACCTCCACAAAGAGTTATTTGCACCCTCCATCGGGAAAGTCCGGCCGGGAAAGAACAAAGGAAAACCGGCCGGAACGGAATGCAAACTGGCAACTCCAGAAAACTGGTCCCGTAATAAATTACAGGAAAACCCCATTACTGCATATACATGCCCGCATTCGTATTCCTACTGAACACAAATGCAAAGAGACAAAATAAAACTACACTGTACTATACTAGGATCCAGCTTAAACCAAAGCCGGCTAGTAATATCCGTCCGATCCTGATCCGTGCAATACCGTACGTATCTGATCGAACCCTGCCATATCTCCATACGGCCTCTACAGCGTTTCGCCCGAAACTTGAGTAACAGAATGTGGGGGACTCTAAAGACTCGTCAACACCTTGGTTGTGGATTTAACCACTAGCACGTCAGAGGTATAAGCCAATACGTAACGGGCCACCAGCTATTGACCAAAAGGGACGTCGATGAGCGAACTCATCCTGACACCCTACTGAGCCTGTCAGTGACAATATCCGTACAGTCCGGTCCGTTCGTCTATGAGCATCGCATGGCGGGCCTAGGGGGTTGGTAAAAGTCAGACCCCCAAAAGCGGTACAAGTCGTGTCGGGGTGTAGCCCAGAACACCCTGAGATACTACTGGAATACCTACCAGTAAATCTCCTTCCTTGGCCAAGGACTTCGTGTAATGGCTCTCCTAGACACAGCGTGACCTCACCCCCAATACCGGGAGAGACGAACCCCTGAAGATCCGCTCACTGCCTCCATGTGGCTCGGGACTGTACCCAACTAAAACCTGTTTGCACGTCTCCTTTGAGCGTGGTAGGGTAGTAATCAAAGTACAGTGGGAACTCACACGAGACAAATGACGATCCCCAGGTCGATGAACTAACCTGTACACATGTCACTAGGGAACTGCTATCTGACGTCAGGTATAAGACCAACTAGAATGTTCCCGGCGAGTCCTGTCCGGTGTACTCATAACCCAATGAGCACCTGTATACATCTTAGGTGATCCAACTGACACCAGTGGCTTGTGAGACCGACCACCGCCCCTCGTCGGGGTCTCGACTGTATACACTAGTCTACTCTGGAGTATCAATGCCCTGTCTCGAAACTCCCACGACTATGGACCTTTTAAGGATGTGCTTATAGACTGCCAGCTCTCACGTATATGATCGCCCTCATACTGCTGGCAGTCAAGCATGAATCTTAGGGGCTCTATGAACGTGTAATAGTGACTTGTTAGGTCACCTAAAGCAGTACACGATGATAAAGATAAACCAGATAGCATACTATCATCTCGAGTAAGACTGTCCTACTGGGACAGGTCCTCAATCAATCATTGCAATCACGTGCCTGTGATCCAATAATTGACTCTGAGGGCACTATCTCCAACACAAACTAGCGGAGTAGAAGTTTATCATCACCCCCGGTGTTGCCGTACAAGGCTCTGAACTGGGCGACATGCTGGTGGGGATTACCCGTCCCTTTATATACATGAAATTTAGGGATCGTATATCCCGGCGGGTACCTTGTTTGGTCATACCAGCCTGGATATGGTCGTCCAGTTTTAACAATTTGGCCGGCCGCTTCATTCGCCTGGTGAGCTCGTATTTGCTGAGCGATGTAGTCATCCAAGGCGGCCTTAGAGATTGTCTCTTCTTTGGTTGCTGAAAAAGCCGGAGGGGGGTTCGATGTCTCCCCTCTGTCGTCTTCAATGATGATCGGAGGGTCTTCAGCTGGAGGTTCCAGCTGTAACATCATCCCAGCCATGTCTTGGAACAAGAGAGCCATTCGTTTTATGTTGGCTGCCTGTTCCGCAGCCTCTTTTTCTTTCCTCTCGAGCATTCTTCGGAGGAATTCGGTGTCAGTTTCTTGTTCCTGACGCTGCTCCGAGGTCTCTGGATTTTCTTTAGGCCCAGTGAGTGTGGCCATTGCAGTTAGCATCTCCTGAAGCTTCTGCTGCTGTTGTTCCTGAGCCTTCGTTATTGACCGGGTAAGCGGTCGATGTCCCGTAGAAGCACGGCTTTCTTCCTTTCCGGAAGCCATATAAACAGTATGCACCATCATGCCTCCAGACTTGGGGCATTTAGGTTCGGTGTCTCTACGGTTCGTCGCGGTCACAGGGGCTTTCTCTGGCCTCCTTCTCTTATGAGCAGTTGAAGTGGAGGGAGCCATTGCAGTGGGCACCCAGACGGCTGTCGCCTTTGGTGGCTTGACATGATGATTTTCTCCTTGTCGAGGTTTAAGCTTCTGAGAGTAGTCCTGGTCAATCACCGATTCCTGGATCTGTCACCAGATTTTATAAACTTTGGAGGACAGACGCTGAGGGGGCTTCTCCGTCTTCTTTTCTGCAGTACTCTCCATAGGTGGAGGAGATCTCTTTAGCACGACAGTCGGAGAGTTCTTGCGAACCCTCTTAAGCGGTTCAAAGCTGTTCCCAGTTGGAACAGCAGTATTGATTTCCACCATGGGAGCTGGCGGAGTTAGCCCAGAGGGGGAGTTGCCTCCGGCCTTCCTTACTCGGCGCCAGTGGCGACGTCGAGCATGTCGTGCGGATGGGATTGTCTCGGCTGTATGGGTGACTTCGTCATGCCCCCTGTCTTGACGGAGGGTTGTCGCCGGTGCCATCCTTTTGAAGACTGACGTTCTCCGAGAAGTAATGTCCAACCTATCGAAGGCAGACTTCCGAGTAGGGGAAGCAATCTTGACGATTTCGCCTTGGACAGGAGCTGAAATAGTCAGTCTTGTGAAGACCGACCCTTTGGCAGGAGAAGCCGCCTTGACGACTTCGGGAGCAGGGATGGCTATCCGCTTTGGGATGACTGCTTCGGGTATTGCGGGCTTGTTGGCGTTTTGGCCCAGTCTGCTGAAAACTGAGGCAGTGGAGTTGGGCGATCCGTTGAGAGGGGCCGCGGTAGAGGTAAGTCGATCAAAGACCGACTTCTTTGGGGCTTCTTGCGGCAGCATCGGGGCATTGAAGCTCATGGGTGGGATTATAGTCCCAAAGAACAGCCCAGTGGTGGCCTGCGTTACCTGTTCTACCGGCATTGTGAAAAGGGAGGCCGCCTGGGGCCCGTAAGTTACACCTCCAGATGAGGCGGAACGGGAGTTGCAGTTGCAGCTGGAGCATTTTGTGCAGTTAGACGCTATTGATCTTTCGTTTTCTGCACGGACCAAGACACCAAATCTTAGTACCTCGAATCTAAGGGCAACCATATCAGACCGCGATTCGTTCGCGAACACGACACACGAAGTGTGGAGTGGAAAGAGGAAAAGGTCCCACCGGGCGTGCCAGAATCTGTCCTACCGGGCAGTGATGGGTGCTGGTGGTGAGAAAGGAGAGAGGAGGCAAAGCAGCGGGCTCAGCTGCCAGCGTTGGGGTGAGGAGCTCCGGCGAGGTGAGCTTGGATGCGGCTTGTAGGTGAGGGAGCGCAGAGACGGCGGCAGCACGGTGGTGGCCGGGCTCCGATGAGGCGATGATCTCAGTGATGCTGGAGGCGACAGAAGCGCCGTCGGTGGTGGTATGCAGGCGGCGTTGGTGCAAGGCAACGGTGACCGGGGGTGAGGCGACGAGGTGCCTGGGTGATGATGGGTTGACGTTGGAGTTGTGCACGAAGTGGGTTGCGGCACGGGTGCCCCGGAAGAAGGTGGTCGACAGTGAGGTGAGGATCTCGAGGGTGAGCAGGTTTCTTGAAATTCATTTCTCTGTCTCCTTATATTTATTTGACCATATTTTATATTCAATATTACTATCTTATCAATTAGAGTACCGACTGGTGGAGCGATGACGAAATACGACCACATTTAGTTTTCTTGTTCTGTTAACATATCCTTTTAAGTAATTTTGAGGACGAAATTATTTTAAAGGAGGTAGAATGTAACGATCATAAAATTCCTATATTTTCGCGTATCATTTTTTAATAAAATATTGCAATTATTTATTTTTGATATATTTTGTTTTCTAATAAATATATTATTTTATCACTTCATTTATTTTATCCATTTAATAATTTTTTGTCACGCCCCGCTTCCCAGAGTACGCTAGATTGGGCACGTGACATAGCCAACCATGCTACCTGTGGGTAGGAAGTATCCATCCACAGTCACATTACGGCTGTAGAGATATCAAGAACGAGATAAAAATATCTAAAACATGTCCATAATCCAGAATAACAGGAGTCAATAATAAATAAATGCGGAAGCAAATGATCCAATACAAATAACTGAAAAGTATGTCCCATAATGCGGGCTCACATCAGGAAATAAATGCAGGAAATAAAACTAACTAATACTAACACCTCACAGTTCAACCTGCTGGCTGAAGTACTCCTGTTCGGACTGCGACAGTGGTACAGAATCTGGGCCATGCAAAACCCAGACGTCAGCGCGTCATGTCATCAAGTAATATAATATGAACAGTGTAATAGGCAATGCAGAAATAAACATGAATAAAGCAATAGTATGAAACAAGCAGTGCAGGGTAGTGTGCAGTGAGTAACTAAACTGTTCTATCAGGTTTTCTAGTCTAAAGTCCTTGAAATCAATTTGAGTAATCCACCATGTAACTCAAAGGATATATCCCGTTACCCCCCGGGACCACGGATCAGGAATATGTGAACCAATAGTGGTTCTGTCCCGTTACCCCCCGGGACCACGGATCAGGAAAATGTAAGAGTCACGAATGGCTCTGTCCCGTTACCCCCCGGGACCACGGATCAAGTAATACCCTTTTAAGTTACACTTTAGTTTACACTTTTGATTTCCCCATACCCCCAAGTTATATGTGTCAGGTCAGGTATTCAGTAATCAAGAACTAATGCCAACACAGGATCAGGTAACAGCAGGTTCTGTCTGGATAGACAACAGGAATGGTTCGTGAGGACTACATGTCGGGTTTGTTGGCATTAGGCACGAGATCAGGTAACAGGTCAGGTCATGGTACATCAGGTCAAGTCAACAGTAAACGGTACCATGTCAGGTGTATCAATATATATCATGTGTGACAAAGTCAAGTCAAGATGTAACAATATCGTGGATGTGCTCACAAACAGATATATAATCAAACAGGGTATTGAATAACATGGAATGAGTAATGAGCTAAATAACAATAAGCAGTTTCATTCAATCACAAGAGTGCAGTAATACAGTGCAGCCGTTTTATTATATTAACATGTTTTGAGCACCCTTAGCGGTGCAATAGTTAAATGATGATGCGATACAGTTATATCAAGCCTTTGATTACGAATGTCCGAATATAATGGAACTACATGTGTAAAGGCTATCATCTATTAAACAGCAAACTATGATTAACAGGTAAACTTAGTTATATGGTTTAAAGTGGAAAACTGTAACTTAGCCGGTTATGCATATTTGACAACCTAAACTGGCAATAAAGCATCATAGCAGTGAATCGAATGCAATCTATTATGTACGGGTTTATCAGGAAATAATTTATTTGACATGAAGCAAGGTATGTAAGGTGATTTACTAAATGATATATTATTGAACCACACTTGAATGTTAAAGCAAGATATAAAGTGGTAATAGCATGTAGCAAGTATCGAATACTTGCCTCGACGAAACGACGAACACGAAAACGGAACGTAACGTCGGCGGGGAAACACGCGACGGACGCACGGTTCACGGATTGAAACCAAACGACGAACCAAGGGACCTCACGGGTCAGAACACTCTGCTGGATCGTCAGGACACGCCACCGGCACGGCCGAATTCCGGCGAACAGCGACAAAACAACCGGAAAAGTTAAAGCACGGCCAAGGGATAAACCGGAGGGAAAATGGAAGGAGGAAGGGGAGAGAAGGCTTACTGGTGTTGCAGAGGGCGTGCCAGCGATGGGGTCGACGGCGGTGGAGCGCCGGCGAGGAGGTTGCAGGCGACGGCTAGGGCTGCGGGTATGGAAAAGGGGAAGAAAGTGGAGATGGAGAGGGGCTGGTCGGGTCTGGAGTGTGCAAGTGGTGAGGAGGCGCTGAAGGTGGCGCGGGTGACGACGATGAAGGTCGCTGGCGATGTCTCCGGCCGTACAGAGAAGGCATGGGGGTTGGCCGGGGTCTCTGCTGCGGCGCCGAGCACACGGGGAGAAGGAGGGGAAGTCGAGGTTGGTACGAGGAGGCGGAGGCGAGGGCAACGGTGGCGCTGGCGCCGGCGTCGGAGCTGCGGTGGCGACGGCGGAGGCGGCTAGGGCTGGGTCGCAGGGTTCTCGCGATGGTTCTGGGAAAAATTATGAGGGGGAAGGAGGAATAAATATTTATATAGGGGAGAGAGAGAGAGTTAGAGAGAGAGAGAGAGAGAGAGACGTTGGAAGGGCCCACGGAGTAAAGAAAGAGCCTGATTGGCCGAGAAGAGATTTAAGAGGTTAAAGATTTATTTAAAAGATTTCCAAACTATATTTTAACAGTAGGATTAGATTATAAATATAGTTTTCGAATATTTTATTAATTTGGGATTTTGGCGCTAAATGAAACATTTCCAAATCGCGCCCGGGTTGGGTCCAAAAATTTAAAATTCAAATAATAGGATTTTAAGCGGGTTCCAAATTTTAAAATGAAATGTTTTATGATTAAAAAGCATACCCCCAAGTCGGACACCTGTACGCGCGCGTAGTCGTCCAAACTTGCCCGTTTCACCGAACGGGACGAGAACTCGACGCACGGACGCTACCCCGCGGTTATGGGTGACGAGTAGGCCAAGATAGATATTTTTAATTTTATTTTAGGTGTTAAAATTTGTTATATGCAGAAATGACTTAGCCAGATAAAATTTCACGGCAAGGGTCAAACAGGCAAGCTAAATGAAATGAGTAATATCTAAAGCTCAAACAGTAACAGAAAATAGTAGTATTGGGCTCGGGTGTTACATTTTTCAAAGCCCAAACCCAAGCCAAGACAAATCTATTTGATTTCTTTCTTTTCTTTTTCTAAGCCCACTTTCTTTTCAAGGTACGACCGTCACGCCCCGCTTCCCAGTGTACGGAAAAGGAGATGTGACGGGCACGCGGCGTATTTACTCAGAAATAAATACGTTAAGCGTAAATAAACAATATATGAAATGCACAAGAAATTACAAGAGATATAAAATGAACAACAATTTTTATTAACATTTATCTTTACAATACAACTGATTTGAAAAGGAAGAGTACAATGAATAAAGCAGTGTCTAAACAGTGGCATACAAATTGGATGGTAAGTACAAGTAAGCTAGGAATCTGGCTGTGACTCAATCTGCTCCAAGTATTCCTGGCTGGGCTCGGTCTCCTGAGGGTCCGGTCCTCCTGACGAACATTCTAAAGAAAGAAAGAAACAGAAATGTTGTCAGCGAACTAGCGCTCGGTAAGTCCCAAAAGAAAGGAAGAAATACAACAAGTAATATGGAAGGAAATTGTTAAGTTATACAGGTATCAGTTTATTATTCTAACGTAGTTGTTTGTACCTTGGTACAGAAGGTATCAGTGTATACGAGAGGAGTCCAACTGTCCCGTGGACTATGGTAACATGTAAGTATAAGGCCCCGTCAAAACCTACGGGATAACGACACGGGAGTTCATGTAGGTGTATTTTAGTGACCATCATCGTGCCACTTTTAATACATTCCGTACCAATCTAACCCTTTAACCCCGTAATGTTTTGTATGGATTAATTATCAGACTTGCCGAGACCATGGATACAAGTTGCTTCTTGTAATCAGGTTCAGGATGTAAACAAGTAATCATGTAACCAAATCAAGTTATAGCCATGATTCGGTGAAGTCAAGTCATGTTTGCATGTTGATATTGTTCTGATATTCTGGTTCAAGTATACATGTTAGAGTTTGGATTCATATTTGAATTGTATTCTGGTTTGAGTTTGGATTCAAGCTTGATATAGACTCAGACTTGAGTCAAACACTTAGAACTGATTTGGATCCCGAATTAAGTTCGGAAGTTATCGGTAACTGCTGCACATGGACGGCAGGATTTGTGTCTTTTTCCAAGATAATTACCATTGATAACACCGTTAAGTTTTTCTATCTTAAATAGGAAAACACTCACTTTCTCCGGCTCCCTGAGGCTCAAGAGAATCGATCTTGCTTAAACTCATATTTACTAAAGTCCTTAACAGTGTTTTATATAGCCCGAGGGGGTTTTATGAAAAATATTTTTATTATAGTTTAAAATAATCTCGAGAAATTATTTATATTGTTTAGGGTTTCTATGGATGTGTATTTTAATAATTGAGGTATTTTAGTGATAATTACCTTATCTTTAATAGTTCATTGTATTTTACTGTAACACTTGACTTGTATTGATATCTTGATGGTATTTTGATAAAACTTGTAATTTTTTTATTTGAAAAAAACATAAGTTATTATATTTTGAAAATATATGGATTTGTAATATTTATATAATTATTAAAAATTAATTTTGATTATTAAGTAGAAAATTTCGTTTTTCTTAAAAATTGTATTAAAATCCTTTCGAGACCGAATGCTCCGTGAGGAGGTTTGCAACTCGCTCTACTAGCCTAAGAACGTGCAATAATCCACACCATCCAATAGCGGGTCCCCTAAAGAGGTTTGTAGATGCTTATTTGCAAAGGATTTTGGAATACAATTCAAAGAACACTGTTTTTTTACAGTTGATGGTATTTTAATGTAATATGGTAACAAAAACATGTTCAAGGGAAATCGTGCTATGGAAACATGTGTGTATGTAAGGGTTAGGTCATAATCCAGTGAAGCTTTCTAAAGTTAAAGTATTAACAACATACTAAAAGGTGATATGTAAAGTTCATGGTATTTTAACGAAAAAGTTATATTGTGATTGTTTTACAAAAGATTCTTGAATAAAATTTATTCTAGACATTAGTATTAAACTTATAAGTGAAGTATTACAATTTGTTTGATCAAAAGTTAAAGGAAGATGGAGTTATATACTTTAGAAAAAGTAACATCGATAATAACTCCACTTTATACCGATTTTGATTAACAAGAAATTGAAGAGATAGAAAGAAAGATTTGGAAGGACTTACAAGTGATTTAGGGTAAGGAAAGGTTGAAGAAACTAGATTGGTGGTCGTGGCATCGCGGGTTCGCCGGAATAGCCTCGGTTTCTCGCCGAAAGTTGGTCGTTGGCTAACTCTTTTTCTACTCCACTTGTACTTCAGAAAATTTGAGAGTTTTGGCTAGAATTTTCAAAATGAGGAGGGGCTAGAGCATAGAATAGTATTTATAGTGTGAAATTAGGGTTTTGGGATTAAAAGAGTGAATTAAAATGTGATAAATTAGGGAATTGAGGGGTCTCTGTTTGATTGCAGAGTAATCAAACAGTGCATGGGTAATGGGGTAGGGGAAACGACAAGTGTGCAAAACCCGGGGTCTATTTGCTACGGGGGGCTCGTCGGCACCGGCCCTAGAGCCGATCTCACCGGTTGTTTTGTGGGTTGGGGCCGGTGGATTGTGTACACGTGTTCATGTCTGTATTTATACTCTTTTGCACATGTTTATTTTTCCAGACTTTTTATTTTTATGTGCATTGCACGTGTAAACTTTTGGGCTTCTAAAAAGTTTAAAATAAAAATAAAAAAATATAATGTGTCTGATGGGGTTCGAACACATGGGCTACGACACAGCAGTGCAAGGTTTTACCTGTGAGCTATAAGCTATTTCTCGTTGTTCTTAACAAAAATTAACTTATAAATTGTATTCAGGGTTGTAAACTCCTTTTTGTACATTAAACAGAAAAAATTCGTACAGTAAATTCAGAGTCGTTACAACGACATATATTTAATTCTTGTTAAATATATGCATGAACAACCTTGTAGCTTATTGGTTAAGTCCTTGCATTGTTATTCCATAGGCCACATGTTCAAATCTCTAATCTTACAATTATTTTTTTTATCAATTTTTATCTTTCTCATAACCTACAAATGAGACCTTTCATTTCATCTTCCTTTTAACTTCCAAAATAATTAGAATGTTTATAAGCTATAATTTATTAGAATTACGGTAGACATAAACTTTTTTTATATGCCACTCCTCTTTCTTTTCACATCTCTCTCTTCATCTAGATTTCTCGAAGAAAAACATGAAAAAGTTCTCAAGAAGGTCTCGCTAGTAACGTGAGACTATCGGCGGATAGACAAGTCTGGTGACAATACCGGTTTGTGTATGTAAGTCCCTTCTCTCTCTCTTTCCCTCCATCTCTTTATTCTTCTCTTGTCATATCTTATGAACCCGTTATTCTTTTCATATCATAATCCATAAGAGAAGACACACACACACACACACACACACACACACACACACACATATATATAAGTCTAGATATATATGGTTCTATATGGTTTAAAAGTAACTTATTGCCTCTTGTTTAAATTAAAGTGTTTTCAATTCTTTGTTCATGACCATGAATGTTTGTTATGAGTTGTGAGAACATAAATTTCATTCTACAATATATCTATGATATCTCATGGAATCGGTTTGGTTATTAAAAGAAAATGAGAAGCTTGCATAAAAATACTAGTTAATATTTTTGCCGATTTTAGTATACATATCAATACGTTTACCTTTAAAATAGTTTTTAAGAAATTAATTTTAAATTCTAGAAATTTCATGATATTTAAGTATTATAGAATATTTTTTTTTTTACACGCTGTAAAATTTTTAGATCGAACCGCATAACGGTTTTGGAATTACATCGTTTTTATTCATTGTTCGTAAAACAGATAACTGCAGCTATCGGTCAATTTCTAGGACACATAACTTGGTATACCGATGTCCAAATTGAGAAAACTCAGATGTTTTGGACATTTACATCGAAAGATCTATATTTTCTTAGTTTTAAAATTTTACTGAAAACCGACGTAAAATATAGAAAAGTTCTTTACAATATTAAGCGACGAATTTTGACAGAATCTGTCCTGATTCGCACACTGTTTTTAAATTGGACATAACTCGAACACCCGATGTCCGTTCGTGACAAAATTTAGATGTGCAGATGCACAATTGATAGATCTATAATTTCATATATATTAGATTACTTATAAACGTATGAAACAACTCGATATAGGCTTTGCAATATAACATATAGTTGCTGTCCAGAAATCTGAATTTCTGTTTTAAACGCTAATATTAAAACGATAATAACTAGAGCATCAGAAATCCAAATCGCGTGAATCTTAATGTTTTGGATAAGTAGATCAAAAGACCTAAAATTTTCTATAATTTTCGTAATCTGAAACCTGATGAAAATTAACTCAAACCGCGTTTTAAAAATATATGACGGTGCCGAACAGATTCTGATCTGTTTTGCTCGACGATACGAAAACGGGTATATCTCCCAAACCGGTAGTCGTATTTAGGAGATACTGGAACTCACGCGTACAAAACACTTAGATCTATATTTCTGTTTATTTTCCGAAATTGATTGACTTGATTGATTAGTCGTACACATTACTTATTTACAATATTGTTTTTGGACGTTACTTATATACTTATCTCATATCATGTTCTGTGATTGCTTATTTATTTTTATCTATATGATTTGTGATTAAACCATTATATACTAGAATTTACTTGATCTTGACATGACTTAATCATGAATACTTGAACCCAATATGTACACATGAACCAACTTGACTCGAATCATGAATACAATTGACATGACTACATGAACTCAATCTTGAAAACTTGATATCATGCATCACTTTTTGTATTCATGTATTCGATCAAGACTCATAACATTAATTATAGACTAATATATACGGGGTGTTGGGGTAGTTTAAGTAGGAATTCGACGAAATCTCATAAGTCCCATTATTATAAATAACGTTGCTGTGGTACCGGGCTGAAACGGTATAAATAACGTTGCTGTGGTACCGGGATGAAACGGTACATCACGAATTCATGAATGAGGGCCCGTGTTTCCAAGCCCATGGATGATAGCCTGTTGGGTTTGGAATATTTCAATAACAACTGAAGTCCTGCATTTTTTGGGCCCGTGATTCCTTACCCTTGGACGATAGCCTTAGGTTCGAGAATACTCTTGAATTTGGTTAACATTCACACTTGAACTCATGTTAATTAAATTTACCATTTTAGAGACCTTTTAGAACACTCATATTCATTTTATGTTCACTATACCCATACTATACGGCCATGTTACACTTGTTTGCCATGCTCATGTTATACTGTCATGCTTACCTAGTTGTCATATACATTACTATACTTGTTCACATATTACGATTTCAATTTATACTATATTACATGTCATCTTGCACTTAATCTATATATTACACATCTTTTTGGGACTTACCGAGCGCAAGTTCGCTGATGGGCATTCCACTTACTTTTGTTTCTTGGAATGTTCGTCAAGTGATTTAGGATCAAAGGATGTAGAAGTGTTTGCAGAGAATTACAACCAATTCACATCTGAAGCAGACCATTAATTTTCTTTCTAACTTTTCTTTTTCAGTAAGTTACATGTTTAAATACTTTCTTTTTATGTTCAGACTTCTTGTATCAGTTAAACTCTGTAAAGTTGAGAATGTAAATATATAAAGTTGTTGGATTTTATTTTCACTTGTCTATTCTTGTGTCATTTTTATGTTGCTTATAGACACTTAACGTATTCTTATAGTAAATACGTTGCGGGCTTTCCACGTCACCATTTCTGTCTACTAAGAAGAGGGGCGTGACAACCGTCTATCGGATATCAAGAACAGTAAAATATATAATCTAGCTAACACATGTCCATCTGCCAGAATAAATAAAATCAAGAAATGCATATAGCGGAAACGATTCATGATCCAATAAACAATATCTGAATCACGTCCCAATATGGGCTCACATCAATAAAAATGAAACTGCTGAAATTAATAAACTAAGAGTCTCTAAACTAAATAGCTAGCTCCTCATTGCTCGGCTTGATTTCTAAAGTATTCTTGATCTGCTTGCGATAAAGGTAGAGAAACTGGGCCATTCAAAACCCAGACGTCAGTGCGTCATAAAAATCAAAACAATAGTAATAACCAGGATACGATGATATAATTAAACATGCGTATAAATAACTAACACAGGGGTAAAACAATGTGATATATGTATGTGATGTGTATCCTAAACTCTGTGCTTCTAGGTTATCTATTTTACAAGTCTTTGAAATCAATTAATATAATTCTCATTGTAACTCAACAGTAGATATTCGGTTCAAACCCCCACGGGACCACGGCACAATGATTTATTCCGTAACGCCCGGGATCACGGCAAACAATTATTTATTCTGTAACGTCCGGAATCACGAAAAATAATGATTTATTCCGTAACGCCCGGAAACACGGCAAACAATAATAATGATTATTCCGCAACACCCCGAATCACGACAAACAATAATAATATCCTCTTGAGTTACGTTTCGGTTGCATTCTTGATTTCCCCTTTTCCCCCAAGGTTCTGTGTTCAAGTCAGGTATTGATTATATAAATCTAATGCCAACACAGGATCAAGCAGGTACAGGTCTTGTCTATGCAGACAAACAGTCACATCCGTCAGGACAACAATCAGGATTGTTGGCATTAGCAATAAGATCCAAGTAACGAGTCTGGTAGTGTGTCGTGATGTCACGCCCCCAGTGTACGAGGAAGAAGACGTGACGGGCACACGACGTATTTACTCAGAAATAAATATGTAGGCAATATATGAAATGCACAAGAAATGACAAGCGATATAATATAAACAACAACTTTTATTAACCTTCATCTTTACAATACAACTGATTTGAAAAGGAAATGTACAATGATAAAAGCAACGCCTAAACAGTGGCAAACAAACTGGAAGGTAAGTACAAGTAAAGCTAGCAGTCTGGCCGTGCCTCAATCTAATCCAAGTACTCCTGACTAGGCTCGATCTCCTGAGGGTCTGGTCCTCCTGACGAACATTCCAAAGAAAGAAAGAGACAGGAATGCCGCCAACGAACCAGTGCTCGGTAAGTCCCAAAAGAAAGGAAGGAATACAATAAGTAATGTGGAAGGAAACTATTAAGTTATACAGGTATCAGTTTATTATTCTAACGTAGTTGTTTGTACGTTGCTACAACGGTCGCGTCTGTCCAAACCTCCGATATACGGTTCCATAAATCAACTTGGAATCTTCGGAGAAGTGGACGGATAAATCCAAATGGCATCTACCCCCAAATTAAGGCAAGAAGATCTATCCCGGTTCCTCTCTGTTTTCGGCGGTGAACAGATTCTGGCACACCCGGTGGGACCTTTTCCTCTTTCCACTCCACACTTCGTGTGTCCTGTTTCGCGAACGAAATTGCGGTTCGCTATGGTTGCCCTTGGATTTGAGGTACTAAAATTTGGTGTCTTGCTCCGGTGCAGAAAATCGATGGCTTCTAACTGCACCTCTTGCAACAGCAACTTTTGTTCCATCGCAACTGGAGGAGTGACCTACGGGCCCAACGCGGCCTCCATCTTTTCAATGCCGGTGGGGCAAGTAACGAAGCCACTACTGAGTTGTTCTTCGGGACCATGCTCCCACCAGTAGGTGTCGGCGCCTCAGCGCCGCAGGAAGAAGCTCCCAAGAGGCCGGTCTTCGATCGACTGGCAACCACAACGGCCCGTCTCAACGGTCCGTCCAAATCTGGTGTCTCAGTCTTCAACAGGCTGAGCAAAAACCCAAACGGGCATGCAAAGAGGCTCGTAATACATGAAAGGGCTGCCCCACGGATAGCCCTCCCAACACCTGCTACAGGAGAAGTCGTCAAAGGTGCTTTTCCTACCAGAAAGTTGGTCTTTGAAAGATTGGACGGCCCTACTCAAACCCTGCCAAGGACGTCGGTCTTCAACAGGCTGACACCAACAACAACTCCTCAGCAAATCCGGGGGCATGAAAAAGCCGCTTCCAAATCTGAGGCGGTTCTGTCTGCAAGACATGATCGACGTTGTCACTGGCGCCGAGTGAGGAAAGTTGGGGGCAACTCCCCCTCTGGACTCACCCCACCAGCTCCAATGGTAGAAATTGACGCTGCTGTTCCAACTGGGAACATCTTTGATTTACTCAAGAGGGTACGCAAGAACTCTCCAACGGCGGTGTTAAAGAAATCGCCCCGGCCTGCAGAAACCACAGTGTAGGCAAAGACAGAGCGCCCCCATCAACGGCTTTCCTCGCAAATTCACAGGGTCTGAAGAAAAGTCCAGGACTCCGTGATTGATCAAAACTACTCTCGTCGACCGAAGAAATCTAAGGCTCGGCAAGAGAAAGACCGTCCCTCCGTCATATAGCGAGGGACTTCTTCTACATAGGTGCCTGTTACAATGGCTCCTTCAACTCCGAACTCCCACAAAATGATGAGGCCAGAGAAAATCCCACCGCCGGCGTCAAATTCCAAAGACGATAGATCCAAACGCCCCAAGTCTGGGGGCATGATCGTACACACGGTCTACATGGCTTCCGGGAAAGTAGAAAGCTGTGCTTCCGTAGGTCACCGGACGCAAACTCGGTCGCTGACAAAAGCTCAACAACAAAAGCTCCAGGAAATGCTGACCAAAATGGCAGCACTTACCGGGCAGAAAGAAAGCCCGGACACAATAGCCGAACAGCGCCAGGAGCAGGAGACCGATACAGAGTTCCTACGAAGGGTGCTTGAAAGAAAGGACAAGGAAGCTGCTGAGCAGGCTGCTAACATAAAGCAAATGACTCTCTTGTTCCAAGACATGGTTGGGATGATGATCCAGCCAGAACCCCCGGCCGAGGATCCGCCGATAATCATCGAGGATGAAGAGGGGAAACATCAAATCCTCTTCCGGCCTTATCGGCAGCCAAGGAGGAAACGATTTCCAAGGCTACTCTTGATGATTATATAGCTTAGCAAATAAGAGCTCATCAAGCTAGTGAAGCCGCAGGCCAAATCGTCAGAACTGGATATCCGTATCCAGGATGGTATGACCAAATTAAATACCCGTCGGGATATACGATCCCCAAATTCCATGTGTACAAGGGTACAGGCAACCCACATCAGCACGTCGCGCAGTTCAGAGCTCTGTGTGGCAACACTAGAGGCGACGACAAACTGTTGGTTCGCCAGTTCGTTAGCAGCCTGTCAGAGACAGCCTTTGAATGGTATTCGGAGCTCCCAAATGACTCCGTAAGAACATTTAAAGAGATGGAACTGCTATTCATGCAGCGGTTCGCCAGCGTAAGCGAGCACACCCCGATCACGGCATTAATCAATGCCAGGGTAAAGCCAAGAGAAACCTGGGTCTAATATGCGATCCGGTGGCGGAACCTATGGTCAAAGTGTGAACAACGCATCGAAGAATCCCCCGCCATGGGCATGTTCATCGGGACCCTTGATCCTTAAACGACTGTGTCCCAGTTCATGACATTCTTCAAACTGACCACCTTCCAGGCTTTGATACATAAACTGGCCTAAATGGACCAGATGGGCCGCGGGCCTTCCTCCTCAAATAAGGACCCTCAAAATGCCAAGGGTAAAGAGAAAGCGGCCTTCGTTGCCAACACTCAACAACAACCGAGTGGCCCAAAACCGGCTGCTCGCCAAAACAACGCACACCCATGCCTATCCCTGGAAGAAAGACTGGGACGCGCTTACTCGTTTTCCTGCGATAAGATGAGGAGACTATTTGAGTTGGTAATGCGTAACAAACTCATTACATTGCTAGACCCACGGCGTCCACCGCAACCCGGCGACGTCAACAACCCTAACTACTGCTCCTATCACAGAATGGCGAGCCACCCAATTGAGGATTGCTACGTCTTCAAGAACTGGGTTGAGGACCAGTATCAACAGGGGAAGTTTGCGCTATCTGAGAACTGGAGGGTGGACCCACCACAGAAGCACACTCCCAAAAAAGTGGATGCGCCGGGGCATCATGCTCGCTCATGGAAGAAACTCCATGGGAAGTCGTTCTTTCAGCTAAAACCAAAAGAATGCTGAAGGATCTACAGGAATGTCCGGTAGTCAGGTGGAAAGGCCCACTTGAACCTGAAATCATCGAAGGGATGCTGAAACTGCATCCCGTACCGAAAATTGTTGACAAAGGGCAAAATCCCTAAGTCAAGCCTTCAAAGTCTTTGAAGAAAAAAAAGAAGACCAAGAAGCCGGTGCAGCCTGCCGAGTATGACGACAAGCGCACAGACCTACAAAAATACATTGATGCACTGGAAGAGTACAACCAGAAGGCGCGAAAATCGGTCGCACTCGAAGAGTTCCTCAAACATATTCTTGAGAACGAAGATAGTGACAACGATGAGGAAAATGACTCATCAGAAAAAACCGAAGACTATATAGCAAGTTACCACATGGTCTCCCATTTTCGTTGTTAAATGATGAAGAAACTCCCTCAGCGTCAGAAAACAATGCAGCGGAACTGGGGGTAGGATCGGCTCTAAAATCCCCGAAACTGCCAGAAGACCCGATCGATAGGCTGTTAAACGAAGCCTTTCGAAAAAGTAAAGCTGACCGAGAACGCGAAACAACCATATACGAAAAGGCTAAGCATCAGTGTCAGGATGAAAAAGCCACGGAAAGGTGGAGTCGTAAAGTACTCCAACCAAACCAAGGCATACCTGCGACAAATAAGGGCAGGATCAAGGCAGAGAAGCGGTTCACCAAAGCGCTGTGTTTCCCCCAATAAAATAGTAAAGCTCTGTTCAAAATTTGAAAGGTAGTGCCTTACGTGTCTTGCACGAGGGCGCCAGCGCCAAGAGTTTAAAAACTCTGAGGCAGCGCCTCACGTGCCTTGCACAAGGGCGCCGGCGCCAAGAGTTAAAAATTCTTAGGCAGCGCCTCACGTGCCTCGCACGAGGGCGCCGGCGCCAGAACTAAAAGCTCTCTGTTAGACAGAGCCGTTGGATCAAAGATCCAACGGAGGTGATAAATCATCAAAATGCATAATTAAACTCTGCTGAGAATCTTTCCAAACAAGAAAGATTACTCTCTGTAAAACAGAGCACCGTTGGATTAAAAATCCAATGGTGATTAAAAATCATCTATCTGCAGAATAAATTCTGTATGGGAAAATATTTTCCTAATCTTGTTAAAAACGAGAAAGATATCTTCTGTAAAACAGAAGTTCTTGGATCAAAGATCCAACGATGGATAAAATCCCAAATCAATTAAAGATTTCTTAATGAGAGATTTCTTTAACTAAATCAACAAACTTGCCTCTACTATATAAAGGACCTAAGACTTCAAGTCTTGTACAGAGGAACCCCCCCTAAACTTCAAAAAAAAGGAGAGAGCAAACAAGAAGAAAGCTTTAAGAGGGAAGAAAGAAGAATACCTCTCTTCGAGTAAATAAAAATAATAGAGATCAGAGCATCTCATCTGCATATCCAAGGGTTTAACCCTTATAAAAGAACTTAGTTCTTTCTCTGGATCTGAGATCCATGAGACAAGTCTCCTACAAATGAGAATTTAATTCTCATTGGGGTGAACTTGTTCTTGGGGATCAAAGATTCAGAAAAGAACAGAGAATTGAACTCTTCAGAACAGAATATACGAAGAAAACCTAGCGCCAAGCGTCTCACGCGCCCCTCACATGGGCGCTACTCAATAAGGAGTGCCTAGCACTCAGCGGTTGGCACCCGGCGTCAAGCGCCTCACGTGCCGCCATTCAACATAAAGCGCTCGGTACCAATTAGACAGCGGTTAACGCCCAACGCTTAGCACCAAGTGCCTCATGTGCTCTGCATGTGGGCCCATAAAGAGTGTTTACACTCCATAAAAACAAAAAAAGGGAAAAGTAAAGTAAAGTGTGAGCGTCAGAACCCATATAAATGCCCAACATTGTTCGCACAGAAAGGGGACTGAGCCCAAACAAGTGTTTAGCACTTTATTTAAATGACAAAGACTGAGTGGGCTGAGCCCAAGTCGACCAGATCCCTAATTCAGATCAACCGAGCCTATGTGCTCATTATTTTCCAAGTTGGTTTTAGTCCCAAACACGACTACTGATCTTCCGACAGGATATTCATCTCACACCTCCCCTCTATCCGAAAATTAGTTCAAGGGTACATCTCTTCATACTTCTGATACATGTCGTTGTAACTCTTCAACGTCTCCAGAGAGGTGGTGGGTCCTGACAATCAACAACTCTTTGGTGCACTCCCAAACCGCTACGGACCACAACGTCCTTAAACTAGTTACGGACCGCAACGTCCTTAAACTAACACAATAGAGCCCAAATGCTCTTTTGTTGGATCTGAATGATCCAAAATCCTGTTAAGTAGATCTTAGTCTAAAATTGGACTAACGCATCCTTAACAAACATTTAAGTTGATCTTAATCTCAAACAAGATTAACGATCCTTAAATTAAACCAAACCCAAATCTAAGAATATATGGATTTGGACTGATCAACGCCCTACGGGCGACAACATAAATTAGTCTCCATATACAATCCATGGGCAACCAAAAATAAAATAAACACACACGACACGAAGTGAACTTCTGGAACAGAAGAAAGTGGTTATCGCGATGTGATAACGTAATTAACTGCAGGGGCTTGCGCCTGTAGGGAAGAACGTCCCCACAATAAAAAAACCCTCGCCAAGAAGGGGGAATCTGACGAAGTCTGCTATAACGGCCGCATCCGTCCAAACTTCCGATACACGGTGCCATAAATCAAGTTGGCATCTTCGGAGAGGTGGACGGATAAACCCAAATAGCATCTGCCCCAAAATTCAGGCAAAACGACTTACGGGTTTCGCCTCTGTTTTCGGCGGTAGATAGATTCCGGCATGCCCAGTGGGACTTTTTGCTCTTTCCACTCCACACTTCGTGTGTCGTGTTCGCGAACAAATCGCGGTTTAATATGGTTGCCCCTGGATTCGAGCTACTAAGATTTGGTGTCTTGCTCCTGTGCAGAGAAAAGAAGATCAATGGCTTCTAACTACACCTGCAACAGCAACTCCCACTCCGTCCCCGCCGGAGGAGTGACTTATGGGTCCCAAGCGGCCTCCATCTTTGCAATGCCAGTGGAGCAGGTGACTCAAGCCACCACTGGACTGTTCTTCGCGACCATGTTCTCGCCAACAAGCTTCAGTGCCCCAGTGCCATCACAAGAAGCTCCTAAGAAGTCGGTCTTCGATCGACTTGCAATCTCCACGGCCCCTCTCAACGGGTCGTCCAATTCTAACGCCTCAGTCTTTAACAGGCAAAGAGGCTCGCAATACCTGAAGGGGTTGTCCTGAAGTGGATAGCCATTCCAGTTCCGGCAAATGAAGTCGTCAAAGGGGCTTCTCTTACTAGAGAGTCGGTCTTCGCAAGATTGGCCGTTCCAACTTCTGCTTCCGTCGAAATCATCAAGACTGCTCCTCCTACCAAAAGGTCGGCCTTCAAAAGATTGACCGTCCCCTCTCAACGGACGTCAGTCTTCAATAGGCTGGCACCAGCAGTAGCCCTTCATCAGAGTAGGGGGCATGACGAAGTCACTCCCACAACTGAGACAATCTTATCTGCAAGGCATGCTCGACGTCGTCACTGGCATCGAGTGAGGAAAGCTGGGGGCAACTCTCCATCTGGGCTTACTCCACCAGCTCCAATGGTGAAAGTTGACGTTGCCGTTCCAACTGGAAACAACTTTGAACCGCTAGGAAGGGTGCGAAAGAACTCTCCAACCGCGGTGCTGAAGAAATCGCCCCCACATGTTGAAAACATGGTACAGGCAAAGCCGGAGCAGTCCCCTCAGCGGGTGTCATCTCGAATCAACAGAGTCTGGCGGAAAGTCTAGGATTCTGTGATCAACAAGAACTATTCTCATCGACCGGAGAAATTGAAGGTTCGAAAAGAGGGAAGTCATCCCTCTAGCATGCAGCGAGGGACTTCTCAGGCGCCTGTTACAATAGCTTCTTCAATTTTGACTTCTCACAAAAAGAGAAGGCCAGAGAATCTACCACCACCGGCGGCAAATCCCAAGGGTGATGGATCCAAATGCCCCAAGTTTGAGGGCATGATCGTGCACACGGTGTACATGGATTTCGGGAAAGAGAAAAGCCGTGCTTCTGTAAGCCATCAACTACTCACTCGGTCGTTGACAAAAGCTCAGGAGCAGCAACAAAAGCTCCAAGAAATGCTGATGAAAATGTCAGCACTCGACGGGCAGAAAGAAAGCCGGGAATCAACGTCTGAGCAGCGCCAGGAACAAGAGACCGACACCGAGTTCTTGCGAAGGGTGCTGGAAAGGAAGGATAAGGAGGCCGCAGAACATGCCGCTAATATAAAGCAGATGGTGCTTCTGTTCCAAGACATGATTGGGATGATGATCCAGCCGGAACCTCCACCCGAAGACCCTCCGATAATCATCGAAGATGACTGTCACGCCCCGCTTCCCAGAGTGCGCTAAGATAGGCACGTGACAGAGCCAACCATGCTACCTGTGGATAGGAAAAATCCCTCCACAGTCACATTACGGCTGTAGAGATATCAAGAACAGGAAAGTAAATAAACTATCTAGTACATGTCCATGAGCCAGAATAAACGGGTCAAGAAATAATATGCGGAAGCAATAAATCCAAGTAACAATAACATCTGGAAAGTAAGGAAATAACTAACTGGATACTAACAGGATCCTCACTGCTCGGCCTGATGGCGGAAATACTCTTGATCAGCCTGCGACAAAGGTAGAGGATCTGGGCCATGCAAAACCCAGACGTCAGTGCGTCATAATATTAACAATAATATAATCAGGGGGTAACAAGTCATGCAGGCATGAGTATGAACAGTAACAAGTCATCAATAACAAGTAACAATAACATGAATATAAATCAGTGAACATGATATAAACAAGTGAAGTGCAGTGAGTAGTCTAAACTGTGCTATAGGGTGATCTACTCTAAAGTTATTCAAAATCAATGAATGTAATCCTCATCGTAACCCATCGGCTTATGCCCCGTTCATTCCCCACGGGACCACGGTAAAATGATGTAATAGACTGTGAATCTATATCCCGTTCATTCCCCACGGAACCACGGTAAAATGATGTAATAGCCCTTTGAGTTACGTTCAACTACATTCTTGATTTCCCCATACCCCCAAGTCATGTGTGTAAGTCATGTATTTATAAATCTGAGACTAATGCCAACACAGGATCAAGCAGGAACAAGTTTATCTGTATAGACAACAGGAAATGTCCGTAGGGACAACAGGTCAAGATTGTCGGCATTAGTAACAAGATCAGGTAACATGTCAAGCTGTGGTACATCAGGTCATGTCAGGCGGTGTACATGTATCAAGTCATGTCAAGTAGTGCACAGGTATCAAGTCAAGCAGTGGTATATCAGATCATGACAGGTAGTGCACATGTGTCAAGCGGATGCTCATACTAAAACTGTAGCAAGTACGGATGCACGGTAAAGCATGGATGCACAAATATTTTGTCAGGGGTTACATCATGACTATGTAGGATGCACAATTATCAAGCATGGTGCACTAATACAACAGTAACATGAAATAATATGGTCTCGGTGTGCAACTAGATATGTAATAAACCGTACGGATACAGACGGATACTATAAAACTGTAAATCGGTAAAATTTGCTGAATATTAAAACACAAGCACTATTATTTATTAAATAGATATTGATATAATAATATTAACATGGATAAAATATTCAAACCGATTAATAACTATAAAAGTGGTATTGATTAACCATGCACAAGAAAGTTCCGTTCAAAAATTCAGCGTCATCCTGATTTGTAAAATAGCTTAAAAATAACAAACGTTCTCCAAAAGGGACGTGTCTTATACCAAAACAAAGATAATTCAATAAGGTTTTCATTTTTATAAGTTTAAGTATCTCAGGTTGTTCCTAAAAAAAGTTATGAACATTCGAAATTGAAAGTTTGCTGCTGGAATTTCCCTGGACATCAGTTTAGAGACATTTTCATTGCATTTTACGTTATTTAAAAAATTTATTTTGCAATTAAATATTTCAAAGAGTTATAGTATTCTGAGTCAAATTCATAACGAACTAAAGAAAGTATACTAATGATTTTTCTATGATTTATAATGAATTTTATAAGGTAAGGTGTACAGTAAATTTCAGATTTGTCGTATCCGCTTTTCAACGACGTTTCATGTGTAAACTATAATATTTTTAAATGTATAACATTATAAAATGCAGATTATAAACTAATTAAAGATAATAATAAGAAATATTACGACGATATATATTTTAAATGATATGAATGCAAATGAGTATCACATAATCGTAAAATGATAAACTAACAAGTGCGGAACATATAACTAAGCAATATGAAATGTAACTATTCAATTTGATGGAGTATATGATAGTATAGTATGTAACAAGATAAGTTTTCATGACCTAGATCTGAAATGATATGAATGGATGCAAACGGAACAACGAAAAGTTATAAAACTAAATATGGGGTGCATGATTTTAAATACAGGTATTCCATTGTTAAAATAGATGCGTCTAAAGTAATGTAGCATGTAATTAAGATTGGTTCGCATGCCCTAGATCTGAAATGCACTATACAAATGTAAACGGAACGTCGAAAGGCTGCAATATGAAACATGCGATGCTTGATTTAAAATACAGGTGTGATATTTATTTAAATAGCTATATAATGAGTTATATAGCATGTAGCAAGATTAACTTACCTAGACGGAACAAGAATGGATGTGTACGGAATGTCCTTCGTCGGAGAAATTTCGCGACGCGCGCACGGTACACGGAACGGTTCCAAACAACGCACGAGGGTGATCACGCAAGTCAGGTACGTTCATTGGATCACTCGGATCGTCAGCGATGAGCACGGCTCCAGCGGTGATCACCGGAGTCAAGAAACAAGATCAAGAAAAAGAAAGAAGAAGGAAGAAGAAGAAGTAAGAAGAAGAGGTTGTGTATTAAATAAGAAAAGAAAAATTAAATAAATAAAAAATATATAAATATATATATGCAGAGGGGAGAGAGAGAGAAAGGGGTTGTTAGTTTGTTAGGAAATTAGTTTAGATTCAAATTTAAAAAATCTTTTATTAGTTAACTAAATTTTAATTTGTATCAATTTATAAAATTAATATTATATAAATAAAATTTGATATTCTGGTAAATACAAACATAGTCCAAAACATGCCCGGGTCGGGTCTAAAATTCAGTTTTAAAATACGAAAATATACATGTCGACCAAAATAAAAAAAATGAATTTCCGGATAACGAAAAATGCATACCCCTAAGAACGGATGCACGCACGTGCGCGTAGCCATCCAAACAAGTCCGTTTCACCGAACGGGATGAGAATAAGATGCGCGGATGCTACCACGGGGCTAGGGGTATCATGCAGGCCATGCAATGTATTTTTAAAATATTTTATGTGACTTAAAATGTTATATTATAAAAATGCAAATGCCAGATAAAATGCCAGTATGCACTAAACATGAAAATGCACCAGTTTACGCAACAAGTCAGGATAATTCATAAATATGAATCAACTAAGTTCAAGCGGGTCGGGTCGAATGCAATATAAAATGTAAAATACCATTCGCACCCAAAACACGATAAATCAGGAAAATACTACAATTAAGGAAATACGAGAACTGGAATTGGTATAATTGAACTAGGTTGTTACAATGACAGAGGGGAAAGTTCAAACCCTCCTCCGGCCGTCTCAGCAGTCCAGGAAGAGACAATTTCCAAGTCTGCCCTTGATGACTACATAACTCAACAAATACGAGCTCATCAAGCGAGTGAAGCGGCAGGCCAAGTCGTCAGAACTAGGCGATCTTATCCAGGCTGGTACGATCAAATCAAGTACCTACCAGGATATACGATCCCTAAGTTCCATGTGTATAAGGGGATGGGCAATCCACACCAGAGCTTTCTGCGGTAATACTAGAGGCGACGACAAGCTGCTGCTTCGCCAGTTTGTTGGCAGCTTGTCAGAGACGACATTTGAATGGTATTCCGAGCTCCCAAATGATTCTGTCAAAACATTCACGGAGATGGAATTACTATTCACACAACGGTTCGCCAGCGCAAGCGAGCGCATCTCAATCACGACATTAATCAATGCCAGGGTGAAGCCAGGGGAGATCTGGGTTCAATACGCAATTCGGTGGCGGAACCTATGGTCAAAATGAGAACAACGCATTGAAGAAGCTCCTGCCGTGGGCATGTTCGTGGGGACCCTTGATCTTTAAGCAACTATATCCCAATTTATGATCTTCAAGCCGACCACCTTCCAGGACTTAAATGACAAGCTGACCCAAATGGACCAGTTGAGCTATAGGCCGTCCTCTTCAAAAATGGATCTCTGAAATGAAAAGGGCAAAGGGAAAGCGACCTTCATTGCCAACGCTCAACAATAACCGAGTGACCCGAAACCGATTGCTTGCCAAAGCAACACACGCCGATCTCTCGAAGATAAGTTGAGAGGTCCTTACTCGGTTTCCCGATATAAAACGAGGAGACTGTTCGAACTGGAGGTATGCAACATGCTCATCACTCTACCGGATCCAAGACGCCCACTGCAGCCTGGTGACGTTAACAGTCCCAACTACTGCCCCTACCACAGAGTAATGGGTCACACAATCGAAAATTACTATGTCTTCAAAAACTGGGTTGGGGACCAATATCAACAAGGCAAGTTCGCGCTGTCCGAAAACTGGAAGGTAAACCCGCCACAGCAGCACGCTCCTAAAAAGTTGGATACGCTGGGGGCATCATGCTCATTTGTAGAAGAAGCTCCGTGGGAAGTTGTCCTTTCAGCTAAAACTAAGAGAATGCTGAAGGGTTTTCAAGCATGTCCGGTGATCAAATGGAAAGCCCGCTAGAGCCCGAGATTATTGAGGGGATGCTTAAACCGTGCTCAACACCGAAAGCTGGTAACGATGGGCAAAACACCCAGGTCAAGCCTTCAAAGTCTTCAAAGAAAAGAAGAAGACCAAGAAGCCCGTACAGCCTGATAACGAGCGTACGGACCTGCAAAAGTACATTGACGCACTGGAGTAGTACAACTAGAAGGTGCGGACCCCAGTCACTCTCGAAGAGTTTCTCAACCATATCCTTGAGAACGGAGGCAGCGACAATGATGAGGGGAACAACTCGTCAGAAGAATCCAAGGATTATATAGCGAGTTGCTACATAGTTTGTCACTCGTCGTTAAAAGACGAAGAAATCCTTCGGCGTCAGAGAGCAACACGAGGAAACTGGGGGCGGGATCGGTCCTAAGATCCCTGGAATCATCAGATGACCTGATTGACAGGCTGCTGAATGAATCCCTTCAGAAGAGCAAAGCTAACCGAGAGCGTGAAATGGCCATATATGAAAAGGCTAAGCGTCGGCGTCAGAATGAAGAAGCTGCGGCGAGGAAGAGTCATAAAATACTCCAACCATATCGAAGCACACCCGTGGCAGACAAAAGCAGGTTTAAGACGGGGAAACAGTTCGCCAAAACCCTGTCTATGGGGATGAAGCTGCCACCTTTCAAAAGAAATACTCCCGAGAGTACGTACTTCGATGAAGCGAATGTACATCCGAACTACTGCTTATACCATCAGAGGGTCACGCACCCTACCGAAGAGTGCGGTGCCTTCAAGAAGTGGTGGCAGGAATACGTTGCCCATCGATAACACTTTAAACGGATGAAGCACGAATCCTGTCGACAACAAAGAAGCACGACAGACGAGCGTGAAGGAACTGTTGACAACTGTCATATGGTTGATACCAGGAAATCTTAAGTTCTCACATTCGGGAGCAATTCTGAGGAAGAAATGACCCTCGGCCCTCTTTTCAAAGAACCGGATCTGGGAAAGAAGAAGAAGAGAAAAACTGTGAGAACATCCAGCTGCGTAACCGTACGTTGCTTGAAAAGAATCTCGGACCCTCAAACAAAGGTTCAGGCAAAAGAGACAAGGGGAAGGAAAAAGTCCCTAAGGAGATTGCCCTCGATAATAGAGTCGTCAAAGAGCTCGCAGCCAAGGAACCGCTTAAGAAAAACAAGGTGGATTACAATGTTCTGGCACATCCGAGGAAGATACCCTCACAATTGAGCATTTTGGATTCCCTTCTCCTGTCTAAAGAGGCACGAGATTCTCTGATCAGGGTGTTGTAAGAGCCCGATCAGTTTCAAGCCTTCCTTGCAGAAGAAAAGATGAAAGACGCGCTGGAAGAAGTTCACATAGCGGACATCATCTTCAGCGATGAAGACCTCCTCCTTGGAACGTGTGAGCACAACCGTCCTCTATATGTCATCGGGTACTGTCACGACATTAAGATAGGGAAGATCCTGGTCGACAACGGGTCTTCTGTCAACCTTCTCAATGTAAAGGTGTTGAAGAAGATCTGCATGAACGTTCAGCACCAGGCTCGGGACAAAATTACCATCTCTGGGTTCGACTCGCAGTCATCACGGACGCTTGGGTCTGTGATATTGACATTATGCTTTGGGATGCTCATCACTGACATAAAATTTCATGTCATTGACGCCAAGACTTGCTATAACGCTCTGCTCGTCCGACCTTGGTTACACTAGTACAACATCATCCCTTCTACACAACATCAGTGTATGAAGTATTTCAAAGACGGCCTTGAGTACATAGTTACAGGGGAGCTAAACCCATTCTCCGTAAATGAAGTCCGCAAATATGAAGACGCCAGGTACTTCCTACCAGACTTTGAAGACACGGAAAGATGTCGTAAACCGGAGAACCAACAAAAATCCATCGCCACTATCCCAGTCTTTGGGAGAGATACCGAGGAGGATGAAGAGATAGTTTTCTCGGGTCAACCCCGAGGTAGCAGGCCAGGACCATCTACTCCTATTTTGGTCTTTGGCAGTGACTCTGAAGACGATGCCAACGCAGTGTTCTCTGTCCGCCCGTCAATGCAGACCCTCGCTGGAGCTGATCAGAGTTTACAAATTACCATGGTTCCGCAGCAGCATTAAAGGGAACTTGATGCGCTCGATACATACGGCGTACATGAACTGCAGACCTTTTATGTCCTTCCTAGGCGGAGAGATGAAAAGGCGATCCTCTTCTATCAATCCATGGAGACCAAAGTAGAGAAAAAAGTCTGGCATGGTGCCGATCTTGCGCTTGACAGGCTTCAACCAATCCGTCTGTCCAGATATTACGCAGAAGGATTGAAAAGGCTATTAAGATGCTAAAGCATACCCTTCAAACAAACTGCTCGACAATCCCAGTTCTACGACAAGATTTGGGACGTTCCTGGGACTCAGTAAAAGATGCCCAATGGGAGGATGGAGATGACTGGGCTTGGATATGTTCGGTCCAAGAAACGGGAGTGATTATATGGCTGCCATGTTATAAACAACTCCGGTGGAGAAGGGAATGCTCTTCCAGATAGCGCCGATATTGAACCAGAGCGAAATCCCTCCGTAAGAATACCAAGTCCGTCATTCGAAGAACATATTGACAAGCTAATAAGGGAAGCAGGTCAAAAGGTGCGGGATGAACACAGCCGCGAAATGGACATTTACGAGAAAACCAGGACGCAACGTCTCATTCATCAGTCTACGGAAAGGGAAGACTACGATGCCCTTCACCCTCAGCCCGCTGTGCACTCTCGTGGCAAGGAAAAATTCCGACGCAGAGGCAACAACAAGGTGAAGAACGGGAATGACGTTCAAAAACAGCGAAGCGAATCCAAGAAGCCACGCGATCAATAAAAAGTCAGCTGGAATCCGTCTTTTTTGAAGAAGATGGGTCGGGAATACTCTTTCCCTCAAGACAAGACGAGGAAAATATTCGATCTTTTCATATCTGCAGAACCCGCCGGTGCTGACCGCTCCAGTCAAAGGAAATCCCCTCATCCTGTACACAACAGCCCTTGAAGGTTCTTTATGCGAGCTATGGGCACAGGAGAACGATTAGGGAAAAGTGAGAACTCTCTACTATTTGAGTCGAGTTCTTCTGGGGACAGAAAACAACTACCCCCCATTGAAAAGCATTGCCTGGCACCGATCTTCGCAATAACAAAGCTCAGGCACTATGCCCTGGCACATGAAGTCCATCTCATATCAAAGGTGGATCCTCTCAAATATTTGATGTCAAGAGCCATGCTAACAGGAAGGCTTGCCAAATGGACCCTCCTCTTAATGGAGTTCTCTATAATGTATCGATCCCTCAAGGCAGTAAAAGTCCAGGCTATCGCCAACTTTCTATCCGAGCATCCGATACCGGCCGATTCTTCCTTAAATTATATGTTTCCAGACAAACACGCGTTCGACACAATCGAAGGGAAGACAGAGGAAAATAATGTCCAATGGAAACTCTACTTCGACGGAGCGTCCTCCTTAAAGAAGCGAAAGCAAAACACCCCTATAATCAAAGCTGGGGCGGGCCTTATCTTCGTGACTCCGCAATGAGGGATAACGTGTTTCGCCCTTTCCTTAACGGAGCCAAGAACAAACAACGAAGCGGAATATGAAGCTTTGATAGCGGGTCTTGAGATCACTATTGACATGGGAATTGAAAACCTCTTCATATATGGAGACTCTCAGCTGGTCGTTAGCCAAGTAAATGGCGACTACCAGACGTGCAAGCCAGAGTTGGTAAAATATGGCGAAAGAGTGCAGCAATTGCTGACTCAGATCCCTTCCTACATCTTGGAAAGCATACCGCGTGCAGAAAATAGCAAGGCGGATGCATTAGCCAAGCTTGCTAAGGAACTGGCTGACAAAAACCTCGATGACGTAAGGATCATTGTGCCAAGCCGCCGGATTCTCGCACCAGCAGAAATATCTCCGGAGTCATCTGAAGAAAAGGAAGCGACCAAATAAGCAGCTTTCCAAATAGAGGATGAAGAAAAGGCGAAGGATTGGAGAGAAGTTTTCATAAACTACTTCAAATCCCAGCGAACTCCTGAAGATGCATCGTCAAGACATCAACTCATGAAACAAGCTCTGCCTTTCGCCTTCGTCAATGACACTCTATATAAGAGATCGTTTGATAGTTTATGGTTAAGATGCCTGGGACCAGAAGAAGCAAGGAGAGTCGTCCAAGAAACTCACGACGGACTATGCGGTTCTCATCAAGCCAGGCCAAAGATGAAGTTGAAGATCAAAAGAATGAGTTACCATTGGCCCACGATGATTCAGGACTGCCTCGAATATGCGAAGCAGTGTCACTCGTGCCAAATTCATGGGGACTTCATCCACCAGCATCCAAATCCGCTACACCCAATACTGGCTAGTTGGCCGTTCGAATGTGGGGAACCAATATAATTGGGCCCATCGAACCAGTATCATCTAAAAGACATCGGTTCATATTGAAAACAACTGATTACTTCTCTAAATGGGCAGATGCAATACCGCTAAGGGAGGTGAAGACGGAGACCATCCTCCTGTAGAGTGTTTTTCGTCATCTCATTGAGATGGGAATGCGCGCGCGCTTGTCAGGCGCACTACAGATTCCTCCTGCCTAGGGTAGGCTGGGGTTTATCGATTGTGGGGATCCGAATCTCTGGCAGCCGCGGACTAAGCTGCCGTTAATTACCCCTCGCCTTTGGAGCGAGTGAACCTCCGATTGACGGGTCAAACAGGTCATGCGAACTCAATGTGCAATGTTGTGTTTTGAAGGGGTTTTGGATGTATCGGGGGCCCCGCAGAGTTTTTACGAGGGTCTCGCTATCCGGATAGCAGGCTGGGGGTCAAGGGGGCTAGCAGCCCCCTTGCGGGATGCGGGGCAGCGCCCCGTTAGAAATTTTTTCTAACGGGGGAGGTATTTTTAGTGTGGAGTGTGTGTAAAATGAGGGGGGAAATGGTGTCCAAAGGACGCGTGGATGCCAGCGCCTCACGTACTTGGCACGTGGGCGCCGGGCGCTATGTGCCGGCGCCCCATGTGCCTGGCATGCGGGCGCTGTGTGCCAGCGCCCCACGTGCCTGGCACGCAGGCGCTGTGCACCAGAGCGCCGGCGCCCCACGTGCCAGCGCCCCACATTCCTGGTACGCGGGCGCTGGGCGCCAGAGCATCGGCGCCCCACGTGCCTGGCACACGGGCGCTAGGCGTCATCAACAGAATGGACTTGGTCCCTGCACTGAGAGCCATGCTCCCGATTTGACTTATGGAGTTGAACTCCTAACAAAGATTAATTTAGGGAGTTAAACTCCAATGGATCTTGAATGGAGTTAAACTTCTAAAAATATTTAGAAATGATCAAAAGGGGCTGCTTTGTTCCTCCCCTTTGGCCCTGGATATTCCCAAGATGGGATTTCTGGAGATGGGTGTCCTTCTTCTTCCTCTCGGCTGGCCGAATCTTAGAGAAAGGGGGTGGGATTTAAAAATCTTCCCTTTTTGAGATCTAATAGAAGATCTGAGCTTCCCTTTGTGGGTTTTGTGGTGAAAAACTATTTAGTTTTGGAAAAGGAAGAGTAAAACTCTTGATTTAATTGAAAAGGTGAAGAAGGTTTAGAACCTTGAGGAAGGAGAAGGAGGTACAAAAACCCTAGAGTTTTTAGAGAATAAAAAGCGTATATTTTATTCATCATCATGTTGCCTTATATAGGCTTACACATTTACATATAGCCCTTTGGGCTTTACAAAATGGCATTTTGCCCATCCCATGCCTCATGTGCTCATTTCTTTTGCACATAAGCCATGTGCTTTATAAAAATTTGGCTTTATGCCCAATTTGCTTACATTCATGCACAAAAAATTAGATCAAAATTATTTGTAACATGATTTTTATGTTGGCATGGGGAGACTGGCCGTGGGCTCGACTTGGGCATGGGCCCCGCTTGACCTGGGCTTGGGCCCACCTTGACTTTGACTTGGTCAACCGGGGTGCAAATTTTAACCCCAACAAAGTGCCCCCCATCAATAAATGCACACCACGCATATGAGTTGTGTGCATGAAATTGATGGATCTTGAAACCGGACTTCGAGGTGGAACATCATTCCGGGGGCGGAGCATCCCTCGGAGAGCATGATTCCCGAGGATCGGAGCATCATTCCGATTTGCGGAGCATAATTTCAGGGTCAGAGTATCACTCCAAAGAGGAGCATAATTCCGGGGATCGGAGCATAATTCCAAAGGGGTCGGAGGGTAATTCCAACGGGCGGCAGACATTCTGACCGAAGCATAATTTCGATGCAGAGGTTGATTCCCAGGCGACGCATAATTCCGACAGGGAAAGCAGATACTCCGAGGCGAAGCATGATTTCGACACGGGGTACATTCTGAGACGAAGCATGATTTCGACGCAGAGTTTGTTAGTCGACTTGATTCCGAGGCGGAGCTTAATTCCGACGGGGAGGTCGCTGGTTGATTCCGAGTCGAACTATAATTCCGACAGGAAAGGCAGATACACCGAGGCGAAGCTTGGTTTCGACGCAAGGGACACTTTGAGACGAAGCATGATTCCGACGCAGAACTTGTTGGTTGATTCTGAGCCGAAGCATAATTCCGACAGGGAAGGCAGATACACTGAGGCGAAGCTTGATTTCGACGCGGGGTACACTCTGAGAAGAAGCATGATTCTGACGCAGAGCGTGATGGTCGAATTAATTCCGAGATGGGGCTTAATTCCGACGAGGAGGTCGCTTGTTGACTTGATTCCAGGGCGGAGCATAATTCCGACGAGGAGGTCGCTGGTTGACTTGTTTTCAGGACGGAGCATAATTCCGATGAGGAGGTCGCTGGTTGACTTGTTTCCATGACGGAGCATAATTCCGACGAGGAGGTCACTGGTTGACTTGATTCTAGGACGGAGCATAATTCCTACGAGGAGGTTGCTGGCTGACTTGATTCCGGGGCGGAGCATAATTCCGACGAGAAGGTCGCTTGTTGACTTGATTCCAGGACGGAGCATAATTCCGACGAGGAGGTCGCTGGTTGACTTGTCCCCGGCACGGAGTGTCTGTGGTCGACGTTTCCCCGGCACGGAGTGTCACTGGTTTTGATGTAGAGGATGATTCCCAGGCGAAGCATAATTCCGACAGGGCAGGTAGATACTCCGAGGCGAAGCATGATTTCTTCTAAGACGAAGCATGGTTCCCCCGCAGAGGTTGTTGATTTGATTTGATTTGGGTTGACATCAGCATCGCTACACTGGAATATGGTACCAGAACTGAATCATCAGTTGCCATGAGTGGGTTTAGGGATTTAGGTTTTTGTTTGGCATCAGCATCGCTACACTGGAATATAGTACCAGGAGCGAATCATCATTTGCGTTTTCTTATTAGAAAGCGATGGCTTAGGAGACAGGTTTTAGGTCCCTATCACCTAAGACTTTTCAATTTTGTGAGCCGTAAGGGTCTCACAAAGCATTTTCTCCCTATGGGTCGTAAGGATTCCATAGGTGTATTTTCTCCTTAGGAGTTGTGGGGACTCCTAAGTGCGTTTTTCTTTTGTGAGTCGTAAGGATCTCACGCGGGAATTTTCTCCTCACAAAGTTGAGAGGACTTTACGAGTGTATTTCATCTCTTTTTCATGAGTTTGCGCCCTTTCGGGTTTTCACAAACTCGCCGGCAGTCCTGCTGTTTTTACTCACGGAGCCCTTTCGGGTTTTCATCCGTGCCCATTTTGCTTGTGGACATACCCCTTTTTTTTCCAATCGCTGATGGGACTTTGAATGTGGTCTCGCCGGTAGGACTTGGGAGAGATTGGGATCGTTTTACGCCCGTGGATTGTATACGGTTTTGCAGGATGTATGATCCAGACTGTAGGGCTGGAAGAATTTCGGGACTTTGTCGGCGACTGCATCGCTGTACTGGAATATGGTACCAGGAGAGACTCATCATCCGCCGTTGGGGTATTGGATTTAGAATTTGGTTAGCGTCTTCATCGCTGCACTGGAATATGGTACCAAGAGCGACTTATCATTCGCCATTGGGACATTCAGAGTTTGGTTGGCGTCTGCATCACTGCACCGGGATGTGGTACAAAGAGCGACTCATCATTCGCCGTGAGGGGATCTCCCTCGTTTCCAGTTTAACGACTTAAGGGTCATCTGTTTCCAGTTTAATGACTTAGAGGTCATGTGTTCCCAGTTTAAAGACTTAGGGGTCTATTATGCCCAGTTTAACGACTTAGAGGTCATTTGTTCCCAGTTTAAAGACTTAGGGGTCTATTATGCCCAGTTTAACGACTTAGAGGTCATCTGTTCCCAGTTTAAAGACTTAAAGGTCATCTGTTCCCAGTTTAAAGACTTAGGGGTCTATTGGATCAGAAGCTTGGAATTTTGGGGTAGGGGTCGGCATCAGCGTTGCTAACACTGAAGCATGGATGCCAGGAGCAATTCATCAGTTGCCTTTCCCTGTTAGGGAGCGATGGATTAGGAGACAGGTTTAGGTCCCTATCACCTAAGGCTTTTCAATTTTATGGGCTGTAAGGGTCCCATAAAAGCATTTTCTCCCTACGAGTCGTAAGGATCCCATAGGTGCATTTTCTCCTTAGGAGTCGTGAGGACCCCCAAGTGTGTTTTTCCTTTGTGAGTCGTAAGGATCCCACGAAGGTTTATTCTCCTCATGCATCGTGAAGCCACTGTAAGTCCACGTTGCCAACCCCGGTTCTTACAGGGAGGCGGAAACGGTATAAAAAAACAAATTTTTAGCGCATTAGGCAACATGGACTAACAAAAGTCGGATCTTTTCTAAACTAAACTAGCTACTAAGCTAAAAAGAGTTAGCTACTCGGAAAAGAGGTTATACCTAACTTGAACTCCTTCTTCTTGAAACCTTTGTAGAGCTTGGATGGTGCTTTCCTCGTTGCCTTCTTCCGTTAAAGATGGATCCACCTGAGGGTTCAACCTTCGGGCTCCTTTCTCGAACTTTGAGAGAACTAAGGTCTTTGGCTTGCTAGACCTCTAACCCTAGAGAGAGAGTAGAGAGTGGTTTTGGGGTGTTTTTATCTCAAGGAGGGGGTTTCTCAACACATGAGAGTGAGTCTCCTTGAACTAGAGGAGGAGGAAGAAGAAGAGAGGAGAGAGAAGTGTTATGATAGAATGAATCTCCTTTTTTTACAACCATAACATAATATGAAATGAATTATCAAATTAATAATATTAATCTAAATGAAATAGTTGATGGATGGTTTGATATGACAATTATCATTACACACATTAAATGGTTTTGCTAGAATCAAAGAGCATCTTTGATATGTAATGATGATAGTCAAAGTTTCAACCATGGTCAACTAGTCAACCTTGGTCAACAAGACAACAAACCCAACCATGACACAATTTCATTTAATTAATATTGTTAATTGATATATCATAAATTCATTAGGGTTTGGAAAAAAACGACTGTCAACTGTGCATGCGCACCCGTTCCGAAACCCTAATGAAAATCCTCTTCCTCCGCCTCAATCAACTGTGCATACACACCCGCATTCTTGTTCTGAGGAACATGAATACTATGAGATAAAATCAACCCCAAAACATATACCAGTATCTGGCTCAAACCAGAGCCCGCTAGTAATATCCGTCCGGACTCCAAACGTGCACAAGTGCGCGGATGAGAACGAACCCTGTCGCAAAACCATGCGACCTCTACTCTGTTTTGCCCAGAGGCGAATAGCCCTCTATGTGGGACACTAAAGACTCGACACTACGCTGACAGTGGGTTTAACCACAGACCGCAAGCGGCACTAGCTGTGCGTAACGGTCCCCAAGTAGATGCCGATAAGAAGACTGACGAGGTGAACCCCATCTGAACTCCCACTGAGTCTGAATGTGACAGTCTCCGTACAGTCCGGTCTGTTCGTCTGATACATCGCATGGCGGGCCTAGGGGGCGATAAACGTCAGTCCCCTAATAGCGGTACAAGTCGTGTCGGAGTGAAGCCCAAAACACCCTGAGATAACACTGGAAGCCTACCAGTATATCTCGCTTGCCCTGGCCAGGGACTACTCATGTAATGGCTCTCCTGGACACAGCGCGATGTCAACCCCCAATACCGGGAGAGACGAATCCTGTCTAACCGTCACTGCCTCCAAGTGCTTCGGGACTGCACCCAACTACTACCTGTTTGCACGACTCCTTTGAGCCGTGGTAGGGTAGTAATCAAAGTACAGTGGGAACACACTCGAGGCGAAGTGCCAGTGTCAAGTCAGCGGACTAAGCTGTACTCATGTCACCTGGGAACTGATAACTGACGATAGGTATAAAACCAACTAGTCAGTTCCCGACGAGTCCTGTCCAGTGTACTCGTAACCTAACGAGCACCCGCATACTATCTCAAGTACGACGTACTGACGGCTGTGGGACAGACCGTCTCCCACACTGGGATGAGAAGCGCATGCGCTAGTCTACTCCGGAGTATCGATGCCCTGTCTCGATAGTCCTGCGACCAGGGACCTGCATAAGGATGTGCTTATAGATTACCCAGCCCTCACTAGTGTGACTGCCATCATAACGCTGGTAATCAACCAAAGATCCTAAGGGCTCCACTAATGCGTATAGGTGATATCATAAAATAAACACATGTACACATTGAAGTAGAAACAAACCAAGTAGCATACTACCGTTTTGAGCAAGATTGTACATACAAGGTGAATATTCCAAGCTTCCATTAAGTAATATACAAACCAGTATGATACAGAAATGGCCTCTAGGGCATATACACTAACAATCTCCCACTTGCACTAAGGCCATGTACTGGCGTATCGAAGACCTATCATCTCGATCAGCAGCTCGAACTGAGTCTGGGGCAAGGCCTTGGTGAATGGATCTGCAGTGTTTTCTTCTGAAGCAACCCACCGAACCTCGATCTCCTGGCGATCCACGATCTCCCTGATCAGGTGATACCGCCTCAAGATGTGTCTGGATTTCTGATGGGACCTGGGTTCCTTCGCTAAAGCTATAGCCCCGTTGTTGTCGCAATACAGAGGTATTGGATCAGCAATGGACGGAACTGTTCATATCAGATTTTTGCATTTTCATACCGCCCAATTTTTATCACATTGCATATCCGTAGATACTCTTGAGCCGTGTTTGCTAGTCAATTGCAGGATACAGGTTCTCGGTTCCAAAACGATGAAATTCATGGAAAACACGAAAAAATCCGGGTTCTTACCGACCACAGATAAAACACGGTCTCCGTCCCTCATCCGTATGTTGCCAGATACCAGTAGGAAGACAAAATGTCAAATCTATGCACAAGGCTCAATGGTGGCACAAGATCCAAGAGATCTACGCGGAGCTCGAGGCAATCATGACAAAATCTTGACAAAAAGTCCACCTTTCCCTCAACAGAAATTCTGGAAAATTCGTGAAGCAATTATGGGAAAATACATATACCAGAAGGAAGTTCACAACAAACCAGGCCACCAACAAAAAGGCCACAGCCCAATTCCCCTAAAGGGCCGCGGAACCGCGGCCAAAGGGGGGTATAGGCCGCGGTTCCGCGGCCATTCTGGCGCCGAAGGAAAAACGTTTTCAGGGGTATTTTTGTCTTTTCATGTATGTTCTGTTGGTTGCCCTAGGGTTTCATATTTTGGCCTATAAATAGCCCAGAAGTTTGTGAAGGAAGGGGTCCAATTCTTGTATTTCTTTTGCTAGGTTTTAGTTACATGTTCTTCTTCCTCTTCTCACCTCTTCTCCATTAAACTTGTAAGTGAGCTTTTGAGTGAAGAGTGATGAATAAAGAAGACCATTTTATTATCATGCTTGTCTCCTTATATTTATGCTTGTTGTAATTTTAATTCGTTAAGTAGTTGTTATTATTTCCTTGTTATTTCTTTCTTCTCTTTTTTTCTTTATCCTTACATACGACAATGATACTTACGCTTGATCCTCGCCAAGGTGAGGTCGCAAACAGTTAGTCGTATTCTTCTAATCTCCTTCTTTCTATCTTCCTCTTTAGTGTTGTTTTATTTTTCCGTATTATGACGTGTGAGTAGTTCATTCTTGTTAGGGTAGGATAAGGGAAGTTTGAGAGAAGGAAATCTCTCTCACTCTTTCCTTGCCCAACAGCTTAAATCGACTCCCGTTAATTGAACCACAATCCGCTCCTTACGGCACCCTATCCTACATGATAGCGGTGATTCCGTAGTGAGACCGGTTGTGGTTGGATTAACCGGAGGTTATGGCTAAGAGCCAAGAACGGACGGACAAGCACCAAAAGGAAGACTTATGCGTTGGAAAGCCTAGCTTATACTCGCAAAGTCCTTCCTAGTCGTGCTAATCCCCGTTGTTGCCGATTACCGTAACACGATATTAAGAAGGGCAACGAAAGATGTGGAGACTCCTAACTCAAACTAACCTAATCCTAACCCTAACATGCTCTCTTTAAATATCAACTCAACACTTAGATAACTACAAACAAAATCTGAACAACCGGACTTAACTCGTCGAAAAACACATAGAAAAAGATTCCCATCTCCCTGCGGACGACCCGTACTCAACCGGCTAGCTACGTGCGAAACCGTCTTGATTGCGGTATTTAAACTAGAACTTGAACACGCTCGTATCCTAACAATCAAATGGCGCCGTTGCCGGGGAGACGGTAGTTTGTTTCTTTGTGAAATTTCGGGTTAATTTGTAAGTATAACTCTAACCGAAAAACAAAAAAAAAATATATATACATTGTAAACAAAACCATCTTGTTATTTTTGATTAGCTTTTGCGCAAGTGTGCAGGAAAATAAAAGGTTCGAGTTCAGTGGCCAAGACGTTGAAAATACGGAGTTCAAGTACAGTGCCAAAGACGTGGGAAGATAGACCCACATTTCGCGGCTACACCGCGACGGACAAAACAAACCATCCGGTCTACTGTAAAAATCTGGAGCAGATACAGTGAGCAAATCAGAATTCTACACATCCAGACAACCAGAGGAGACACAGACCAGCATCTCTCCAAAATTTCAGAGACCAATCCCACTATATTGCCGCGGAACCGCGGCCTTAGCACATGTTTGGCCGCGGATCCGCGGCCAATTAGTGGGCTCAGGGTGCTATTTTCTCTGTAAGTCCTCCTCTCCTCCTTCCCACTCCTTTGGACTCCAATAAATTGTGTTTTCTGCAGATTTCTTTGCGCAAATTCTTCTCCCCCTTCCAATAAACTGTTCTTGTGCAGGATTCTTTGCGCCGCAAATAAAAATTGTTTGCAGTTGATTTGTTACTGTTTTGCATTCTTTAATACGGACTTAAGGGGCTTGAAACCAATCCAGATTGGGTGGGGATTTCATCACCCTTCCCAGGACCCCGGAAATCACTAAAGCATATGCATTGTCCATTGTAAATTAAAAAAATACTAGACTTCAGCCCTAAGGACTTCGCGCTCATTAGGAGAAGATAAACCTTGTTTAGAACCTCGCTTAACCGTATATTGTTTACGGGGTGTCTAGGAAAGTGTTAAAGACGCAACCGCCGAAAGAGAAAGGGTTATTTAATTAAGGAACTTCGCGAAAGCGTTGGACAACCTCCCCTTATCTCTGCACTTACCTGGCCTCGTGATCAGTGTATTTTTAAGCCCGTTTCTCGACATTGTTTAACTTCGACAATCAAGTTCAGGAGCAGGTCTAGTAGACCTAGGTCACCCTAGATCTAGGTGTGATTGTGCATATCTTGTTTGTGATGGCTTAAGCCGTATTTCCGTACATACTTCTGTAAATCTTTTTCTAAAAACAAAAAAAAAAGGAAAAAAATCAAAAACTTTTACAAAAACTTGCCCTTTTGTCGCCAAATCCATTTTCACCCACCACCCATCGCCTTTCTCCTTTGACGTTTTCTTACCCTCACCTTCTCCGCTTTGACTATACTAAACTCGTTTAGTGTATGTCCGCTTGGACTCGGGACACTAGCGCCCGTCTTGTCCGCGTTTCGTTAGTCGCGACCGACTACGCGATCGACTCCGAAGTCGATACTCCGTCCACTCCTCTTTCTCCCCTTCCTTTGCCGGCCAACTCCGACGTTGACCGGAATTCTGTTCATACATCTTCACCTTCACCTTCACCTTCACCAACCTCTTCTTCCGCGATGTCGGGATTTAATCCGAACATCTCCTTGACCACCCCTGGATTGGCTCCACCTCCTACGGAGACCAATCTTCCACCACCTCCGCCTGTTGTAGCGCCGCAGCGAATTGCGCTCCAGGATCGTTTCTATCCCACCCGTTCTGCACTTCCCACCTGCCTTTCTCTTCCTCCGGCCAATGGGGACAACTTTGAAATTAAGCCCCATTTCATCAACATGCTTCCACGTTTTCATGGGCTTGAATCTGAAGATGCCTATATCTTCATAAATAAATTTCAAAATGTCTGTTCCATGATGAAAACCACCCAGCTGTCGGACGATGCTATACGTCTACGGGTCATTCTGTTCGCTTTATGCGATCTCGCAGGAAAATGGCTGTATAGCACCGCTTCCCACTCAATCACCAGCTGGGACGAGTTTGTTAAAGCGTTTCTGAAAAAATTCTACCCAAATCATAAGACCGCAAGAATTCGAAATGAGATCAACCAATTCTCCCAGCTTCCTTCTGAACCCTTCTGGAAGTGCTTTGACCGATACAAAGACCTTCTTGTTCAGTGTCCTCACCACGGTATAGAAAAATGGCAACTCTGCCAAACCTTATACGAGGGACTGAACCCAGCAACGAAGCAGTTGCTGGAAACCATCTGTCAGGGCCACTTCCTATCGAAATCTGACGAGGAAGCGTGGCAGTTCTTTGACGATCTTGCGGAGCAAACGCTATAGTGGGAGAGCACCAGACCGACTTCTTCTTCTTCTACCTCCACTTCTACCGATCAGTCTAGGGTAGGAATCCACCAACTCGATGTCTCTATTGCGATGAAAGCTGAAATGGCTGCAATAACACGAAAGCTTGAAGCGATAGAGAGCAAATTTTCTGCTCCTGCCCCCACACCTGTTCTCCCCCTTCGTACCATCTGCGCTTGTTGTTCCGATCCTTCCCACTTGACCGAAGAGTGTCCTTACAATCCACCCCCGCAAGGACAGGATCAGGTTAATGCTGCCTTCCAGCAAAGACCGAGGAATGATCCATACTCTTCCACCTATAATCCCGGTTGGAGGAACCACCCCAATTTCGCCTGGAATCAGAATCAGAATCAATTCCAGGGCAACAATTTCCAAAGGGCCCCTCCGCCGCAACAACAAGCGCAGCAACAAACTCAACACCAATATCAGCAACCCTTCCAACCCCAGCCTTTCCAAAACCAGACGAACAATTTTGCACCGAACAACTCTTTTCCACCAAACAATTTTGTTCCGTCAAACACTGATAAGGTTTCCTCGCTCGAGAGAAGTCTGGAGGCGTTTGTTAAACAATCGACTCAATCCACCGCCAACATCCAGTCTTCGATTCAATCTTTAGTGCAACACACTGCCGCACACGGGCAAAGCATCAAGACCATTGAAGCCCAGATTGCACAGCTGAACGCGGCCTTGAGCGAGCGAGAGAAGGGGAAGCTCCCGTCTCAGCCACTTCCAAATCCCGGCCACCCACATAATGCACATGTTGCTCTTGAACAACAAAACCATAATGTGAGTGCCGTGACCACACTGAGATCAGGGAGGGTGCTGCAGAACAACATTGGTAAGCAAATCAACGATGACACCCCGGCCGCTTCTTCTTCTTCTTCTTCTTCTTCTTCTTCGTCTTCCGAGCCTATTCTCCGTTCTTCACAAGGCTCTCCCTCTTCTTCTTCTGCTCTGAACGGACCCACTTCTCACTCCACGAAAACACCTATTCTGGGATCCGTTCCAACTCCAAAATCTCCTCCTCCAGCATTAGACTCAACCAATTTTCAAAATGTTCCATTTCCAAACCGGTTGAGGTCTAACAAACAAAATCCACAAATGGAGAAGATTTTGGAGTTATTCAAGCAAGTTAACATTAACATTCCTCTTTTAGATGCTGTCCAACAAGTCCCATCTTACGCGAAAATCTTAAAGGACTTGTGCACGAAAAAGAGGAAGTCTCAGGTACCCAAGAAAGTTTTCTTGGCTAGTGCTGTGAGTGATGCCCTTACCCAATCTTTACCACAAAAATGGAAGGACCCTGGCTGTCCTACGATTTCAATTACTATTGGGGATAAGAACATCAACCGCGCACTATTAGATCTTGGTGCCAGTGTTAACTTGCTTCCGTATTCAGTATACGAGCAATTAGGCGTCGGAGAGCTGAAACCCACACACTGCACTCTCCAGATGGCCGACCGATCGATCACCCATCCTAAGGGTGAGCTAGAGGATGTGTTAATCAAAGTCGGGGACTTCATATTCCCCGTCGACTTCATTGTCTTAGATACACAGCCTGTAGCTAACCCCCGGAATCAAATTCCGGTGATACTCGGTCGCCCATTTCTCGCAACCTCAAATGCTGTGATCAATTGTCGCAACGGTTCAATGAACCTCTCTTTTGGAAATATGACGATTGAACTCAACATTTTTAGGTTGGGGAATCAGCCCGCCGAACCTAATGCTCATATACTGGATGTCTGCTCGATCCAGGAGATCACACCAGAAGAGTGTGAATTCGAGGAGTTTCTGTTTGAGCACGATAATCTTGACGCCACTAGTGCGTTTCTCTTCGAACCTGCTGCTGCTTCTGCGCCCGACAACGAATACGAGTGTTTCACATTCTTGAACGATCTTAGCCGCGCACAACCCGAGTTTGAATCTTTCGACTTTCCGGATAAGTTACCTGAACCATCCAACTCGGTTGCCTACACTCGCTTTGAACCTTTGCTGGAGTCCTTTGAGTTCGAGACCTTTGCACCGGTCTTGCCTTCCATCATTTCACCTCCAACGCTCGAACTCAAGCCGTTGCCGTCTCACCTTAAGTATGCTTACTTAGGTGAGAACGAGACCCTCCCTGTCATCATTTCGGCTTCTCTAGCTCCAGAGCAAGAGAAAGCCCTTCTCGCGGTCTTGCACAGCAACAGGCAAGCTTTTGGCTGGTCCATGGCGGACATCAAGGGGATTAGTCCCCTGATCATTGAGCATCACATTCATCTGATGGATGATGCCAAACCAGCCCGGGATCCACAAAGACGTCTTAATCCAGTCATGAAGGAGGCTGTGAAGAAGGAGATCGTCAAATGTCTAGATAGTGGTATCATTTACCCTATCTCTGATAGCCAGTGGGTTAGCCCCATTCATGTTGTCCCCAAGAAGTCGGGCATCACGGTCATAACCAACGAGGCGAATGAGTTAATCCCTACTCGCACCCAAACTGGGTGGCGAGTTTGCATTGATTACAGAAAACTCAATGCCGCAACGCGGAAAGACCACTTTCCGCTACCTTTCATTGACCAGATGCTGGAACGATTGGCCGGACATGAGTACTATTATTTTCTTGATGGCTACTCTGGCTATAATCAAATTCCCATCGCCGAAAAAGACCAGGACAAGACCACTTTCACTTGTCCTTTCGGCACGTTTGCATATCGACGCATGCCCTTTGGGTTATGCAATGCGCCCGCTACCTTCCAGCGGTGTATGATGGGAATTTTTTCGGACATGGTGGAAAAATTTCTGGAGATTTTCATGGATGACTTCTCCATCTTCGGCGACTCCTTTGACGAGTGTTTGCTGCATCTTGACGCTGTCCTTACCCGGTGTAAGGACAAGAATCTCACTTTGAACTGGGAGAAATGCCACTTCATGGTGCGCGAAGGTGTTGTCTTAGGACATATCATCTCGCAAAATGGGATCGAGGTTGACAAAGCAAAGATTGAGGTCATTTCCAATCTGCCTCCTCCCCGATGCGTCAGAGATATCCGAGCCTTCCTTGGCCATGCCGGTTTCTATAGACGGTTTATCAAGGACTTTAGCAAGATTGCTAGGCCCTTGACGCTTTTGCTGGCCAAGGACACGCCTTTCACCTTCGACTCGAGCTGTGTGACTGCATTCGAGTCACTGAAACTCTCACTCACTTCTGCTCCCGTTCTTTCTTCCCCTGACTGGATGCACCCATTCGAGATTATGTGCGATGCATCCGACTTTGCCATCGGTGCTGTCCTTAAACAGCACATCAACAAGATGCCGCACGTGATCTATTACGCGAGCCGGACCCTGAACGACGCCCAACTTAACTATACAACAACTGAGAAGGAATTCTTAGCTGTTGTATTTGCTTTAGAAAAGTTCAGGCCCTACCTCATCGGCTCTCTAGTCATTGTCTACACGGACCATTCAGCTCTGCGCCATCTTTTTGCGAAGAAAGATGCCAAATCTCGGTTAATACGTTGGATCCTCTTGCTTCAAGAGTTTGACCTTGTCATTAAGGACAAAAGAGGATGTGAAAACGTAGTCGCCGACCATCTCTCACGACTTCCTTCTTCGCCCTCGCTTCCAATTCCGATTAACGACGTGTTTCCGGATGAACAACTCTTGACAGTATCATGCGAACCCTGGTTCGTAGATATTGTGAATTATTTGGCCACGGGATTACTACCGACTGAGTGGTCGAGTCAGGACAGACTTCGCTTCTTATCCCAAGTAAAACACTTTTACTGGGACGAACCCTACTTGTTCAAGTACTGTCCCGACCAGATTATTCGTCGGTGTGTCCCAGATGAGGAATTCAAGAGTGTACTGTCATTTTGCCACGACCAAGCATGTGGCGGGCATTTTGGGCCCAGAAAGACAGCTGAGAAGATCTTGCAATGTGGTTTCTACTGGCCACAACTTTTCAAAGACGCTCACGACTATTGCAAGACTTGCTCCCGGTGCCAACACATGGGCCGGATATCCCGGAGGAATGAGATGCCGCTCCAACCGATCTTGGTTGTGGAGATTTTCGATGTTTGGGGGATAGACTTCATGGGGCCGTTTCCCAGCTCTTTTGGGAACTTGTACATCCTTCTAGCTGTTGATTACGTCTCTAAATGGGTCGAGGCTGTGCCCAGCCGAACTAACGACAACAAGCAGAAATACTCCATTAATCATAAGCGATCATTAGCGACAATGGAAGTCATTTCTGCAATAGGACTTTCGAGGCCTTGATGCGGAAATACTCCATTAATCATAAGCTTTCTACGCCCTACCACCCCCAAACCTGCGGGCAGGCCGAAGTTTCAAATCGGCAAATCAAGCAGATACTGGAGAAAACGGTTTCCAAGAACCGTAAGGATTGGTCTTTGAAACTCACTGATGCCCTTTGGGCATTTAGAACCGCTTATAAGACCGACCTTGGCATGTCTCCCTATCGGCTTGTGTACGGAAAAGCCTGCCACCTTCCGGTCGAAATCGAGCATCGCGCGTTTTGGGCGATAAAGGAGCTGAATCTGTCTCTTGAGGACGCGGGCAGCCATCGGAAGCTGCAGCTGAACGAACTGAACGAGCTTAGGGATGAGGCTTACGATAACGCGGTTGTCGTTAAGAATCGAACGAAGGTGTTTCACGATAAACACCTTTTGCGCAAAACCCTCGTACCTGGTCAGCAGGTACTACTTTACGACACCCGACTTCACTTCCATCCTGGAAAGCTGAGATCTCGCTGGAAAGGGCCGTATTTTGTGCGGAATGTGTATCCGCAGGGCGCTGTGGATTTGGAAAATCCAAAGGACGGTTCACTCTTCAAGGTAAATGGACACCGATGCAAACCGTACCTTAGCGCCGAACCAACAGAGGAGCTCCTGTTCTTACAGGAGCCGGTTTACCTTGCATGATCTTCCTCTGCCTACCTCCAAACTTCGGTTATCCAGCCAAGAACAGTGGACACTGTTCCAAATAAGTTTGGGGGTATGTACAAACCATTTTGTTTATATTTATGTATATTCTTTTTCTTTTCTTTAAAAACAAAAACAAATAAAATTTTTTTTGTATCGCTAACCGACATTTTTTGACCCTTCAAATGATCTCTTCATGCAATGACAGTGAGGACACTGTCCAGTTTAAGTTTGGGGGTACGCTCGGTACGCATTTCTTACCTTCGCATTCATATGTATATTTTGCATCTGCATATTAAAATCCATAAAATCCGTAAAAATTTGAAAATTTTCTAAAAAATATAAAAACTTTTTTGTCAAGTTAGCTTGTGGAAGAACTCTGATTCAACATTCGACGGTTTTTGTTTGAAAAAAATAGGAATAACTAAATCTTATGTTTGGATTTTGAAAAACCTGAAAGATAACTCTCCTTTGAAGTTAACTATAGCTGATATAAGTCTTTACATCACACTACACGTGTCGTGAGTTTTGGGAATTAGATGACAAGTTTTTCATGTTTAAACTTTTAAACAGATAAATAATTTTCTGAGGATCAAATAGGTTTGTTCTGAAATAAGTAATGTCAAGAATAGTTTATGAAGTAAAGCGAATATGAAGGAATGTTATTGATGCCGTAATTGGAGCTAAGTCTGAAAAATAACCCATCTAAAACTTGATTGGAATGATTACACACCAAACCCACTAGACACGTCTTTTATCCAAAAAAATATTTGAACTGCCGGTTATATCTCCGTTCGTATTAAATCATCTGATTTTCACGCCAAACTGTCTTTTGTTTTTGGACCTAGGTAACTTGAGTAATTAAGTCCGCTGGGGTGTTTCTATACCTAATGCCCTAAAACCAACTGGTTTGGGTGCATTGGCCCAAAGCTCGCTAAGAAGCCTAGAAAGTCCAGTTTAAAACAAAGTCAAGCAAGTGTTCTCTCCGAGTTAAAATTCCTAACGGTTCTTTGTGTGAGAATAATCTTGATAAAAGACAGGCTTTTATAAAAAAATTTTAACGGAGATATGAAGGTTTTATTCTATGATAAAGACTATTGCACGTTCACAGAGGTGTGTATGAAATGAAAACAAGTAAAAGGTGGAGTGAAAAATACAACTTAGTTTCCTGTTAAGGAAGATAGAAATTCTGAAGTTGAAACCTTACTGGAAAACGAAACTTGAAAAATGCTTAACTCGTTATAAAACTTATGTGATCCTTTTAAAATTGTTATCTGGGCTTTATTGTGCGACATGATGACTTTAATCGATCCTTCTGGAACTTAACGACACTATTTGCACTGCACGTAAAGACATATAAAATCTGTAGTTAAATGAGAAGCGAGGTGTGAAAAATAAAGGTTCGATGGTCTAGACTTAGGATTATAGAATTTTTATTTTCTAAAACAAAACTTTAGGGTTTGAAACTTAGTCATTTTTACAAACCAACTTGACCGGATTTTGTGGGTAGTATCCGCTGAAAACCCTCAGGAGACAACACTCCTCCTACTAGGGACACCTAGAGGTTTAACGGCTTGTTGCACATGCTCAGTGCAATCGCGTTCCCTGCGAAAGTGAGGTTAGGAAATTTTTTGTGAATAAATGGACTTTGCTCGGGACGAGCAAATGATAAGTTTGGGGGTATTTGTTCATATCAGATTTTTGCATTTTCATACCGCCCAATTTTTATCACATTGCATATCCGTAGATACTCTTGAGCCGTGTTTGCTAGTCAATTGCAGGATACAGGTTCTCGGTTCCAAAACGATGAAATTCATGGAAAACACGAAAAAATCCGGGTTCTTACCGACCACAGATAAAACACGGTCTCCGTCCCTCATCCGTATGTTGCCAGATACCAGTAGGAAGATAAAATGTCAAATCTATGCACAAGGCTCAATGGTGGCACAAGATCCAAGAGATCTACGCGGAGCTCGAGGCAATCATGACAAAATCTTGACAAAAAGTCCACCTTTCCCTCAACAGAAATTCTGGAAAATTCGTGAAGCAATTATGGGAAAATACATATACCAGAAGGAAGTTCACAATAAACCAGGCCACCAACAAAAAGGCCACAGCCCAATTCCCCTAAAGGGCCGCGGAACCGCGGCCAAAGGGGGGGTATAGGCCGCGGTTCCGCGGCCATTCTGGCGCCGAAGGAAAAACGTTTTCAGGGGTATTTTTGTCTTTTCATGTATGTTCTGTTGGTTGCCCTAGGGTTTCATATTTTGGCCTATAAATAGCCCAGAAGTTTGTGAAGGAAGGGGTCCAATTCTTGTATTTCTTTTGCTAAGTTTTAGTTACATGTTCTTCTTCCTCTTCTCACCTGTTCTCCATTAAACTTGTAAGTGAGCTTTTGAGTGAAGAGTGATGAATAAAGAAGACCATTTTATTATCATGCTTGTCTCCTTATATTTATGCTTGTTGTAATTTTAATTCGTTAAGTAGTTGTTGTTATTTCCTTGTTATTTCTTTCTTCTCTTTTTTTCTTTATCCTTACATACGACAATGATACTTACGCTTGATCCTCGCCAAGGTGAGGTCGCAAACAGTTAGTCGTATTCTTCTAATCTCCTTCTTTCTATCTTCCTCTTTAGTGTTGTTTTATTTTTCCGTATTATGACGTGTGAGTAGTTCATTCTTGTTAGGGTAGGATAAGGGAAGTTTGAGAGAAGGAAATCTCTCTCACTCTTTCCTTACCCAACAGCTTAAATCGACTCCCATTAATTGAACCACAATCCGCTCCTTACGGCACCCTATCCTACATGATAGCGGTGATTCCGTAGTGAGACCGGTTGTGGTTGGATTAACCGGAGTTATGGCTAAGAGCCAAGAACGGACGGACAAGCACCAAAAGGAAGACTTATGCGTTGGAAAGCCTAGCTTATACTCGCAAAGTCCTTCCTAGTCGTGCTAATCCCCGTTGTTGCCGATTACCGTAACACGATATTAAGAAGGGCAACGAAAGATGTGGAGACTCCTAACTCAAACTAACCTAATCCTAACCCTAATATGCTCTCTTTAAATATCAACTCAACACTTAGATAACTACAAACAAAATCTGAACAACCGGACTTAACTCGTCGAAAAACATATAGAAAAAGATTCCCATCTCCCTGCGGACGACCCGTACTCAACCGGCTAGCTACGTGCGAAACCGTCTTGATTGCGGTATTTAAACTAGAACTTGAACACGCTCGTATCCTAACAATCAGGAACCACCTGAAGTTCTATCAAGAACTTCCTCATCCAGACGGCTTCTTTTGCGGCATCAGATGCAGCGATGTATTCCGCTTCCATTGTCGAGTCTGCAACGGTTTCCTGTTTGGAACTCTTCCAACACACCGCCCCTCCATTGAGGGTAAAGACAAAACCCGACATGGATTTGGAATCATCCTTGTCACTCTGGAAGCTGGAGTCAGCAAAGGCCTCGATCTGGAGCTCTTTTCCGCCATACACCAAGAACATCTCCTTAGTCCTTCTCAGGTACTTGAGAATGTTCTTTACCGCTATCCAGTGTTTCTCCCCAGGGTTTGACTGATACCGGCTTACCACACTCAGTGCATAAGCTACATCCGGTCTGGTACACAACATCGCATACATTATAGAGCCTACCGCAGAAGCGTAGGGTATAATAGACATGCGATCCCTCTCTAAATCGGTCTTGGGAGACATCTCTTTAGAGAGGGTGATCCTGTGACAAGCCGGTAGGTTACCGCGCTTGGAATCTTCCATACTGAATCTTTTCAGTATGGTGTCGATGTACCTGGACTGTGAAAGTCCTAATATCCTCTTGGATCTATCACGATGGATCCGGATCCCCAGGATGTATGAGGCATCACCCAGGTCTTTCATGGAGAACTTGTGCGACAAGAACCCCTTGACAGATTGTAGCATAGGAATGTCATTTCTTATTAAGAGAATGTCATCCACGTATAAAACGAGGAATACTACAGTTCTCGCTACAAATCTACTATAGATGCATGGTTCATCTGGATTTTTGATAAAGCCAAATTCCTTGACCGTCTCATCAAAACAGATGTTCCAACTCCGCGATGCCTGCTTTAGTCCATAGATGGACTTAAGCAACTTGCACACATTTCCGCTGCTCCCACTCTGAATGAAACCCTCTGGCTGGTCCATATAGACACACTCCTCTAAATTTCCATTTAGAAAAGCGGTCTTTACGTCCATCTGCCAAATCTCATAATCATGGAAGGCAGCAATGGCAAGAAGGATCCGAATGGATTTCAGCATAGCCACTGGAGAAAAGGTCTCGTCATAGTCCAAACCAGGTCTTTGACGAAAACCCTTTGCAAACAGTCTAGCTTTATAGGTCTCAACCTGTCCATCTACACCATTCTTCCTTTTGAAGATCCACTTGCACCCTACGGGTTTTACCCCATCTGGAGCAATGTCCAACGTCCATACTTTGTTGGTGTACATGGACTCCATTTCGGTCCGCATTGCATCTAGCTATTTTACCGAGTCAACGCTTTGAACGGCCTGCTGGAAGCTAGTAGGTTCATCATAATCTATGATGCAATCCTCTCTATCCCCGTCTATGAGAAAACCGTAGTATCTCTCGGGCGGATGAGACTGCCTACTACTCCTGCGGAGCGGCGTAGGAATGTCCTGTTCTTTTGAACCCTCTGGTTCCTCTAAGCTTTCAGTAATAGCTCGTGGTTCTGCAATTTCTTCCAGTTCTACTGTGCTCCCACTTATCTGGTTTTCCAAAAACTCAGTTTCCAAGAAGTAGGCATGACGAGAAACAAAAACCTTTTGTTTCTCTTCGCAGTAGAAGAAATATCCCTTGGAGTTCTTTGGATATCCCACGAACTTGCACTGTACTGAGCGTGGCTCGAGTTTGTCCGCATGCTGCTTTTTGACAAAAGCTGGACATCCCCATGTCTTAATGTGATTAAGATGGGGCCTCTTTCCACACCACATCTCATATGGTGTGGTAGGCACAGTCTTAGTGGGAACTCGGTTCAAAAGGTATGCAGCTGATTCTAGCGCATACCCCCAGAATGATCGCGGTAACTCAGCGTTACTCATCATGGACCGTACCATATCCAATAGGGTCCGGTTCCGTCTCTCCGATACACCGTTATGTTGCGGAGTGTACGGAGGAGTAAGCTGAGAGAGAATTCCATTCTCTTTTAAGTGATTCAGGAACTCGGCACTTAAGTATTCTCCACCTCGATCCGATCTTAGAATCTTGATACTTTTGCCGGTTTGTTTTTCTACTTCATTCTTATATTCCTGAAACTTTTCAAAGGCTTCGGACTTATGCTTCATCAAGAAGACATAACCGTACCTTGAAAAGTCATCCGTAAAAGTAATGAAGTAAGAATAACCGCTTCGCGCATGTGTAGACATTGGACCGCACACGTCGCTGTGTACGAGTCCCAAGAGCTCGCTCGCTCTTACTCCGTGTCCAGTGAACGGAGTCTTTGTTATCTTTCCTTTGAGACAGGATTGACAAGTGGCATACGATTGATATTCGAACGGATCCAAATATCCTTCTGTATGTAACTTAGTCAACCTTCTCTCATTGATGTGACCCAGTCTACAATGCCATAAGAAAGTCTGATTGATATCTGAAGAATTTCTTTTGTGTGTATTCTGGACATTGAAAATCTGTGGTTGGTTTGATACGTATATACCATTGCTCAGTGTACCTGACCCAATCAGAACTTGATTAAGGTGAATGTTTACAACATTGCTTACAAACGCAAATTCATAACCTTCTTTTGAAACCAAAGATACAGAAATGATATTACAAGTTGCGTTGGGTACAAAAAAACAATTACGCAAAACCAAAACTTGTCCATCTGACATTCCCAGGTGATAGCCCCCCACGGCTTTAGCATCCATGCTAGCTCCGTTCGCAACTCTGAGGGTCATGTCACCTGCCTTCAAAACCCTACGGTTTCTCAACGCCTGCAAAGAATTACAGATATGAGATCCTGATCCGGTATCCAATACCCAGGAAGTAGAGTTTATCGAAAGACAGTTTTCAATAACATACACACCTGAAGCTGAAGCCGCAACCTGCTTCAGTTCCTGTGTCCTGGCCTTCCAAGCCCTGCAATCTTTCTTCCAGTGTCCACTCTTATGACAATAGAAGCATTCTTCTTTACCCACAAGCTTCCCCGCTATCTTTGTTGCTTTTGCCTTTCCCTTCGTATCCACTTTACTAACACCGCCCCTTGGTTTGGCGGGGGCTTTCTTCTTCTTTCCCTTGGCTTTCGCCTTGGACCTAGAAGAAGAAGATCCTCCTACAAACAAAGTGGGTGTTTCCCTACCTTTCTGTAGGGTGCCCTCTGCGCTCCTCAGCATGTTGAGGAGTTCTGAAAGTTCAACTTTTTTTTCTTGTAAGTTGAAGTTCAGTATAAACTGGGCGTAAGTGGAAGGAAGGGACTGGAGAATCAAGTCCGTATAGAGCTCACTCTCCAACGTGGTCCCAAGTTCTGCGAGCTCCTCAATGAAGCCAATCATCTTAAGCACGTGTTCCGCTACCGATGATCCGACGGCCAATCTTGCCGAAAATAACTTCTTTGATACTTCGTATCTTGCGATATGAGACTGCTCTCCATACAGTTCTTTTGTATGGAGAAATATGGATTCCAGGTCCATATTCTCATGCCTCCTCTGATGTTCGTTGTCCATAGAGGCAAGCACGAGGCACTTGGCCTTCGCGCAATCAATCTCCCAAGTCTTACGGATTTCCTTATCCGCGACGCTGGAGGTGGGACCTGGGACGGGGGGAGCTTTGGTGGTAAGAAGATACCCCAGCTTGTCGTAAGTGATTGCCATTTTGACATTCCTGAGCCAATCTTTGTAGTTTGGCCCTGTCAATATGTTTTTATCTAGAAGTAACTTAAGTCCAGTCATGTCGATTGGTCGCTGCAATTAGGAGAGAGAGAAGAAACACTCAGCACGATACTCTTGCAAATTTAGAATGGTTTTTAGTTTGTCTAAATAGGATGGCTCCCACTGTCTCTCGAATCCCTCCTCAAACCATAAAGGAAGAATTAGTCGGGATCAATCCCACCGCACAATACTTGCTTAACCGTTCAGCCAGGCCAGTGTCGGTACTTCGAGGGAGGTTTTCCAACCCTTTCGCGAAATTCCTTAATTTAAGAACCTCTTTTCCCTGGGGGCGTAGCCCCGCTAACACCTTTCTAGACACCTACTAGGTTTATAGCATTGATCGTTTAGTGAGAAATTTCCCGAGGAGTAGCATATACTCACAGTAGGATCGGGATCCAAATATCATTGCGTGACGAAACTGAAGGAATCCTACCAGAATCATCACACTCCAAATGGTATGCAACTCTAGCAAGTTTCAGTACTTATGAAACTCCCGATGTAGATTTTTGCCCCATGCTCTTATGACCTTGACTTTGGCCAACAAATCATAAGTCACATGTCAAGTTCTACCCGTCGTTCTCCAGGTTAATTTGAATCCACCCGTACTTACCCTTGACTTTGGCCAACAAGGCAGTACGACTGTTCCAAATCAACTCATCTATCTATGCTGCACATGAATACCCAATAGCTACCAATCACTATGCCTTGACTTTGGCCAACAAACACTGCTTGAATACTATTGACTATTCATGTGAAACGACGGAGGGCTACGAATGGTTTTGGCTAAACCGTGAACGTAGTGAACTTGATATGATCGATGGAACGAGATAGCTTTTAAAAAAGGAGTGGCTCAAGCTCCGCATTTTAAAGTTGGTTTTGAAAAGAACCGAGTGGTTTTTCGAAAGTGTTCCAACGAATTTTGCTTGGTTTATTATCTTGCATTAGTTCTTTTAATGCGTGATATACTTGCATTAGTTCTTTTTATGCGTCCCATCATATAATCCTACCATTGCAGAAAACAACCAAAATATGACGTACGCTTATGCCATTCGCATTCGCCACGGGGCCCCGTCATCACCAATTAGGTTACTTAACTAACGACAGAGCGGGAGCTGGGCTAGCGCGGCTGTAAAACATAAGCAACGCCTAAATAGTTATAAATATATATAGCAATGATAGACATTACAGATCACAGATGAATACATTGGATATACTAGGAATCCGCAATACGTTCGAGCCTGCAACAAAAAGCGGATTACACGGTCGCGGTGAATAGCCAAAACCCCACCCAAGACCCCTACGGGTGCGGCAAACTACCCGCCAAGTACCCGAAATGGAGCAACCTCCCTCAACGCCGTGAGTAGGCCACTCGGCACTTCGAGATACCCGGTAGTTTGTGCACCCCCTCCACGGGTCTATCCTAGGAGCAAAAACAGTAAAAAGAATTATACAATGACGGCTACAACCCCGACCCGGTTGTGTGGCCATACAAATAATAATATTACATCAATTTACATTTTACAATGAATGAAAGAAAAAGAAACACTCATTTCACATCCACCCCGGCTATTCACCCGCGACAGTCCAACGCATTCATAAACACAAACCATCATCAAACACAGATCACAGATATGTATAACCCCGACTAATCGACATATAGCGATTAGCCGACGTTCAATACATATAAACATCACAAATATAACCGATTAGTCAAAGTATAGTGAAGTTCGATCAAAAATACGGATTTATAGGCCCCCAAAACCAAATTTCTTTTCTGGAAAACCTGGGCACAAATAAACCATCTTAAAAATCCCAAAACCCTACCGATGAACACTGCACCAAACCCGGTCACGAGAGGAGCTTAAACGGCGGCGGTTCCGCGGCAAATGTATACCCATTGCCGTGGAACCGCGGCGGTTTGAAGGATTCAGGCGACCGTTTTTGGTGGGTGTCTTCACAAAACCCTGAGCCGATTTTTGGAGTAAAACTTTTTATTTTTAGAGCACAAAAAAATTCAACAGAAAGTTAGGGTTTTGATGTTTAAGTTTTTGCGATTTTTCCGATCGAACTTCCATACACTTTACTACTAAACTAGTTTAAGTTTAGTTAGGCTCTGATACCACTGTAAGTCCACGTTGCCAACTCCGGTTCTTACGGGGAGGCGGAAACGGTATAAAAAAATAAATTTTTAGCGCATTAGGCAACATGGACTAACAAAAGTCAGATCTTTTCTAAACTAAACTAGCTACTAAGCTAAAGAGAGTTAGCTACTCGGAAAAGAGGTTATACCTAACTTGAACTCCTTCTTCTTGAAACCTTTGTAGAGCTTGGATGGTGCTTTCCTCGTCGCCTTCTTCCGTTAAAGATGGATCCACCTGAAGGTTCAACCTTCGGGCTCCTTTCTCAAACTTTGAGAGAACTAAGGTCTTTGGCTTGCTAGACCTCTAACCCTAGAGAGAGTAGAGAGTGGTTTTGGGGTGTTTTTATCTCAAGGAGGGGGTTTCTCAACACATGAGAGTGAGTCTCCTTGAACTAGAGGAGGAGGAAGAAGAAGAGAGGAGAGAGAAGTGTTATGATAGAATGAATCTCCTTTTTTTACAACCATAACATAATATGAAATGAATTATCAAATTAATAATATTAATCTAAATGAAATAGTTGATGGATGGTTTGATATGACAATTATCATTACACACATTAAATGGTTTTGCTAGAATCAAAGAGCATCTTTGATATGTAATGATGATGGTCAAAGTTTCAACCATGGTCAACTAGTCAACCTTGGTCAACAAGTCAACAAACCCAACCATGACACAATTTCATTTAATTAATATTATTAATTGATATATCATAAATTCATTAGGGTTTGGAAAAAGACGACTGTCAACTGTGCATGCGTACCCATTCCGAAACCCTAATGAAAATCCTCTTCCTCCGCCTCAATCAACTGTGCATACACACCCGCATTCTTGTTCTGAGGAACATGAATACTATGAGATAAAATCAACCCCAAAACATATACCAGTATCTGGATCAAACCAGAGCCCGCTAGTAATATCCGTCCGGACTCCAAACGTGCACAAGTGCGCGGATGAGAACGAACCCTGTCGTAAAACCATGCGACCTCTACTCTGTTTTGCCCAGAGGCGAATAGCCCTCTATGTGGGACTCTAAAGACTCGACACTACGCTGGCAGTGGGTTTAACCACAGACCGCAAGCGGCACTAGCTATGCGTAACGGTCCCCAGGTAGATGCCGATAAGAAGACTGACGAGGTGAACCCCATCTGAACTCCCACTGAGTCTGAATGTGACAGTCTCCATACAGTCCGGTCTGTTCGTCTGATACATCGCATGGCAGGCCTAGGGGGCGGTAAACGTCAGTCCCCTAATAGCGGTACAAGTCATGTCGGAGTGAAGCCCAAAACACCCTGAGATAACACTGGAAGCCTACCAGTATATCTCGCTTGCCCTGGCCAGGGACTACTCGTGTAATGGCTCTCCTGGACACAGCGTGATGTCAACCCCCAATACCGGGAGAGACGAATCCTGTCTAACCGTCACTGCCTCCAAGTGCTTCGGGACTGCACCCAACTACTACCTGTTTGCACGACTCCTTTGAGCCGTGGTAGGGTAGTAATCAAAGTACAGTGGGAACACACTCGAGGCGAAGTGCCAGTGTCAAGTCAACGGACTAAGCTGTACTCATGTCACCTGGGAACTGATAACTGACGATAGGTATAAAACCAACTAGTCAGTTCCTGACGAGTCCTGTCCAGTGTACTCGTAACCTAACGAGCACCCGCATACTATCTCAAGTACGACGTACTGACGGCTGTGGGACAGACCGTCTCCCACACTGGGATGAGAAGCGCATGCGCTAGTCTACTCCGGAGTATCGATGCCCTGTCTCGATAGTCCTGCGACCAGGGACCTGCATAAGGATGTGCTTATAGATTACCCAGCCCCCACTAGTGTGACTGCCATCACAACGCTGGTAATCAAGCAAAGATCCTAAGGGCTCCACTAATGCGTATAGGTGATATCATAAAATAAACACATGTACACATTGAAGTAGAAACAAACCAAGTAGCATACTACCATTTTGAGCAAGATTGTACATACAAGGTGAATATCCCAAGCTTCCATTAAGTAATATACAAACCAGTATGATACAGTAATGGCCTCTAGGGCATATACACTAACAGACACATGAGTAGGTCTTCCCAATGGAGCATAATTCCAAGGGCGGAAACCGACTGCTGGACTGGTGATTGCGGTGGGGTATGGGTATGATTATGATTATTTCAGCCCGTGGATTGTATACGGTAGTCAGTTTGGGGACCAACCGTAGGGCTGGGAGAATTTTGGGTCTTTGTTGGCGTCTGCATCGCTACACTGGAATATGGTACCAGGAGCGACTCATCATTCGCCGTTGGGGACATTCAGAGATTTGAAATTTTGGTTGGCGTCTGTATCGCTGCACTGGAATATGGTACCAGGAGCGACTCATCATTAGGCGTTGGGATATTCAGAGTTTGGGTGGCGTCTGCATTGCTGCACTGAAATATGGTACCAGGAGCGACTCATCATTCGCCATTGGGACATTTAGAGTTTGGGTGGCGTCTGCATCGCTGCATCGGAATATGGTACCAGAGCGACTTATCATTTGCCATTTTTTATACCGTGATTGCTCTATCATTTCAGCTTTTCTTATCGCGAAGGTCGCAATTGCCCTATCATTTCGGCTATTTATTCACGGTTGCCCCATCATTTCAGCTTTATTTTTATTTTTATTTTTACTCGCTGATTTTTATTGCGAGTTGCCCCATCATTTTGGCTTTTTATTTTTATTATTATTTTTTGTTTTATTTACACATTTTTACACCCCCAGTTTAATGACTTAGAGGTCAATCATTCCCAGTTTAATGACGTGGTGGTCAACTCTTTTTAGAGAAAGGCAGATGTTTGAGAGAATCAGATTTCCGAAGGACTTCGATCTCCGTTTGTATGAAATTGGCATTCGCAACTTGACTGTTTGTTAACATGCCTTTATACAGTTCTATCTCTCCTGCCTTGTATTGCTTTTCGACCCAATCTTTGAAGACGAAGCAGTCCTCAATGGCATGACTTATCACTCTGTGATAGGGGCAGTATTTGGGTCGTCAGTCATATTCACTTCTTACGGTCTTTTTGATTCTGGCAATTGTAGACCGTTCCTCAGGGCGTCTTTAAATATTTTACGGATTTTGTCCCTTCTGAAGGAATATATCTTATCCAGCTTCTCTTTCAGTGGAGATTCTCCTCCCTCTCCGAACACTGGCCTCCGAGGCTGGTTGGTATTAGGCCCGCTCATCCCTCGCTTATTTTGGTTAGCCGAAGTGTTGAAAGATTCAGTATCGTTGGAATTTCCGTCTTTGCGATTTTCGTCCTTTCGGTTTCTCCAGGACCTATTGTTATTTTGGGAGTCAGAGGAGGACTCCTGCTTTGAGTGCTCCAGCATCTGAACTTTCCTAGTTAGCTCTTGGAATGTTTTGAGACCCGCGGTGCATAGAAACAGGACCATCCAATTGTTGAGATTTTCGACAAGGAGACTGGCAGATTGGTCCTGCTCTATCGGCGGTTCACATTTGACGGAAAGATTGCACCATCGGGTTATAAAATCCGTGCTGCTTTCGTTGTTCTTTGGCTTGGTCCTTACGAGGTCGGCGATGGTGATCTTATCGCTGACATTCATGAACCTTTGTCGAAACAAAGATTCCATTTGGACGAAAGTAGTTAAGGAGCCATCCGGTATGCTCGTGTACCAGTCGAAAGCGATATCGGTTAGGCTATTAACGAACTGGCGGAGGAGAAGCGCATCATTGCCCCAGTATTCCCGCATGAGGCTTTAAAGTAGGCGATGTGCTGATTCGCATTTCCCATCCCATCGAATCTTCTGAATTTAGGGATGATATAGCCGCTGGGAAATTCTACCAGATCATACCGAGCAGGATATGGTCTCCCGCTACTGCTAACATCTTTTTGCGCTTCGGCTTCAGCTACCAATGTTTTGATTTTGTTGGCAACCAAATCCATGATTTGATCTTGAGTTAGCGGGCTATTGTCATCGGTAGCCAAGACATTTCCCGAGATGGGATGCGACTGATTTTCATGCGGTCCATCCACTTTTGGATTTGAGGGAATAGGCGCCGGCTGTCTCGGGACACCGTTTCCTGGTTCATGAGCAGAGCCCTGCGTATGATTGGGCGGCTGAGAGGCAAGTTGGGCCGTGAGCTGTAAGACGACGTTTGTCAAGTCGTCAATTTTTGAGTAGAGCTTGGCCATTGTTCCCTGCCGAAAGACGCGGACGAAGACGCGGCGGGCGTCTCGCCTGAATTTCGGGGCAGATGCTAATTGGTGCTATCTGTCCACCTCTCCGAAGATACCAAGTTGATTTGTGGCACTATGTATCGAAGGTTTAAACGGATGCGGCCGATGTAGCAGATTTCGTCAGATTCCCCCTCGTTTGAGGGGGTTTTGATTGTGGGGACGCTCTTCCCTGCAGACGCAAGCCCCTGCAGTTAATTACGCTACCGCATGGCGGTAACCACTTTCTCCTTCTCCAGATGGTCACTTCGTGTCGTGGATGTTTGTTTTGTTTGTGGTTGCCCGTGGATTGTATACAGAGATTAATTTATGTTGTCGCCCGTAGGGCGTGGATTAGTCCAAATTCGTATCTTCTTAGATTTGGGTTTTGGGTTGGGTTTAAGGATACGTTAGCCTCATTTGTGACTAAGATCAACTTAAACGTTAGTTAAGGATACGTTAGTCTAATGTTTAGACTAAGATCAACTTAACGGGATCGTTTGGATCCAACAAAAGAGCATTTGGACTCTATTGTTTAGTTTAGGGACATTGCGGTCGATTAGTTTAAGGACATTACGGTCCAGGTTAGGGACATCGTAGTCCGTGAGTTTAACGACCTCACAGTCAAGGTTAAGGACATCGTAGTCCGTGGGTTTAAAGGGACCCCACAGTTCGAGGTTAGAGACATCGTAGTCCATGAGTTTAAGGACCCCACAGTCCGTAGTTTAAAGACGTCATAGTCTATAAAGTTTAAGGACATCGTAGTCCATGAGTTTAAGGACCCCACGGTCCATGAAATGTGTGGTTGTCGGGACCCGTCACCTTTCTGAAGACGTTGAAGGATTACAACGATAGATATCAGAGGAGTAAAGAGATGTACCCTTGAACCGGTGTGAGTTGGTTGAAAGATTTGTAGTTCAATTTGGAACTAAGATCTGTTAAATATTTATGTGCAGACGGGCTCAATTAAATATAAGTTGAGGACTTATGGCCAATATTGGGCCAAGTCCAATGAATGTTTAACATTTTATTATTCTTGCTATTGAGCCTTTATTTGGGCTTGGCCCTTTTAATTATGCTGAGCATTAGATCCTGACACCTTTTTTGTCTTGTATTGAATGCAGAGCATTCATCAAAACAATTTATGTTCTGTCAGCGCAACATGTGGCGCACCAGGCGCTTTGCGCCAGTTAAAGAGCGCAGTGCGCTTCTGCCAAGCAGCGCACACGAGAAGGACATGTGTCACGCTTGGCGCTAAGCGCCAGATGATGGGCGTATTGCGTCGGTTTATGAGCGCTAAGCGCTAGTCCATGAGCGCATTGCGCTATCAATTTAGAGGTGCACACGTGAGTGACACGTGGCGCGCTTGGCGCTGAGCGCCAGCCCATGAGTGCAGTGCGCTATTTCAGAAGCGCAAAGCGCAAGTTGCATACGTGATTGACACGTGGCGCATTTTGGCGCAGAGCACCGGTCCAGAGAGTGCAGAAGCGCAGTTCAAGAGTGCAAGGCACATTTCAATAGCGCAAAGTGCATTTGATCAATTTTTATGATCTATGAACAAATTGATGTTCTTTTAAAAGAGACTTTGTCTCAAGATTCAAGAACAACAGTTCTTATTTTTGAAAGGCTTTGCCTTTATAGATCAATGATCTGTGAATGAAGTAAGTACTTCTTTGCTTTTATGATGAAATCTTTTGATCTTTTTATAAAAGACCTTGGTCTTTGTAGATCTATGATCTTTTAAGAAGATAATTCTTCTTTTTATGAGAAGATTTCATCTCTGTGTTCATCGTTCATGATCTTTACCTTGAAGAAATAATCTTCTCTCAAGAGCTTGCTTTCTTTCTTTGAATTTTTTCAAAGTTTATGTGGGGGTTTCTCTATATCAGACTTGAAGTTTTGGGGCCTTTATATAAGGAAAATTGATTTGTTAAATCAGTTAAAGAGATCTTTCTCTGATTGATTTGGGGATATTTCCCCATCGTTGGATCTTTGATCCTAGGGTTTCTGTTTTACAGAAGGCAATCTTCTTGTTTTTAACAAGATTGGAAAAATCTTTCCATAACAGAATTTTGATTTTGATTAATTAATGATTTATCATTATTAGATCTTTTGATCTAGCGGTGGAGAATTTTAATTCCAGCACTGGCGCACCCGTGCTTTGCACGTGGTGCGCTGCTCAGAGCGCAGCGCACTTTGCGCTAGCGCACCTACGTTTGACACGTGGCGCGCAGCGCAGCCTGCGGTAGTGCACCCGTGTTTGACACGTGGCACGTAGTGCACCTAGCGCTAGCACACACATGGTGCACTGCCTAGGGCGCAGCGCCCCTGGCGCTAGCGTATCTGTGTTTGACACGTGGAGCGCAGTGCGCCTAACGCTGGATCTGAAGCGTTGCTTCAATTTTTAAATTTTAAATTTCAAAGCAGAGCTTTGCTCTGATTGGAGGAAACAGAAGTATCGCTTCATTTCAAATCTCGGAATTTGAACAGAGTTTTGCTTTGATTGGGGAAACAAATGTCCCCCCACCGTTGCGCTTACGTGGCCCATACGTGAATGCAGCGGTGGTAGCATCTCAGCCGTTGGATCAACTTTTGGAAGTTGAAACGGCTCTCAATACCTATAAATAGGGCCTTTGGCCCTCTGCGATGACCATTGTTCATCTCCTTCTTGTTTTCTGAGATTCTCCCACAGAGCATAGCTCTCTTGTTTAAGGACTTTTTTAAGAGCCAAAACTCTGTTAGAACTTAGGTAAAGTTTAAAACTTTCAATAAATTAGGGTTTTACCCGTTAACAGAGCCTTGCTCTCCATGGATCTTTGATCTAAAGGAAATCCTTTTAGGGATTCAATAATAGAGCTTTGCTCTCTTGAATCATGTTGATTTGTTAGTCTTTGATGAAGAACTCTTAAGAGTTTGTTCATGGATCTTGAAGATCCCGGATTTTTTTTTAATTCATAAAAAAATTAATCTTAGTTAATTCTTTTCTGATGGAATATTCCATAATCATTACAGAGCCAGGCTCTTGACATTCTCGGGGAATCTCTTTAAACTCCTTTCATAATTGACTTTGACAGATGTCATTCCTGTTTGTAGAGCATTGCTCTCGAGGAGTTTAACTCCTTAACCCGAAGGGTCGCTTATTAAATAAGATTCCCTTTTTAGGATTTCTTACAAATTCAAATTTATTAGGTGTCATAATTAGAATTTGTTTTCTCCATGGGGATATCAAGAGTCGTTTAAATCCCGTATCTATTTTTCCTCATTATTAATCTTTGAATGATTTTTCTTTTCAGGCACCATGGCTGTTCATTTATATAGTCTGAACGAGTTCATTACTTATGAGGATATCCGCGTACAGGGCTGTTGCCAAAACCAATAGTTTACAGATGCCCAATGTGCGGAGATTATGGGTCGTCTGTATGCACGCATCGGTTGGCTGCTTCCTCGCCATTCCGCTCTCTTGAAAATCGTAGTGGGAGCAATTTGGAGAGCACTTCCGGGGTTTCACGAGGCCATGCCGCTTAATGCGCTGGATGATGCCAAGACAAGGTGCATTCAGTATACCTGTCGGGGCTGATCTCGAAGAAGCGGCGAGATAACCTCATTGATATTCTGCATCAAACTTTTCAATAGACGACGATAATCGCTTCTTATCAAAGGGAGGGGGACATTGCCGAGGATCTCAACACCCGTGAACGCGAGAGGATGCACACGAGAATGGTCAGAAAGGCCAGAAAAATTCTAGACGGCCTTACTTTCGAATTCCTCAATCCATGCCCTGGATCTGAGGTTTTACCATTGTAATCATTTTGATGCTGTTTTCGTTTACTGCTTTCATGATTGTGGTGGCCGCTTAAGAATAGGTTCAGATCCCTGTAGCTTAAGACTTTTGAATCTTATGAGCCGTGAGGGTCCCATAAGAGGGTTCTCCTTACGAGTCGTGAGGATCTCGCAAGTGTAATTTCTCCTTAGGAATCATAGGGATCCCTAAGTGTGTTGCTCCCTTGTGAGTTGTAAGGATCTCACGCAGGCGGTTTCTCCTCACAAGGTCGAGAGGACCTTGCAAGTGTCCTTTAACGAGATTGCGCCCTTTCGGGTTTTCACAATACTCGCCGGTAGCCCTGCTGTTTTTACTCACGGAGCCCTTTCGGGTTTTCATCCGTGCCCTCTTCGCTTATGGACATACCGTTTTTTTATCCTAACGAGGTTGCGCCCTTTTGGGTTTTCACAAAACTCACCGGTAGCCCTGTTGTTTTTACTCACGGAGTCCTTTCGGGTTTTCATTCGTGCCCATTTTGCTTATGGACATACCATTTTTTTCCTCTTTTTTTCTTTTTATTCTTTTTTTTTTGTATCAGCTTTGGGATGCTGCAATCCACCATAGTTTATTGACATCTCGGTCAACAGCTTGTTTTAGGACATAATGGTCCATTGTTAGTTGAAGGACGTTTCGGTCCACTGTTAGTTTAAGGACGTTTCGGTCCGCTGTTAGTTTAAGGACGTTTCGGTCCGCTGTTAGTTTAAGGACGTTTCGGCCCGTTAGCCGGGTACTACTTATAGAGTTTGGACTTAGGAAGATAGCGAGCGGATATAGTCATCGTCATCTATCATTAACCTAGGCCGTAACTCATCAGGCGTAGTATTTATTTAGGAAGCGACCGTTTATTGGCCTGAAAGGTCTTTCACCATGCATGTCTATGAGTAGATAGGCCCCACCCTGGTAGACCTTGTTTATGATATACGGGCCTTCATAGTTCGGCTCGAATTTCCCCTGTTTGGCACGATTGGGGATCATAGGTCTTTTGACCACTAGCACGAGTTCGCCTTGGCGGAATGTTCTCGGCTTAGTCAATCTTTCGTATGAGCGCGTCATCTTTGCTTTATAAGCCTCCAGATTTTGTTGCGCCATGAGCCGGGTTTCATCAAGGGTATCGAGCTCCTCAAGTCGAAGGTGGGCATTCTCCTCGTCCGTTAGCTCGTAATGAACTGCTACTCGTAGAGAGGGTAGTTCTATCTCAATGGGGAGTACCGCCTCCGTACCAAATACTAACGCATACGGCGTTGTGTTAGTGGCCGTTTTGAACGTAGTTCGATACGCCCAGAGAGCTTCATGCAGTCGTTCATGCCAGTCCTTCTTATTTCGAGACACCGTCTTTTTCACGATCTTCGTCAAGGTCTTGTTAAAAGTCTCGGCTAGACCGTTAGCTCGGGGATTATAGACTGAGGAGTATCTCTAATCTATGTTATGCTGTTGTGCGAAGCGGCTGATCTTGTGGCTTCTATAGGCTGACCCGTTATCGGAGATGATCCGTCTCGGAGTTCCGAACCGATAAATGACGCGTGTCTTGAAGAAATGGAGGATATTCTCCGTCTTCACTTCCCTTAGCGGTACTGCTTCTGCCCATTTGGAGAAGTAATCAGTTGTCGCCAAAATGAATCGATATCCTCTGGACGATGCCGGTTCGATGGGGACGATTATATCAGTCCCCCACATTTCAAACGGCCAGCTAGCCACTGTTGGATGCGGTGGATTTGGATGTCGGTGGATAAAGTCCTCATGAATCTGGCACGAGTGACACTGCTTAGCATATTCGAGGCAGTCTTGGATCATCGTGGGCCAATAATAACCCATCCGTTTGATTTTCAGCTTCATCTTCGGGCCGGCTTGGTTAGAACCGCAGAGTCCGTCGTGAGTTTCTTGGACGACTCTCTTTGCCTCGTTTGGTCCCAGGCATCTTAGCCACAGAGAATCAAATGATCTCTTATATAAAGTATCATTGACGAAAGCAAAAGACAGAGCTCGTTTCATAATCTGATGTCTTGAGGACGCATCTTCAGGTGTTCGACGGGATTTGAAGTAGTCTATAAAGACTTCTCTCTAATCCGTAACCTTTTCCTGGTCTTTTATTTACAGAGTCATTTGCTCAGTCGCTTCCTTTTCTTCGGACGACTCCGGAGATATTTCTGCCGGTGCAAGACCCCGACGGCTTTGCACAACGATCCTCACGTCATCGAGGTTTTCGTCAGCCAGTTCTTTAGCGAATTTGGCTAATGCATCCGCTTTGCTATTTTCCGCACACGGTATGCTTTCCAAGGTGTAGGAAGGAATTTGAGTCAGCAGTCGCTGTACTCTCTCTCCGTATTTCACCAACTCAGGTTTGCACGTCTGATAGTCGCCATTTACTTGACTGACGATCAGTTGGGAGTCTCCGTATATGAGGAGGTTTTCAATTCCCATGTCGATGGCGATCTCGAGACCTGCTATCAAAGCTTCATACTCGGATTCTTTATTCGTCCTCGGCTCTTTTAAGGAGAAAGCAAAGCGCATTATCCCTCCTTGTGGAGTTACAAAGATGAGGCCTATCCCCGATTTGATTATAAGGGAGTTTTGTTTGCGCTTCTTCATGGAAGATGCTCCATCAAAATAGAGTTCCCACCGGGTATCATTCCCGTCGATCGTGTCAAACGCATGTTCGTCTGGCAATTCGCAGTTCAAAGGAGAATCGGCGGGTATCGGGTGCTCAGCGAGGAAGTCGGCGATGGCTTGTCCTTTCACTGCCTTGAGAGGACGATAAGTTATCGGGAACTCCATCAAGAGGAGGGCCCATTTAGCGAGCCGTCCTGTTAATATGGCCTTTGACATCAAATATTTGAGGGGATCCACTTTTGATATGAGATGGACCTCATGTGCCAATGCATAGTGTCTGAACTTCGTTATTGCGAAGATCAACGCCAGGCAGTGCTTTTCAATAGGAGAGTAATTGCTTTCTGCTCCCAGGAGAACTCGACTCAGATAGTAGAGGGCTCTCTCCTTCCCTTGGTCATTTTCTTGTGCCTATAGCGCACCTAAAGAACCTTCGAGGGCTGTTGTGTACAGGACGAGAGGTTTTCCTTTAACGGGAGCGACCAGTACTGGCGGATTCTGCAGGTATTGCTTGATTTCGTCTAGTGCGCTTTGGCATTTGTGATCCCAGACGAACGGGGTTCCCTTCTTCATTAGGTGACTGTAGGGACGACACTTGCCTGAGAGATTGTCTATAAATCGCCGGATATACGCGAGCTTTCCTTGGAGAGATCGTAATTACTTGAGAGTCCTTGGCGGAGGCATTTCCATAATCACCGTGATCTTTGACGGATCTATCTCAATGCCTCGATGTCGGACGATGAATCCTAGGAATTTGCCCGAGGAAACTCCGAACGCGCATTTGAGAGGGTTCATCTTCAAGTTGTATTTCCGAAGGCGCTGAAACACGACCTTCAGATGCTTTAAATGTTCCTCGTATGATTTGCTTTTAACCACGAGGTCGTCGATATAGCATTCGACGATTTCATGGATGAGGTCATCGAAGATCTTCGTCATGGCCCTCTGATAGGTGGCACCGGCGTTCTTTAGACCGAAGGGCATCACCTTGTAGCAGAATATGCCCAAAGGGGTCCGGAAAGCAGTATGTTTCTGGTCCTCGGGATGCATCTTTATCTGATTATATCCTGATGAGCCGTCCATAAAGGAGAAAACTTCATGAGTGGACGTATTGTCTATCATCAGCTCGGTGACCGGTACTGGGAAGTCGTCCTTCGGGCAGGCTTTATTGAGATCCCGAAAGTCCACACATATGCGCACCGTCCCATTCTTCTTCATCACTGGGACAGTGTTGGCGATCCAGTCAGGATATTGAACCTCTTGGATGAAACCGGAGTCGATTAGCTTCTTGACTTCGGCATTGATGCTCATCTTAAGCTCGAGCCGCATTCTCCTCGGTGCTTGTTTGATCGGCTTGACGTCCGGAGATATCGCCAATCTGTGCACAACAATCTCTGGATCTAATCCTGGCATCTCGGAATAGTTCCATGCGAAGCAATCTTTATGTTGCATGAGCATGTCTTTTAGCGTAGCCACCCTTTCTTCAGACAACAGCTCACTGACAAACGTCGGCCGTGGGTCACTTGCCATCCCCAAATCAATTTTCTTGAGGTTATCTGCGGTAGTATGTATTTCATCTTCCAGCTCTTTTGGTGCCGGCGGAAATTCTGAGATTACCTCGTCATCATCATTTTCGAAGCACCAAAGGAGTTCACCTATATCCTCGAGTTCTTCTTCCAATAACATTATAATATGACAAGTACGAGATCGCTTCCACGACCGATGCTCATCAGGTTCTACTCTCGCGGCTTTGGGTTCATGTTTCTGCATCGGGGTTACCTTTCAGCTGCTGGATAAAGCGAACCTGCCTTGTTGATATTGGTCTTCAACCCAGTTCTTGAAGGTGAAGCAGTCTTCGAGGGGATGCCCTATTGCTTTGTGATAGGAGCAATAGTCTGGATGAGAGACTTCGCCTGCTTGCTCGGGGTGCTTGGACTCCGGGAGTGTCATCATTTGATGTTTTATAGCAAGATCAAGTATCTTCTTTGTCTTGTCTTGAGCAAAAGAGTATGCTCGACCCATCTTCTTTATAAGAGAAGAATCCTGGTTGCTCGATTCCTGATCGCGTGGTTTCTTGGACCCGCTTTGTCGCTGTCGAACGCCTTTCCCGTTCTTTGGTTTGTTTCTACCTCTGCGTCGGGCCTTTTGTACAACGGGTTGACAAGGAGGAGCATTTTCATTTTTCGCAGCCTGTTGAAGGAGGCGTTGCATCCTGGCTTTCTCGTAGATGGCCATTTCGCGATTATGGTCATCTCAAACCTTTTGACCTGCTTCCCTTATAAGCTTGTCCATTTGTTCTTCGAACGACAGACTGGGCATTTTCACGGCGGGAGCTCTTTCTGGTTTAGGATTAGCATCTTCCCACAGAGCATCTCCTTCTTCATCAAAGTCATGTATGACGTAGCAGTCGCGGAATAGCTCCTGTTTCTTGGATCGAACATACCCAAGCCCCGGTTGTTTCCATTCTCCCGTTGGGCAACTTTCGTTGAGTTCCAGGAACGTTCCAGATCCTGTTATAGAACCGTGCTTGTCGCGCAGTTTGCTTAAGGGGTACATCTTGGCGTCTCAAGAGTCTCTTTAGTCCGTTCGTGTAATATCTGGGCAAACGGATGGGCTGGAGCCTATCGAGTGTAGAATCCGCGCCATGCCAGATTCCTTTCTCCATTTTGGTTTCCCCGGATCGGTAGAATAGGATCGCCTTTTCACCTTTTCACGTGGGAGGGACGTAGAATGTCTGCAGTTCTTGCACACTGTAGGTATCAAGTGCGTCGAGCTCTTTGTAATGCTCTCGCGGAACCATGGCGATTTTCAAACTCCGCTCAACATCAGCAAAGGCTTCTATCGATGGCCGAGCAGAGAATACAGTATTGACCTCATCTTCTGAGTCGTTGCTGAAGATCAACATAGGAGTGGACGGTCCCGGCTTGTTGCACTGGGGCGGACCTGAATAAACTATTTCTTCTTCCTCTTCAGTATCACTCCCGAAGACTGGAATAGTGGTGATAGCTTTGTTCTTGTCCTCCGATTTGTGACATCTTTCTGTGTCTTCGAAATCTAGCAGGAAGTATTTTGCATCTCCGTACTTTCGGACTTCATTCACGGAGAATGGGTTCAACTCCCCTGTCACGGTGTATTCGAGACCATCCTTGAAGTACTTCATACACTGATGTTGTGTAGAAGGGATAATGTTGTATTCGTGTAACCGAGGCCTGCCGAGCAAAGCATTGTAGCATTTCTTGGCGTCAATGACATGAAACTTGATGTCCGTGACAAGCAGCCCAAAGCGTAGTGTCAATATTACGGACCCAAGCGTCCGTGATGACTGGGAGTCAAATCCGGAGATGGTGATTTTATCACGAGCGAGGTGTTGAACGATCATGCAGATTTCCTTCAACACTCTCACGTTGAGGAGATTGACGGAGGACCCATTGTCGATCAGGATTTTACCTATCTTGATGTCATGACAGTATCCGGAGACATATAGGGGGCGGTTGTGCTCGCATGTCCCAAGGAGGAGATCTTCATCGCTGAAGGTGATATCGGCTGTGTGTACTTCTTCCAACTCGTCCTTCATTTTTTCTTCGGCGAGGAAAGCTTGGAATTGCTCAGGTTCTTGCAGTGCCTTGATTAAGGAATCTCTTGCTTCTTTTGATAGCAGAAGGGCGTCGAGAATACTGAGCTGTGAGGGTATCTTCCTCAAGTGTGCCAGAACGTTGTAGTCCATCTTGTTTTTCTTTGGCGGGTCTTTGGTTGTCAGCTCTTTGACGGCTTGGTCATCAAGGATGATATCCTCAATGACCTTTTCTTTTCCCTTATCTTTTCTATTTGACCCACTGTTCGAGGGCCCAAGATTCTTTTCGGGCAGCGTACGATTGCGCAGCTGAATATTTTCACAGTTCTTCAGTTCTTCCTCTTTTCTCAAGGTGGATTCTTTAAAGAGAGGGCAAAGAGTCATTTCTTCGTCAGAGTCGCTCCTGAAGGTGAGAACTTGTGATCCCCCAGCGTTGACCATGCGACAGTCGCTGGTAGTTCTTTTACGCTCCTCGTCCGTGCTTCTTTGCTCCCGACGAGTTTTGCGTTTTATCCGCTTGAAATTTTGCCGGTGAGTAACATATCCTTGCCACCATCTTTTAAAAGCGTTGCACTCTTCGGTGGGGTGCGCAATCTTTTGATGATATAAGCAGTAGCTGGGATGTGTTTCCGCTTCACCGAGAATGTTTCCTTCGGAGGGTGGCAGCTTCATTCCCATCAATATGGCTTTAGCGAACCTTTTTCTCGTCTTGAACCTGTTTTTATTTGCAACGGATGTGCTTTGATCTGGTGGGAGTGTTTCAACTCTTTCGTCCAGCCGCCGGCGTTTGGCCTTTTCAAATATGGTCGTTTCACGCTCTCGAGCAGCTTTGCTTTTAAGAAGAACTTCGTTCAGGAATGCATTAATCGTTTCGTCTGATGGCTCTAGAAGTTCCGGCTTAGGATTTGCCCCCAGTTTCTCTGTGTAAGGAGCTTCCTCATTGTCTATTGACGAGTGAGAGACCACATGGCAGCTTGCTAGGTAATCTTCAGATTCATCCGACGAGTCTTCTCCATCATTTCCGTCCTCAAGGACGTGGCTGAGAAACTCTTGGAGTGTGACTGGAGTCCGCGCCTTCTGGTTATACTCTTCCAGCGCGTCAATCTGCTTTTGCAGGTCCGTGCACTTGTCACCAGGCTTCACGGGCTTTTTGGTCTTCTTCTTCTTTTTCGAAGACTTTGATGGCTGGATGTGAGCGCTTTGGTTATCACCACCGATCTTTGGAGTTGGACGTGGTTTTAACATTCCTTCGATGATCTCGGGTTCGAGTGGATTTTTCCACCTGATCGCCGGGCATGTTTGGAGATCTTTCAGCATTCTTTTTATCTTGGCTGAAAGAGCGACCTCCCATGGAGCTTCTTCTACGAAAGAGCATGATGCCCCCGGTGTATCCGTATTCTTAGGAGTGTGTGGCTGAAGCGGGTTCACCTTCCAATTCTCGGATAATAAGAATTTGCCCGGCTAGTACTGATCTTCTATCCAGCTTTTGAAGATATAACAATCCTCGATCGGATGGCCCAACATTCGGTGATAAGGGCAATAGTTAGGATTGCTAATGTCGCCTGGCTGCGCTGGGCATCTTGGCTCCGGCAGAGTGATGAGCTTGTTGCGCAGTGCAAGCTCGAATAACCTTTTCATCTTGTCTCGAGGGAACGAGTAAGGGCGTCTCATTTTATCTTCGAGAGATCGAGTTCTGTTATTTTGGCGATCAACTGGTCTCGGGCCACCGGGCTGCTGTTGAGCATTGGCTACGACGATCGCTTTCTCCTTTCCCTTCTCATTTCGAGAGTCCGGCTTTGGAGGAGACGGTCTATGACCCATTCGGTCCATTTGGGCCAACTTGTCAATCAAGGCCTGGAACGTGGTCGGTTTGAAGAACATCATGAATTGGGAAATAGTTGCATGAGGGTCCAGAGTGCCCACGAACATGCCCACCGCCGGTGCTTCTTCGATGCGTTGTTCGCATTTTGACCATAGATTCCGCCATCGTATTGCGTATTGAACCCACGTCTCGCCTGGCTTCACCCTGGCATTGATCAATGATGTAATCGGGGTGCGTTCACTAGCACTTGCAAATCTTTGCGTAAATAACAGCTCCATCTCCGCAAATGTCTTGACAAAATCATTCGGGAGTTCGGAGTACCATTCGAACGCTGTTTCCGACAGGCTGCCAACAAAATGACGGAGCAAAAGTTTATCATCACCCCCGGTGTTGCCGCAAAGAGCCCTGAACTGGGCGACATGCTGGTAGGGATTGCCCGTCCCTTTGTATACATGAAATTTAGGGATCGTATATCCCGGCGGATACTTTATTTGATCATACCAGCCTGGATCTGGTCACCCAGTTTTAACGACTTGGCCGGCCGCTTCATTCGCCTGGTGAGCTCGTATTTGCTGAGCAATATAGTCATCCAGAGCGGCCTTGGAAATGGTTTCTTCTTTGGCCGCTGAAAGAGCCGGAGGAGGGTTCGATGTCTCTCCTCTGTCGTCTTCAATAATGATCGGAGGGTCTTCAGCTGGAGGTTCTGGCTGTAACATCATCCCGACCATGTCTTGGAAGAGAAGTGCCATTCGTTTTATATTAGCCGCTTGTTCTGCTGCTTCTCTGTCCTTCTTTTCGAGGACTCTGCGGAGGAAGTCAGCATCAGTTTCTTGTTCATGACGCTGCTCTGATGATGCCTCCGGGCTTTCTTTCGGCCCGGTGAGTGCGGCCATTTGCGTTAGCATTTCTTGAAGCTTCTGGTGCTGCTCCTGGACTTTTGTCACGGATCAGGTGAGCGGTCGGTGACCCGTAGAAGTGCGGCTTTCCTCCTTTCCGGAAGCCATATAAACGGTATGCACCATTATGCCCCCAGACTTGGGGCGTTTGGGTTCGGCGCTTTTACGGTTCGCCGCGTTCGTAGGGGCTTTTTCTAGCCTCCTTCTCTTTTGAGCAGTTGAAGTCGAGGGGGCCGTCGCAGCGGACACCCAGACAGCTGTTGCCTTTTGTGGCTTGGCAAGATGGTTCTCTTCTTGTTGAACCTTCACCTTTTTCTGTCGGCGAGGGTAATATTGATCAATTACTGAGTCCTGAACCCATCGCCAGACTTTGTAAATTTTGGAGGACAGCCGTTGAGGGGGCTGCTCCATCTTTGTTTATGTAACATTCTCCATGGGTGGAGGAGATCTTTTCAATACGGCGGTAGGAGAGTTCCTGCGCACCTTGTTTAGCAATTGAAAGCTATTCCCGGTTGGAACAGCAGCATTGGCTTCCACCGTTGGGGCTGGTGGAGTTAGCTCAGAGGGGGAGTTGCCCCCAGCCTTTCTTACTCGGCGCCAGTGGCGACGTCGAGTGTGTCGAGCTGTTGGGATTATTTCAGCTTTAGGGGCGACTTCGTCATGCCCCCTGTTCTGGTGAGGCGCTGCAGGCACCAGCCTATTGAAGACCGACGTCCGTTGGGCAGCAGTATTCAATCTGTCAAAGACAGACTTTTGAGCAGGGACGGGAGCAGGAACAGTCAGTCTTCTATAAGGCGCTAGCGCACACATGGTGCACTGCCTAGGGCGCTAGCGTATCTGTGTTTGACACGTGGCGCACAGCGCCTAGCGCTGGATCTGAAGTGTTGCTTCAATTTTTAAATTTTAAATTTCAAAGCAGAGATTAGCTCTTATTGGGGGAAACAGAAGCGTCGCTTCATTTCAAATCTCGGAATTTGAACAGAGCTTTGCTCTGATTGGGAAAACAGCCATCTTCTTGTCTTTGCTTCTGAGCTGTTTTCGGAGCTCTTGGAGAACTTGCTACTCCGCGTTCTTAGGACGGAAGATTGGCTCATCTTCACTTTCCGAGCCCGACTCCTTGATTGGTAGAGGTTTTAGCGTGCGTGCGCTTTTAGAAGATAAATCAAAGAATAGTTAACCGCAATCAAGAATGGCGTCGCTTAGTAGCCAGCCGGTTGAGTACAGGTCGGTCCACAGGGATTTTGTGTATTTTCTAATTGTTCTAACGAGTTAATTCCAATTGTGGTAGGATTGATTATCACTAAAAACTGAAATGAGTTTGATTAGAATTAAAACCTTGCTAGGGTTAGGTTTAGGTTAAGTTTGGAAATTCAATATTTCTCACCGCTTTCTATGCCCTAATTAAGATCTATTTAGGTGTTAAGGTAATAATTAACAAAGTGGATTAGTACCATCGGGATGAAACTAGGTTTCTTCCTCTAGGTCCTTGTCCGTCCTTTCTTAACTCTTACCCTAATCTCCATGGAAAACATACACAATCGGTCTTTAACTATGGTATCACCGCTACCTCGTGGGATATGGTGCCATAGTGAGTGGTATGTGTATGTATGCATAGAGTCCTATTAAAATGTATGACGGGCAAGAAATGGGTGAGAGATTTTCATCTCTCAAACCTTTCCCATTCCTAACCCTAACAAGTGAGGAACTACTCACTCATTAGGGAATTGATACAGAGAGACATTTTTAAGATTTTAATTTAAAAACTACGACAATTAAATAAAAGTTATAACTAGGGCAGATAAATAAAATCTATACTAGGGCAGAAAAGAAAATTAACTAAGGCAAGGTAAAGAAAAAGACTTACTTTTTATTTGATGCACTCTTCAAACAACAGGAATTGAAATTCTGAATTTTGATAAATAAAAAGAGGCATAGGAAGTGGCATGCTCCAAAAAGAGCTTTAGGGTTCCTATTTATAGATTATAGAAACCCTAGGGTTTACATCTGATACCTATCTACATTTACAAAACTACCCTGAGAAGCCTAGTCAACGCACCGCCACCCACCGACTTTTTGCACCGACACGTGCTTAACACGGCCGCGGATCCGCGGCCGTATGTCCTGTTTGGCCGCGGATCCGCGGCCAAATTGTGGGGTCTTTGGCTGAAATTTTCAGTGTAGCTTCAAGTTGCATTTTCCTTCTACTTTCCTCACTTGGTTCTTCAGAATGTCTTCTAGTTTCTTCCAGATTTCCACAGTATAGAATATTGTGGACTTTTACCGTTTGCTTCGTGTTGAAGTCTTGAATCTTGCTCTGCCTTTGTACTTTGTGAAATTGTTCATTGATCTTCGTTTGTCCCTTAAACTGTAGGCATGATCAAGATTCTTCTATTTGTTGGTCGTAGTTTCACTTTTGTAGCGTCTTTTCATCATTTTCACTGTTTTGTTCCGAGAACCTGTAACCTGCAACTATGTAGCAGACATGGATCAAAAACACCTATTTATTTGTAAAATGAATAAGAATGGGGAATATAATAATACAAAATTATGATATGAACACTCCTCATGAACCGAAGGATCTCTCTGCTTATCAGCTTCTGGAAGGGTTTTCATTGCCTTCCAGAGGAGGCTGGTCTTGGAAAGTGGCATCCATATTCATGCCAGATTGGATTTAAGATGTAGTGACCCCATCCTTGCTGTTGCTGCGAAGGTTGTCGCTGGGATGCGTGCCCACCATGTAGACGGTGTGGATAACACATTCAGCCATCCTTTCATCACTGTCAGCTGGTTTCACGGAGCGGTCCGGGCTTTGGAAATTCATAAATTTTAACATGGTCAGAGCCCTAGCTCTTTTTTTTGGCTCTGTATCTGAGACGCTTCTGCCTCAGCTTCTCTGCCTTGAGCGCTTGGCAGGCTTCTACTCTTCGGGAAGCCGCCATAGGCTGAGTGATGGGGAGGCTTGAGAAGAGATCCGCCCGCGTGTCCGTCGAAGGTATCGCCTGGGCTTGCCCGCGACGTCTGGCAACTTCTTTTGTTCTGACAGCTTTGCCCCCAGCTAGGGCCATGGAGAGCCGTTTGAACACCGACTCACGTTTGGGTTGGGGCGCCCTCGAGATCACCACATTTGGCCTCTTGTCTTTCGAGGCCGGTTTGTCGGTTACCGGAGCTTGAAGAGCAGGGACAGCGTTAGCTGGCACAAACAGAATAGAGCCAAATGGTAGCGGTGGCTCCTCCTACTGTCGTTCGAGACGGGCCAGAAGGACCGTCCTGGCGTCCATCTTCATCGTGTAGGAGATGGGAGCCATGTCGAGGGCTGAGTTTGTCCTTGGAGACATTTTGTTGCGTCCGAAGATTGCGATTGGAAAATGTTAACCTGCACAAAAAAGCATGATTTTAGTTGTCACGACCCGAAGGTACGGAACGTGACCGGCACTTAAATTACGAAACGTCTAAAGGCGTAACGTAATCTAAGTAAGCCGAAGCCCAGAAATCTAAACCATTTAAAAGAAGAACTATAGGAAAACATGTTAAAAGCAACATCAAATTTCTCAAAAATTTCGACAAAGTCTCCTTTGTAAAAACTGGCCCCAAAACGGGTACAAAAAGAAATATAAACAAATAAAAGGCAACCCCAAGTGGGAGCTAGCTCTTCGCCAATTGGTGGACACAACCACGCAAGCAAAATAATATACAACGCCGAAGGGCGAGGAACAAAAACTCAGAAGAAGACCCAAAAACCTCCAGAAAACCATAATAATACAAGCGCGACTCTAAGGTCGAAAGAATAAACAACTTGTCTTCTAAATCTACCAAATAATACAAGTCTGGTTGATAGAGCTTACTAGATACAACTGAAAATAAATAAAAGTACAACGGCGGTCACGATACAAGTGAACCAATATACTAAAGCAATCACCTTGAATGGAGTGGTGTGCCAGCAAGCTGCCAAGGACACCTGTACCTCTAAACCTGCAAGAAAATTTGGCACAACGGGGATGAGTTGCCAACTCGTGAGCAGAAAACATCTGCGGGTAGAAATCGCATGCACGACGATCTCCTAGGTCATAATAATATACTTAACATAATACTAGACATCTAGTAGTGACATGTTAATAATCTATGCATAAGTGTAATACTCAGTACTCGTGTCAGTGTCACTAAACAGTAATAAGTCATATATCTGATGTATGAATGCATCATGAATGAGAAAATCAACCACGAAATCTGAATAATCTGATATAAGAAAACCTGTGTTTTTATCTTAGTAAAACTTGTATAATAAAGCTGAAACATCATCATTGAAATCGACAGAAATCCGTGTCAAGCATCGACACAATATCTCAATACCTCAAAAGCTCAATATCTCGGGCTCCGGCAGTCCGGATCGGCCCATATCATCAAATCTCACGACTACAACAGTATCCTCCGGATATCCGCCGCGTCAAAAATAACAACAATAACCGGTCGGTGGTGCTCCCCTGCCGGGCTCAACGCCATCATCTGCGATCTTCTTGCCCCGGGGTACCGCACCGGGTCCACCATGTACCCGCAAACGGTGCATCTCCCTCCTCGAATCGAGTATAAGCTATAACTCAAGAACCGATAAAACTCATGGTGGACGCCACACACATCATATCACGAGAAAACCGAAATTTCCAATTTTTAAATAATGATAAAAGTTTTCTAAAATTCTTGCGGTTTTCCCCAAAATCCAGAAATCTCATGGAAATCCGAAATCCAAGAATCAAGAGTAAGTAAATAGTGAATATCGGCATAAAGCCCCAGAGTAATACATGAATGAATATATGAATGCATGAAGTATCTGAAACATGCGCATCATCGGTAATGGTGCCGGTGTCCTAACAGGCAGAGTATATAATTATTAAAGAAATGGCATATGAAAGCATACAATGCGTTGGGTTCAACATGAATATATCAGTGCATGTGTAGAAAATGCACATCTAAAAATATGCATATCTAATTACGAGTCATACAGTTTGTTGTTTGAAAAAAAACACGAATCGTGGTTTTTAGAAAAGTAGGGGCTACGGGGTTTTATAGAAAAGATATGCCCTTTGAAAAACAAATCCGTAGTATCCCTCAGGCTGTCTTTTTTTTTAAAAAATGCACACGATTCTTTAGTTTTGAAAATACATATGCCTCGAGACTAACTGACATCTACCTAACTAACTAAAGGACCAAACTAAAGAAACTAGTCGGGAGGTAAGAAAAATCCACCTAAAGTCCGAGTCGATATCTCTAGTTGTCGGCGATCCAGTCTCAATAGCGTCACGTACAAAGTACGACTTTCTCAAGTCAAGAGTGCGGATCAATCATCACATCTATAGCTCGTACGGCAAAATCCATCGTACGGCATCCCAAAAATCGAGATACGGTTCAACTATCACATATACATCATCATCAACAACATTATAATCTGGGGTACTGTTCTAGAGTCTAGTATATTCCACTATCATCAAATATATATTCTCGTGTGTATGAAAACACCTCGCCCATCGATCCGCTATAATATCACGTCATATATCATATCACGACTCAATCACCTATCCAGTCTCACGGCATCGTGTCCGGTCATAACAACTCATGTCCAAGTATCACATGTTATCCTCAATCACGCGTATATGTATGTCTATATATACTCTGCCTGTTAGGACACCGGCACCATTACCGATGATGCGCATGTTTCACATACACTTGTTTGCCGGCTCACACACATTATCATCGGAAACCTGGCTCTGATACAACTTTGTCACGAATATGCATAGAAACAAAACTGAGTGCAACGGGTGTGCACAAAAACATCTATCAGGTGTAACGGGCGTGCATGACAATAATATCAGGTGCATCTAATCTGCACAAAATCCCGATTTAGTGCATCTGGTGTGCACAAAATCACATCAAGTGCGCCAAGTGTGCGCAAGAATCTTAATCCAGTGCACATGGTGCACGAAAACATATATCGAATATCAAAAATGAAATCAGCGGTATACAATATACATCAATCCAAGCTCAGGTATACCGCAGTGCATAAACTTGTAAACGTATGCATTAGCATGCACAAAAACAAAATCAAGGTACTATAAGTACATGAAAACTGTATCGAAAGCATAAATCAAAAGCATGAGTAATCTGTATGCACGAAATCGAATCAATATCTCAGAATGTATAAAATCAAAATCAAGTGCAATGGGATTGCAAGAAACGAACATCAATACGACTGACACAAGGAACTAGAATCGAGTGCAATGAATATGCACATGGAAATGCCAACCATAAAATGAAATCCTCAAAATACCAAAACCCAACCAATCAGAAATGTGACATTCGAATCACCAAATCTCAACACTAACGTTGATGTGCTCTTTCTCTAATGTCGAAGGGTGTCAGTGCATCCAAAGCTAATAGAGCAAGATATCTCCTTGCATCCCGTTCATGGTCTGACGCCTTGTGTCCATAGGCTATCGTCTTTTACTGCGAATTGCTAATTACATAGCTCCTTGGCTCTACGGCCCAATATGGAACGATGACGGAACAGTTCCGCTCTAGCACATCCTCTAAAGGTCTCTGGCCAACTATCATGGCCACTCATAACATGTCTCGTCGACGTTGCCGAACTGCCCGGAAGTTATCATCCTTTACTAAATCCATTTCTTGTTCTGGAACAGCTGCATACTCATCGCGACTTCTCCTGGAAGATATATCCATATTCAACGCCTCTGCGTACGTATCACCTCTCTGATGTCAACAGAGTGGAACGTCATCTCATCAAAATCTTGTACGAACCTCTTACTCCTCTTCCCTCTGGTGTCGACTGATTCAAACTCGTCTCTTCGTAGCTGTATGAACGACGCTACAAACGGCTAAACTCATATCTAGAATCTCCCAAGTAATGTATCCATCACATGATATCCGGACTACGTTAATCTTTTCGATCGATTCATCAAAGTCCCAAAATTCCTCAAGAACTCAACACTCGAATACAGTTTAAAATTATCCAGTACATGCCACAGCACCTGCGGACCAGCCGTAGAAAGGCAAACCCAAGCCTCACTAATGGCACCGCAGAACTGCCGCAAACCCTAAGGTTCAAAGGCATTCTCATGATCATTATGTCAAGTTAGGGTTTCATTCTTCTAGAGGGTCCATAGAATTACCTGCATGTTCTTTCGAATACCTTAAACTTGGGAAAATGGGTTTCTGACATTCGTTCGAACTTTTTAACTTCACTTAGACGACATGTGAATACCCTTCGTCCGCACACTAAACAATGCCTCGATCCTCAGAAATAGATGATACACTAACGGTCATCACATTCTAGCCGGTCTCTAGCAGTGGCCCGATCACCTGGTGCAGATATCAAACGCTCGTGTCCACGCGAAAACATAGTAATCCACATATCAAAACGCTCATGCTTAACGCAACTCTAGCCGCAGCTCTCTCTGCTCGTGCGACCGTGGTAACAGAAACCACCATCCGATATTAACGAAGATAGATCAAAGGAACGAATAGAAATACGGTACAAAGAAACATACACCCTAAAGCTTCTTAAACGGAGTAGCGTGTCGTAAGTATGCCACGGAACATACCCACGGTACGTCACTCTACTTTAGTCACCTACTCCATCAACCAGGGGTCATCCTACACTTATAAGGTAAAACCTAACGCTCTGATACCAACTTTGTCACGACTCGAAAGTACGGAACGTGACCGTCACTTAAATTATGAAATGTCTAAAGGCGTAACGTAATCTAAGTAAGCCGAAGCCCAGAAATCTAAACCATTTAAAAGAAGAAGTGTAGGAAAACATGTTAAAAGCAACATCAAATTTTCTCAAAAATTTCGATAGAGTCTCCATTGTAAAAACTGGCCCCAAAACGGGTACAACAAGAAATATAAACAAATAAAAGGCATCCCCAAGCGGGAGCTAGCTCTTCGCCAATTGATGGACACAACCACTGTCACGCCCCGCTTCCCAAAAGAAGATGAAGAATGACGTGGCAAAGTCCGCAACCTAACTGTATTGAAGGTGGTCTATTCAATACAGTTACATTAAGCGTATGAATATCTAACATGCAGGATGTGTACTAAAATCAAAGTAATAAAAGCGAAAGGCATTTATTTCCATTAACCAAACTTTATTATATCCCAAAAGAAAGAGTAAAATAAACTAAGTAGTTTAATTACATCAAAGGAGAAACAAAAGCCCTAAACATGTGGACAACAACAAAAATTAAATCTAACTAATCTTCCATCGTCCAGTCTGCATAATCTTCATAAGTCGGCTTCACACCTTGATCTTCGCCATAATACTCATTCTTATCTGATGGACATTCCAAAGATAGAGGAAGAAAAGGAAGGTCCGTCAGCGAGTTATACTCGGGTAGGATTGCCTCATAAGGAAGTAGGTATAGAAACAAACAGGTGTATATAAATATAATGAACATGATGTACATAGATATAAAGGTATGAGGTTGTATGCAAATTAGATATGTTGACAGAGGTATATGTTTGGTAAATGTTCAAGTCAAGTCAAACGAATATTCAGTCTAAGAGTTAGATCAGGTTAAACAAGGTGTGTATAGATGGAATTGACTGGTGAACATACTCGTATCCTTGAGGTATCCCATGACTAGCTGGAAGCAGTATGAGCTGGTGCTCGTGCCTGGGATGGCAATCAATGTGGTAGCGTGAACATCCCCGAAAGGTGTCCCATAACTACGATGGAGCTTTGTCTAGCGTGAATATCACTCAAGTGCACAGGTTACCACCCTTCAGTTCCATAATAAACAACAAGTCTAAACTGGTAAAATATCCACATCCAAGATACTGAATAACTCGTGTCTCAGAAAGAAAAGTAGATAAGATATCAGGCGGGTATAGCACATGATGTGAGTTTGGTGTTGAGTATCAATAGGTATTGTAAACGTTTTAGTTTGTTAAACAAGGGTCCGGATACTCGCGATTATTCTGTTGTGGCCACGGAACAACAACTGGGGAAGTGAAATGTACCATTTCACTTCCCGAGATCATGATCGAGTAGTAGGGGAATCCGAGTTCCGAATCTCCTTGCCTAATCAAACTACCCATCCCCGTGGTTCAGTATAAAGGTTTTGACGAATTAGACTTAGTGCGTATACCTCTAGGCATGGAATTTCCACATTGTATGTCATCCACATTTTGGATCATTCGCCCTCAAATAGGGTTAGTATTCGTCCGAATATCGGGTTAGTAGTCGTCTACACATTGGATTGGTCACCCTACATGCATGGATCTTCATATATGTATAGTCGTCTGTACATCAGACTGGCCATCCGGAATATCAGGATCTTCAATAAGTATTCTATATCTAGGTCCGCACATTCTAACCCTAACCGTATCATGTTTTGTATATGTCATAGACGTGTAATTAATAAGTTGATCTCATTTAATATGGTCTTCCACAACCACTCGTTTTGTCTTGTTATCCTTTAAAATTTGTAATGTACTTCGTGTTATCTTATAGAACACTTGGTTAATAAAGAATAATAGTGTTTGATTATTTTTATTGTTTATAAGGAAACCATGGTGTTTGGAATATTCGTCATTTTTAGAAAACCCTAATTTTTACTGAAAATGTCATTTCGATAAAAGGTTGTGGTATTTATTTGAAAATTATCTTTTAATAAAGTTTTAGATATCCTTTTGGAAAATATCATTTTATAAGGGTTATGGTCTTGTTGAAAATAGCCTTTTAGTAAAGGTCAAGGTATTTAAATAAAATCATCTCTTTTTTGGATGGATTGAGGTATTTTATTGTAAACAATAATTTTATGAAATTATAGTGTTTTAAGTTTGGGTAACGTTTTAGAAAATACGTTCGTGTTGGCAACCGCTGCACATGGACGGCAAGATTTGTGTCCTTTTCAAGGACGATTGCCTATAAACCACGAGGTTTTCGCGTAAAACATTATCCTATTATTAGGGTAACACATTAAACCTTAGTTATTATTCTAAGAAGAATTTATATAAAAATATCCTTTCGAGTGAAAAGGGCTAAGTTGGAAAAACCACATGACGTTAATTAAATTTAGTATTATCCCCTTTCAAAAGGTGAAGGGATTTAACAAAATTATAGTGGTTGATGAAAAAGTGTAAGTAAAATATATGAATGTCGTATCTAAAACATTTATTCCAAATATCTTATCTTTTTATGGAAATTTTAAACAAATACAACATTTTAATGAAACGAGGGTATTTCGTGGAAGTAACCTATTTCGAGATCATTTTGGTAGTATGGGTAAGTGTGGGTATGTGAGGGGTGAAGTGATACCCCGTGGGTTATAACATTAAGCATATCACATTTCATGTAGTACGAGGGTGCGATATTTTGCATAGGAGTGATTAAGGAAGCCATTTTAAACATGGGTTAACATTATCATCATTAAGGGGTACAAAAGAATAGGCATGCAAGAATATTTTTTTAATATCATTTTAATATGAGATTAGGGATTGGGAGTTGAAACCAAGGTTATTATAAGAAATAAAGCGACAGAGAAGTGGAGAGAGGTGGATCCTACCTTTTGTTTGAGTCGGATGCTGATGGGTTAAAAACGTAGGCTTGTATAAAATTCTCAATAGATCCGCGCTCAAATTTTTCCTTGGTGTTTGGGTGGAGCCGTAGCGTCGGCGTCGTCGATACGAAGGCGTGGGTATTTTTTTCAGAATTTTTGGAGTTCTGAGGTGTGAGAAATCAATATTTGAAGTGCTTATTTATAGGGCTTTTTTACCAACCATAAAATCCAAAAACAGTTACAAAAAATCCTCAGAATCCACGGCCCTAATCATTTAATAATCATCAGCCGCCGCCTCTTCGTGTCAGCCGTTGGATCGAGATCCAACGGGCTGGATCGCGCCGCCACGAGTGCCGCCATGCGCCACGTGTCGCCACGTGCCCGCGCGTGTGGGGATCACGCGGTTTCGCATGATCCCCACCACGTGGGCGCCGCCGTGCGTCTCTGGGCCGTTGTATCTTATATCCAATGGTCCAGATCAAGAGGATTAATTTAATTTTTTTTATAAATAAAAATACTAACTGTTTATTATTTAAAATTGAATTTGATTTTAAAAAATTGTTAAAAATAGTTTAAAATACGGGAAAATTATGGAAAAAATTCAGAAAATATATTTCATTGTTATATTTAGTATAAAAATAATTTTGGGTTAAAAATAAATAATATACCCATTTCTATGTTGTTAACTAGTAATTATAATTATTTAAAATCTAGTTTATCCTTTAAAATATGTTTAATTACGTATTAATTATTTTAATTGATAATAAAAATATGCAGCTTATTTTAAGGCATTATAAAATTTTATTAAAACATTTTAAGTCTAGGAAAACAATAAATAAATTTTATAAAATTCCCTAAATCATATTTCACTGCTCTGAAAATTATTAATATTACAAAAAATATATTTTTCTATCAAAGAAACACGTAAATAATTATTTGATACTAGAATTTAAATAGAATATATTTTATTAAGTATTAGAAAACACGGTCGTTACAATCTACCCTCCTTAAAATAATTTCGTCCTCAAAATTTCAGAAGGTAAGTCAGGAAAATGAATTCACTAAGAGAGGATTATCGCGGTTGAAAATTTTGGCCCTCGCTCTCTCGTCCCGTTTCCTCGCTTTCGTGTATGTCTGCCTAGTAGTTCTTTCTCCACATAACTCTAGTCGGCTGGATTGTCTTGTCCCTCAAGATTTCATTCTTCTAGTATCCCGACCGGTTGCTGCTCGTAGGTTACGTCAACTTTTCCGTAATTTCAGAATGATCAAAAGTATGACCAGGGTTGCCAGCATACCCTCCAAGAAAAGTAGCAAAAGTAGGCTATATACAAACCCACCGTCTCCTTCCAAGATGTTAAACAACCGATGAGTCGTGGGCTGAGTTTTCCGAGCTCGCTATATTGTATCACCATCTCCACTTTTTTTTCTACAATTATGTCAATCTTACAATTCTCCATCTTCAGGGTCGTCCCAATCGATCGGCACTTCTCCCATATAAAACTTGACCCCTCTCATCCGCTTCATGTGCTTCGACCATCCGTGTCCACACGATCTTCGTAGAGTAGTGTTTTTATATCTTCAAGATGAACATTACCATCGTCAATTCTAGATCTGGATAGGAATAGTTGCATTCACGAGTCTTTAGTTGTCTTGATGCATAGGCAACTATATCGCCACGCGGATATATCGCACCACCAAGTCTCTTCTCCGAAAATCGTAGTTGATGCTTAAAGCTTCTGGTTTTGCTAAGAATTGCAAGAATGGTTGTGATAGTTACGATCTACCCTCCTTAGAATAATTTCATATTTGAAATTTTCAAAAGAGTAGCCACTACTAGGCACGGAAATCAGTAACGCTGTCAGAAATCCTCTTTGCTGCATGTGTCGCTTCCGCAAGTTGGTGTATCACTTGATGCATGGAAAGTCTCTGAAGGGTTTAGGTACAAGGAATCAGAAAATGTAAAATCGATAGTTGCTTCCGGATTGAAAAGTTTGGAAGTTGAAGGAAAGATGTGAATTGACGGAAAACTTGAGAGATATAACATAAAGACAACTGGTCGAAATTACGAAATCTAGAGGAATTGTGGTGAGTCCAACTAAGATTTGCATCGAAAGATAAATAAGAATGGTATCGAAAGAAAGGTTGAGAAAAAGAAAGAGTAACTCCGTTGTCTTGCCACACGGCATCAGTCTTCTCGGCTGTCATGGTGAAGGTCCGGCGTTTGGGTCCATTCCTCTGCGCTTACTGAAAAACACGCTCCTGTGATGACAAGGGTGCCCCCTTTGGTGATGCCCCTTGATCAGTTGGTTTAGTGGCGAAAAGTGGCCGGTTTCCCTGTGTTGGTGCCCCATAATTAGCCGACTTGTTGACGGGGCCTGATTGTCTCCGTTGAATCTGGAAGATGATCCTCCAAGAATTTGGTTGGCTGGTCGCTTAATGCCAGACAAACGGTCATCCTTCCTCATCCGTCTCTGAAGGTCTTCAAAGTTTCGTGTCGCCTTTAAGATTTCATCATAAGTCGAAAGAGTAGCAGAAGACATGGAGGACTGCGTCTTCAGGTCCAATTCTTGTCGGAATCTCTTATCATAAAGTTCTGGGGTTGCCACTAGATAATGCGCGAACCGACTTAACCTTGCGAACTCCAAAGCGTACTCGTCCACCGACTTATCCCACATGCTCCCTTGTTGGAGTTGTATAAACTCTCTTTCCATCTCTAGGTGTGCCACGGCTGGGAAGTACTGGGTATCAAAATTCTGTTTGAACGTTTCCCAGTCGATGGGCTCCTTCAATCTACTTTCCTCTGCCTCCCACCATATCCTGGCATTATCCGTAAGTTGTAGCTTAGCGATGTTCACCCACACGTCCTTCGGAATTTGAGTGGCACTGAGATTAGTAATTGTTCCCTTGAGCCATTCCTCAGCTTCTAAGGGAGTTTCCTTCCCCGAAAAAGTCTTAGGGTGGAGTGATCTGAACTGCTTCACTCCCGCCGAACCTTAAGAAACTGGGGTTAGTGCCTTACTTAATATCTCTGCTTGTTGCTGCCTACTTTCTCACAGTTCATGATGAAGGGCAGCTGTCTGCTGCTGCTGTTGCTCCAGTAGTCCTTACATCCTTTGTAGCATAGCTGCTTGCTGAGCAGCGGCTTCATTGACTCCATTTCCCCTTCGGTTGCGGTCATGGTGTCGTCCGGGCATTAATGATCAGAATAGGTTAGGATACAAACAGGCTGAGGGACGAGGCAAGATAATAACTTGCATGGAAGAACAACAATTAATGCAAGAGAGAGACTAATAGGAAGAGCAAGAGACACAAGAGAGATTTTTGCTCGAAACTAAGATTTTATTATCCAACTTCAATATGGAGAGTACAACCGAAAAGTAAGGACATGCCCCTACTATTCTACATCATTTTATTCGGCTAAGGAAAAAGACTTATTAGTCTCGATTATGGGAGTTCAACAAGTGGTGATTGGCCCTCGCACTGAGAAAGGTACGACCATTCCCACGGTGCCTTGTAGGGACAACTGCTTGAGTTTCTTCGGCCTCGAGTTCCTCCTCACTCGAAGCTTCGTCCTTCGACTCATCCTCGGAAAGAGCCTCCTCTCGGATTCCACCTCTATAGGGTCTTCTTTTTCTGCAGGAGTCTCCCCATCAGGATCATATTTTATAGGATTCTCTTCCGCCGCAGGTGCCTCTTTTTTGGGCCTCTCCTGTATATGCTCCTCTTCCATAGGATCTTCTTCTTTGTCTTCGGAGTCATTAGCCATCACAAGCTCCGGAGTTGCAGCATCGACTTCTTCGTTTTCTGAGTCACTGTCGGAAATAACCGCCTGAGAGTCTACGACTTCGTCGTCTGAATTTCTAGATGTAGCTTCAAAAGTAATATCGGACATGTCATCCTCGTCGGAAAGATTTGCCATGACCTGAAGGGAAGGTCATAGATATGGTACAGAATGTCAAGGAAGGGACAAGAGACATAGGAAAACTATGATATCGGTATAGATGGATGAGATTCACAAATATAATAAGTCAGTTAACGGTTTCATTATAGTACACAAGAGACCCTGCATGGGCCACCACTAAAACCTGTCATGCCCCGCTTCCCAAAAGAAGGTGAAGGATGACGTGGCAAAGTCCGCAACCTAACTGTATTGAAGGTGGTCTATTCAATACAGTTACGTTAAGCGTATGAATATCTAATATGCAGGATGTGTACTAAAATCAAAGTAATAAAAGCGAAAGGCATTTATTTCCATTAACCAAACTTTATTACATCCCAAAAGAAAGAGTAAAATAAACTAAGTAGTTTAATTACATCAAAGGAGAAACAAAAGCCCTAAACATGTGGGCAACAACAAAAATTAAATCTAATTAATCTTCCATCGTCCAGTCTGCATAATCTTCATAAGTCGGCTTCACACCTCGATCCTCGCCATAATACTCATTCTTATCTGACGGACATTCCAAAGATAGAGGAAGAAAAGGAAGGTCCGTCAGCGAGTTATACTCGGGTAGGATTGCCTCATAAGAAAGTAGGTATAAAAACAAACAGGTGTATATAAATATAATGAACATGATGTACATGGGTATAAAGGTATGAGGTTGTATGCAAATTAGATATGTTGACAGAGGTATATGTTTGCTAAATGTTCAAGTCAAGTCAAACGAATATTCAGTCTAAGAGTTAGATCAGGTTAAACAAGGTGTGTATAGATGGAATTGACTGGTGAACATACTCGTATCCTTGAGGTATCCCATGACTAGCTGGAAGCAGTATGAGCTGGCGCTCGTGCCTGGGATGGCAATCAATGTGGTAGCGTGAACATCCCCGAAAGGTGTCCCATAACTACGATGGAGCTTTGTCTAGCGTGAATATCACTCAAGTGCACAGGTATTACCACCTTTCAGTTCCATAATAAACAACAAGTCTAAACTGGTAAAATATCCACATTCAAGATACTGATTAACTCGTGTCTCAAAAAGAAAGGTAGATAAGATAACAGGCGGGTATAGCACATGATGTGAGTTTGGTGTTGAGTATCAATAGGTATTGTAAACGTTTTAGTTTGTTAAACAAGGGTCCGGATACTTGCGATTATTCTGTTGTGGCCACGGAACAACAACTGGGGAAGTGAAATGTACCGTTTCACTTCCCGGGATCATGATCGAGTAATAGGGGAATCCAAGTTCCGAATCTCCTTGCCTAATCAAACAACCCATCCCCGTGGTTCAGTATAAAGGTTTTGACGAATTAGACTCAGTGCGTATACCTCTAGGCATGGAATTTCCACATTGTATGTCATCCACATTTTGGATCATTCGCCCTCAAATAGGGTTAGTATTCGCCGGAATATCGGTTTAGTAGTCGTCTACACATTGGATTGGTCACCCTACATGCAGGGATCTTCATATATGTATAGTCGTCTGTACATCAGACTGGTCACCCGGAATATCGGGATCTTCAATAAGTATTCCATACCTAGGTCCGCGCATTCTAACCCTAACCGTATCATGTTTTGTATATGTCATAGACGTGTAATTAATAAGTTGATCTCATTTAATATGGTCTTCCACAATCGCTCTTTTTGTCTTGTTATCCTTTAAAGTTTGTAATGTACTTCGTGTTATCTTATAGAACACTTGGTTAATAAAGAATAATAGTGTTTGATTATTTTTATTGTTTATAAGGAAACCATGGTGTTTGGAATATTCGTCATTTTTAGAAAACCCTAACTTTTACTGAAAATGTCCTTTCGATAAAAGGTTGTGGTATTTATTTGAAAATTATCTTTTAATAAAGTTTTAGATATCCTTTTGGAAAATATCATTTTATAAGGGTTATGGTCTTGTTGAAAATAGCCTTTTAGTAAAGGTCAAGGTATTTAAATAAAATCATCTCTTTTTTGGATGGATTAAGGTATTTTATTGTAAACAATAATTTTATGAAATTATAGTGTTTTAAGTTTGGGTAACGTTTTAGAAAATACGTTCGTGTTGGCAACCGCTGCACATGGACGGCAAGATTTGTGTCCTTTTCAAGGACGATTGCCTATAAACCACGAGGTTTTCGCGTAAAACATTACCCTATTATTAGGGTAACACATTAAACCTTAGTTATTATTCTAAGAAGAATTTATATAAAAATATTCTTTCGAGTGAAAGGGGCTAAGTTGGAAAAACCACATGACGTTATTTAAATTTAGTATTATCCCCTTTCAAAAAGTGAAGGGATTTAACAAAATTATAGTGGTTGATGAAAAAGTGTAAGTAAAATATATGAATGTCGTATCTAAAACATTTATTCCAAATATCTTATCTTTTTATGGAAATTTTAAACAAATACAACATTTTAATGAAACGAGGGTATTTCGTGGAAGTAACCTATTTCGAGATCATTTTGGTAGTATGGGTAAGTGTGGGTATGTGAGGGGTGAAGTGATACCCCGTGGGTTATAACATTAAGCATATCACATTTCATGTAGTACGAGGGTGCGATATTTTGCATAGGAGTGATTAAGGAAGCCATTTTAAACATGGGTTAATATTATCATCATTAAGGGGTACAAAAGAATAGGCATGCAAGAATATTTTTTTAATATCATTTTAATATGAGATTAGGGATTAGGAGTTGAAACCAAGGTTATTATAAGAAATAAGGCGACAGAGAAGTGGAGAGAGGCGGATCCTACCTTTTGTTTGAGTCGGATGCCGATGGGTTGAAAACGTAGGCTTGTATAAAATCCTCAATAGATCCATGCTCAAATTTTTCCTTGGTGTTTGGGTGGAGCCGTAGCGTCGGCGTCGTCGATACGAAGGCGTGGGTATTTTTTTCAGAATTTTTGGAGTTCTAAGGTGTGAGAAATCAATGTTTGAAGTGTTTATTTATAGGGCTTTTTTACCAACCATAAAATCCAAAAATAGTTAAAAAAATCCTCAGAATCCGCGCCCCTAATCATTTAATAATCATCTGCCGCCGCCGCCCCTTCGTGTCAGCCGTTGGATCGAGATCCAACAGGCTGGATTGCGCCGCCACGAGCGCCGCCATGCGCCACGTGTCGCCACGTGCCCGCGCGTGTGGGGATCACGCGGTTTCACGTGGTCCCCACCATATGGGCGCCGCCGCACGTCTCTGGGCCGTTGGATCTTGTATCCAACGGTCCAGATCAAGAGGATTAATTTAATTTTTTTTATAAATAAAAATACTAACTGTTTATTATTTAAAATTGAATTTGATTTTAAAAAATTGTTAAAAATAGTTAAAAATACGGGAAAATTATGGAAAAAATTAAGAAAATATCTTTCATTGTCATATTTAGTATAAAAATAAGTTTGGGCTAAGAATAAATAATATACCCATTTCTATGTTGTTAGCTAGTAATTTTAATTATTTAAAATCTAGTTTATCCTTTAAAATATTTTTAATTACGAATTAATTATTTTAATTGATAATAAAAATATGCAGATTATTTTAAGACATTATAAAATTTTATTAAAACATTTTAAGTCTAGGAAAACAATAAATAGATTTTATAAAATTCCCTAAATCATATTTCACTGCTCTGAAAATTATTAATATTACAAAAAAAATATTTTTCTATCAAAGAAACACGTAAATAATTATTTGATACTAGAATTTAAATAGAATATATTTTATTAAGTATTAGAAAACACGGTCGTTACAACCACGCAAGCAAAATAATATACAATGCCGAAGGGCGAGAAACAAAAACTCAGAAGAAGACCAAAAACCACCAGAAAATCATAATAATACAAGCGCGACTCTAAGATCAAAAGAATAAATAACTGGTCTTCTAAATCTCCCAAATAATACAAGTCTGGTTGATGAAGCTTACTAGATACAACTGAAAATAAATAAAGGTACAATGGCGGTCACGTTGCAAGTGAACCAACCTTCCAAAGCAATCACCCTGAATGGAGTGGTGTGCCAGCAAGCTGCCAAGGACACTTGTACCTCTAAACCTGCAAGAAAATTTGGCACAACGGGGATGAGTTTCCAACTCTGAGTTGAAGACATCTGCGGGTAGAAATCGCATGCACGACGATCTCCTAGATCATAATAATATACTTAACATAATACTAGACATCTAGTAGTGACAGGTTAATAATCTATGCATAAGTGTAATACTCAGTGCTCGTGTCAGTATCACTAAACAGTAATAAGTCATATATCTGATGTATGAATGCATCATGAATGAGAAGAATCAACCACGAAATCTGAATAATCTGATATAAGAAAACCTGTGTTTTTATCTTACTAAAACTTGTATAATAAAGCTGAAACATCATCAGTGAAATCGACAGAAATCCGTGTCAAGCATCGACACAATATCTCAATATCTCAAGTCTCAATATCTCAATACCTCAAAAGCTCAATATCTCGGGCTCCGGCAGTCCGGATCGGCCCATATCATCAAATTTCATGACTACAACAGTATCCTCCGGATATCCGCCGCGTCAAAAATAACAACAATAACCGGTCGGTAGTGCTCCCCTTCCGGGCTCAACGCCATCATCTGTGATCTTCTTGCCCCGGGTACCGCACCGGGTTCACCATGTACCCGCAGACGGTGCTTCCCCCTCCTCAAATCGGGTATAAGCTATAGCTCAAGAACCGAGAAAACTCATGGTGGACGCCACACATATCATATCACGAGAAAACTGAAATTTCCATTTTTTAAATAATGATAAAAGTTTTATAAAATTCTTGCGGTTTTCCCCAAAATCCAGAAATCTCATGGAAATCCGAAATCCAAGAATCAAGAGTAAGTAAACAGTGAATATCGGCATAAAGCCTCAGAGTAATACATGAATGAATATATGAATGCATGAAGTATCTGTGTAAAGAATGCAATCTCTAAGATAACACATGAGAGCAATCACGCAAATATTATGTGGTAACTAGCATTTAGCTGATTATATCAATGAAATAATATGTTCTAAAGTGTACGTGACATGGCAATTACCGATGATGATGTGTGTGAGCCGGCAAACAAGTGTATGTGAAACATGCGCATCATCGGTAATGGTGCCGGTGTCCTAACAGGCAGAGTATATAATTATTAAAGAAATGGCATATGAAAGCATACAATGCGTTGGGTACAACATGAATATAGCAGTGCATGTGTAGAAAACGCACATCTAAAAATATGCATATCTAATTACGAGTCATACAGTTTGTTGTTTGAAAAAAACACGAATCGTGGTTTTTAGAAAAGTAGAGGCTACGGGTTTTATAGAAAAGATATGCCCTTTGAAAAAAAAATCCGTAGTATCCCTCAGGCTGTCTTTTTTTTTTAAAATACACACGATTCGTTAGTTTTGAAAATACATATGCTTCGAGACTAACTGACATCTACCTAACTAACTAAAGGACCAAACTAAAGAAACTAGTCGGGAGGTAAGAAAAATCCACCTAAAGTCCGAGTCGATATCTCTAGTAGTCGGCGATCCAGTCTCAATAGCGTCACGTACAAAGTACGACTTCCTCAAGTCAAGAGTGCGGATCAATCATCTCATCTATACCTCGTACGGCAAAATCGATCGTACGGCATCCCAAAAATCGAGATACGGTTCAACTATCACATATACATCATCATCAACAACATTATAATCTGGGGTACTGTTCTAGAGTCTAGTATATTCCACTATCATCAAAAATATATTCTCGTGTGTATGAAAACACCTCGCCCATCGATCCGCTATAATATCACGACATATATCACATCACGACTCAATCACCTATCCAGTCTCACGGCATCATGTCCGGTTATAACAACTCATGTCCAAGTATCAGATGTTATCCTCAATCACGTGTGTGTGTGTGTGTGTATCAAACTCAGGTGTGCGTAAGTACGGGTGACTACATGTAACCTATGATTCGCCTCCAAGATAATCACCCTCTAGGTAGTCTTCCTAGATCCACCTAAATTAACCTAGAGTCTTCTAAATAATATACTCACTAAGTATTCAAATCACATCCAACACAAGAACATAGTAACAATCCCTATAATACGTTTTCGGGGGTGCTATACATGATCCACCTGATTTCCCCCGTAGATATACATCTACTCATCTTGATTCTCGCTTGCCGAAGTCGATGACGCCACACTCTTCCTTGTCGTCCGAAATCCACATGAAGGTACCTCTTAAGATTTGCTAAAGAGAATCACCGAAGTATGGGGCCTGAAGTTCTCAGCATTTATCTTGACTGTAGCAGATTTGATGATGTCCACAAATTCTGGCTTTAAAAAAGCTCCACCAATAAGGAATCCATCAACATCGGGTTGTGCTGCAAGTTCTTTGCAGTTTCCTCCATTTACGGAACCTCCATAGATATCCTGGTTGATGCAGCAACTTCAACACTCACATTTGTTTGAAGCAACATTCTTAGTCCAGTATGCATATGCATCCACAAGCTAATCTATGAAACATTTTACAAAGTTTATTACTGGTGGTGGACCAATTGCTGAAGAATTTTAATTAGCACCAATTATCTGAGCATGACATGCTTGCAATAATCCTAAATGATCGATCTACTACTCCAAATTCGCTTCATAAATACACCTTATACTGATAGATAAGCTCATACATACCTCTTGCCATTCAACAAAGCTAAATAAATATTGTATTCACCAGCTCGTCACCGTCTCCAGGATCAGTCATTGAAAATAATCGCGCATTTTCACTTACCACAGCCAAACTCACAGCCTCATCCCAAACCTTCAGAAGCTCAATCGCAACAGCGCTTTCTGAAGGGCACATCAATCTAAATCCCCATCACTCATCAACAACTCAGCAAGCCCAACAACCACGACTCTCATCACCAACGGATAAATATCGCTCGAGATCCCCAGCAACACTCCTAAGCATAAGCGCAGGCCTCAAAACATCCACATTACTCCCTAAACCATCAACAATCCTCGATCTCACCGACACGGCCGCACTCGAAGCGAGCGAGGTCAAAAGCTCCTCATCCAACACTGGAATCTAAACACAGCAACTGCGGCATACGCCAAGAAAACATGAAGTATACCTGCGGGAAGACGGCATCGCTGGAAGCAGCAGAGATGCCAGCCCCGCATCGTTCGACTCGAGCACCTCGTTCCCGACGACGACGACTGAGATCCTCTATGCGGGGACGAAGGGCGCAACATTGGTGGCGACCCTCTGGAACACGGCCGAGGGGGGAAACGCTACGAGGTTCGGGATGTCGTCGTTGGTGGCGCCGATGACGATTGGGAGCTTGTAGAGGAGATAAAGAAGGTATGAGCTGCGATGATTAGGAGCGGGCGATGAAATCGGAGACGGAGGACAAGTCATCGGTGGCGGCGAGGTTGCGCATCTTGAGATCGCCAATCCCAGGGCTCTCTCGAAGATGAGATAGGGAAACCACTTTTATTTTGTGATGGAATTTTCCAGAGTGGGGGGAGGGGGGAAAGGAAATGGGCAACTAAGGAATATATATGGGAAACAAGGGAAACAGGAGGAGAAGAAAAAAATGGTGATAACCACCACCATACCATATAATTATACACACACAATACCATATAATTATACACACACAATGGTTTAAGGAATATATATATATATATATATAGACACACACCTACACATGCTACAAGAATATCATTTGTGACAAACTCCTCAAGAACAAATATTTTTAGGCCAACCACTGAAGATATTTTTTTATTTTTTATTTTTTTGTTTTACAGAAACTCATTATTTTATTATTTTAAATTCTCACAAATAATATTTTATTTTCTGGAAAGTTACATTAGTACAGGCAATTGATATGCTTATTAATTGAGATCGTATGAACGCTTAACCCGAAATATAGGAGGAAAGATCGGTCCCACCGGACGTGCCAGAATCTGTAGGGGTTTTTCGTCACCCCATTGAGATGGGAATGCGCGCACGCTTGTCAGGCGCACTACAGATCCCCCTGCCTAGGGTAGGCTGGGGTTTATCGATTTTGGGGATCCGAATCTCCGGCAGCCGCGGACTAAGCTGTCGTTAGTTACCCCTCACCTTTCGAGAGAACCTCCGATTGACGGGTCAAACAGGTCATGTGAACTCAATGTGCAGTGTTGTGTTTTGAAGGGGTTTTGGATGTATCGGGGGGCTCGCAGAGTTTTTACGGGGGTTCCGCTACCCGAATAGCGAGCTGGGGGTCAAGGGGGTGAGCAGCCCTTTTGCGCGGTGCGGGGCAGTGCCCCGTTAGAAATTTTTTCTAACGGGGGAGGTATTTTTAGTGTGGAGTGTGTGTAAAATGAGGGAAAAATGGTGTCCAAAGGACGCATGGATGCCAGCGCCTCATGTGCCTAGCACGCAGGCGCTGGGCGCTGGCGCCTCACGTGCTTGGCACGCGGGCGCGGGGTGCTATGCGCTGAGCACCAGCGACCCACGTTCCTGGAACGCGGGCGCTGTGCGCTAGAGCGTCGGCGCCCCACGTTCCTGGCATGCGGGCGCTGGGTGCCAGAGCGCCGGCGCCCCACGTTCCTGGCACGCGGGCGCTGGGCATTAGCAGCAGAAGGGACTTGGTCCCTGCACTGAGAGCTGTGCTCCCGATTTGACTTATGGAGTTGAACTCCTGACAGAGATTAATTTAGGGAGTTAAACTCTAATGGATCTTGAATGGAGTTAAACTCCTAAAAATATTTATAAATGATCAAAGGGGGCTGCTTTGTTCCTCCCCTTTGGCCCTGGATATTCCCAAGATGGGATTTCTGGAGATGGGTCTCCTTCTTCTTCCTTTCGGCTGGCCGGATCTTGGAGAAAGGGGGTGAGATCTAAAAATCTCCCCCTTTTGAGATCTAATAAAAGATCTGAGCTCCCCTTTGTGGGTTTTGTGGTGAAAAACTATTTAGTTTTGAAAAAGGAAGAGTAAAACTCTTGATTTAATTGAAAAGGAGAAGAAGGTTTCGAACCTTGAGGAAGGAGAAGGAGGCACAAAAACCCTAGAGTTTTTAGAGAATGAAAAGTGTATATTTTATTCATCATCATGTTGCCTTATATAGGCTTACACATTTACATATAGCCCCTTGGGTTTTACAAAATGGCATTTTGCCCATCCCATGCCTCATGTGCTTATTTCTTTTGCATATAAGCCATGAGCTTTACAAAAATTTGGCTTTATGCCCATTTTGCTTACATTCATGCAAAAAAAAATTACATCAAAATTATTTGTTATATGATTTTTATGTTGGCATGGGGAGACTGGCCGCAGGCTCGACTTGGGTATGGGCCCGCTTGACCTGGGCTTGGGCCCACCTGACTTGGAGTTGACCTTGACTTTGACTTGGTTAACCGGGGTGCAAATTTTGACCCCAACACCTCCATTTCTTCAGAACACATGTCATCTACCGGTTCGGCACTCCGCGATGAATCATCTCGGATAATGGACCGGCCTACAGGAGCCATAAGATCAGCCGCTTCGCACAGCAGCATAATATAGATTCGAGATACTCTTTAGTCTATAATCCCTGAGCTAACGGTCTAGCCGAGGCTTTTGACAAGACCTTGACGAAGATCATAAAGAAACGGTGTCCAGAAATACAAAAGGACTGGCACGAGAGGTTGCATGAAGCACTCTGGGCTTATCGAACCACGTTCAAAACGGCCACGAATACAACGCCATTCGCGTTGGTATTCGGCACGGAGGTGGTACTTCCCTTGGATATAGAACTACCCTCTCTACGAGTGGCAGTTCGATACGAGCTGACGGATGAAGAAAACGCCCATATTCGACTTGAGGAGCTTGATGCCCTCAATGAAACTCGTCTCGTGGCGCAGCAAAACCTGGAAGCTTACAAAGCAAGGATGACGCACTCATACGAAAGACTAACTAGGTCAAGAACATTCCGCCAAGACGAACTCGTGCTAGTTGTCAAAAGACCTATGATCCCCAACCGTGCAAAATGGGAGAAATTCAAGCCAAACTATGAAGGCCCGTACATCATAGACAAGGTCTATCAAGGTGGGGCATACTTGCTCATGGATATGCATGGCGAAAGACCCTTCCGGCCAATAAACGACCGGTTCCTTAAGAAATACTACGCCTGACAAGTCACAACTCAGGTTAATGATAGATGACGATGCTTGTGTCCGCTCGCTGTCTTCGTGAGTCCAGACTCTATAAGTGGTATCTGGAAAAACTTCGCCTCGAAACTAACAATAGACCAACCTGTCTCTAAACTAACAATGGACCGAGATGTTCCTAAACTAACAACGGACCGAGATGTCCCTAAACTAAAAATAGACCGTAATGTCCTTAAACTAAATACGTCGCTTCAAGCACGGCGATAATAGAATTCAAGTCCACAAGTCCCAGCAGCAAGGACTGCAACTTAAATCCCGCTGGCTACATAGCTACCCCGGTGGCGAAGTCCCCCCTAAGTGCCATTGGCAAACAGAGGGGTAATAAAAACGGTATGCCCACAAGGGAAATGGGCACGGATGAAAACCCGAAAGGGCGTTGTGAGTAAAAACAGCATGGCTACCGGTGAGCTTGTGAAAACCTGAAAGGCGCAATCTCGTTGTAAAAAAAAAACAAAACGGTACGTCCACAAGCGAAATGGGCACAGATGAAAACCCGAAAGGGCTCCGTGAGTAAAAACAGCAAGGCTGCCGGCGAGTCTGTAAAAACCCGAAAGGGCGCAATCTCGTTAAAATAAAAACACATGCAAGATCCTCTCGACCTTGTGAGGAGAAAACACCTGTGTGAGATCCTTACGACTCACAAGGGTGCAACGCACTTAGGGATCCCCATGATTCCTTAGGAGAAATTACACTTACGAGATCCCCACGACTCGTACGGAGAATTTCCCCCTATGAGACCTTCACGGCTCATAGGATTCAAAAGCCTTAAGATACAGGGACTTGAACCTTTTCTTAAGCCATCACACTCCCCAAATTGCCCTACAGGCGGTCAATATTGGCTCTTGTATACAATCAACGAGCACAAATAATCGATTTCCCCACCAAGTTCCACCAATGACGAGGAATGTCCTCATATGGTGAACGACACTTATAAGTCCTCTCGACTTGTAAGGAGAAAACACTCTTGTAAGATCCTTACGACTTGTAAGATAAAATATCATTTAGGAGTCCTCACGACTCTTAAGGAGAAAATACACCTACGAGATCCTCACGACTCGTAGGGAGAAACCCTTTATGAGACCCTTACGGCTCATAAAGTCAAAAGCCTTAGTCGACAGTATTCTAACCATGTCTACTAAGCCACTTTTGTTCAAATCAGCAAAGGCAAATGATGATTCGCTCCTGGCAATATTCCAGTGGTAGCGATGTTGATGCCTGAACATGTGTCAATTTTTAAGTCCTTTCACGACAAATGATGATTCGCTCCTGGCAATATTCCAGTCGCAGCGGTGCCGATACCAAGATTGGTATCAAATCTCAAGTTCCATACTCGCAACAAAAATCAGTGAGCAAAAAATGCATATGAAATAGCCGAAATGATTGGGCAATCGCGACTTTCGCGATATAAAAAAGCTGAAATGATAGCGCATCGCGGAAAGAAATAAAAAATGAATGAAAATGAAACTTTTGCCCTGCAGGTGAGTCCACATCAACCCCTTTATACAATCCATGGGCATAAATGAAAAGGGAACCATATGTTCCCACCAGGCTCCATCAGAAGGAGGGCCAGGTCTCGACGGCTCATAGACAGCTTAGAGATCAACAACGGTGTTCTTCCTCACTCCAGCAGGATGCAAATGCGACGTCAACAAATCGGTGCCATGGCAAAGTCCCTAGTTCCAAATCTCGACGGTTCACAGACAGTTTAGAGATCAACAACAACGTTTCTTCTCACTCCTGCAGGATGCAGATGCAATGTCAACAACCGACCCCAGGGTAAAAACAACAGAGCCATGGCAAAGTCTCTAGTTCCCAGTCTCGACGGCAACGTTTACAGCCTAGAGATCACCTCGGCGTTCCTCCTCACTCCAACAGGATGCAGATGCAACTTCAACAACCGACCCCAGGGTCAAAACAATGGAGCCATGGCAAAGTCCCTAGTTCCCAGTCTCGACGGCAGCGTCTACAGCCTAGAGATCACCCCGGCGTTCCTCCTCACTCCAGCAGGATGCAGATGCAATGTCAACAACCGACCCCACGGTCAAAACAACGGAGCCATGGTAAAGTCCCTAGTTCCGAGCCTTGACGGTTCACAGACAACCTAGAGACAACCTCGACATTCGTCGCAATATAGCAGACACAATGTCAACAAACAAAATAAAGGAAGATCCCTACCTTCAGGGTCTTAACGGCAACTCAAATAAAACCTGAAAGACTATCGGAGATCATCCCACACCAACGCGGAGTGGTCTGACTCATCAAGGCTCCCAAATTGAGCCTAAGCTCAAGCAAAAAGCGGCATGGAAAATCCCTAACGCTTGATCTTCCGAAGGTAATATGACTTGGGAGATTACTTGAAGACGTCTTCTCCAGCCCCGAAGGGTTCAGAGACATGACAGTCGCGAGGCTACTCGAACATCAAGATTGCGTATCGGGGAATGCATCAGCCAACGTGACGGTACGACGGAAAAAAACCTTAGTACCACGGACCCTAACGGACCTTTGTCGTAAAGAGCAGAGGTTAACTATGACGTTAGGACATTCTTGCAAGAACTTCTCGATTCGTCTTGACTCGTAGGGAAAACATTGTTCCTGCGAGAACTTCTTGACCCGTCTCGACTCGTAGGGAAAAACATCTTCATGAAACCCTCACGGATCATGAATGGAAAGCCTTAGGCAACTGGGATATCAACTTGTTTCCTAAGCACTGTGGCCCTGCAAGTAGGTCCAAGATGGACTACTGTATACTATCCACGGACCATATTCTCCAAAGTCGAATATCGACAAGGAGGGAAAAAACCACCTACGAGTCCTCTCGACTTGTAAGAGGGAAAATTCTCTTGTGAGATCCTTACGACTCTTAAGAGAAAACGCACTTAGGAGTCCTCATGACTCCTATGAAAAAAATACATCTGCGGGATCCTCTCGACTCGTAGGGAGAAAAGTTTTATGAGACCCTTACAGCTCATAAAGTTGAAAAGTCTTAGGCGACAGATCCAAACCCGTTTCCTAAGCCATCACTGCCCTGCAAAGAGGTCAAGATGTGCTATCTATGGGCCACATTTGCCAAAGTTACCCGCCACTGAAATAAAGAAGTAACTTACGGGTCCTCACGATTCGTAAGGAAAAAATACCCGAGTGAGATCCTTACGACTCACGGAGGCGACGAACACTTAGAAATCCTCACGATTTCTAGGAAGAATGTGCTTTACCGATGGTAATAGGACCTGGGAGATTATTTGAAGACGTCTTGTCCAGCCTCAAAGGGAACAGAGACACGACGGTCGCAGGACTACTCAAACAGCAAGATTGTGTATCGGGGAATGCATCAGCCAACGTGAAGGTACGACGGACAAAAACCCTAGTACCACAGACCCTAACAGACCCCTGTCATATAGAGCAGAGGTTAGCTGTGATGTTAGGACCAGTATACCTACAAACCCAAGTGAGGTAGACTAAACAAACTCCGAAATGAGTATATAAACTACCTTCTGATAAGACAAGACAACAAAAGAAAGAAAAACGCCAGTATGAAGAAAAATATGTTTTTATTCATGAATTCAAGTGAATACAAGATACATTTCATCAAAATGGATACATCCTTGAATTAGAAGTTCACAGCCGGTACAAGAAAAGGGGTCCGATGACGGTTATTAAGGAGGAGGCGTCCTCAACAAATCGACAAGTCGCTCCCGCGCTCCCCTCAATATCTTCTCGCGTTCAGCCATGGCGGCTAACTCCGTTTCGACTTGAGTCCATTGCTGCAGACAGGATGAAAGCTTTTCAGCGATTTCTTGCCTGGCGGCTTCGCGGTCCTGCATGACTCACTCGGCGAAATTAAGCTTCCGCTTTAGCGTCAACCCATCCGAGATATATCGTTGGAGGTTGTCAAAAATAGCTTTTAGTTGCGTAGCATTCGCTTCAACCTGGGCATTCAACTGAACGGATTCGCTGGAAGCCGTCTCATGTTCCTCTCGCCTCAGGGCCGCCTCTTGTTCAATATAGCGAATAAAAGGAATACTCTGCTCGACCCATGCAGCCCGCTGAGAGTTCGAAGCCAACACCTCAGGAGAGAGACGCTTAAGCTCAATCTCATGCAGGCAAGCTTCAATCTTCCTGCAATAATCAACCCAAGAACTGACTTGATCTTCATTATAGAAGTTTACGAGCGTCATCGGCATTGGATTGACTTCGGCGGCAAAGTCCGTAGCAGAAGAGAGGGCCTCAGCGTCTAAATCTTGGATAAACTCGCTTAACGTTTGCCGGCTATTCGCGACGCCCCTGGAGGATACACGTCTGGCAAAGGGCCCCGCGGGCATAGGAATACGAGACTCGAAAGGAACTGGACCAGGTGTAATCACCGCAAAATGAATTATAGCCAAAATTCAACTTAGGAAACAAAGAAAACACCCAAGGGATGGAATCTATCATACCGGTTATTGCAGGCGGCAGAATGGGGAGTATCGGAGGCGCGACTATTCTTTCGTCTCCTCCTCCGACCCGTGACACCGTGGTCAATGTAAAGAAGACTTAGCAACAATAAGTCTACGAAGAATATACTGACCAACACCAGGAGGTGGAACGATTTCTGACTGAAAGGAAAAATGTGAGCTTAACACCTGGTACAAATGGTCAAAGAGCACTCCTGCCGAGTCGCAACAATATACAATCAATACAAAGAGGATTGTATCCACAGTGAAACAAATAAGTGAGAAAGCTATACCTTCCAAGATGTGAGGGGGCACAGAAGAAGGCGAAGGGACAGCGACCATCAGAGCAGCGAACGGTGACACTTCTTCAGGCGGCAGACCCTCAGGGTTTACCGCGCCTATGCTCAAGACAAACGAAATATCATCAGAAGGGCTGAACGGGATTAAAAAAACCCGAAAAATCAACAACCCAAGGAATAACTGATAGATCGTGGACCAAAACCGCGATGAAAGCTTCACCAGGTGTAACGGCTTCTTCACTCTCTATCGGGGGAATAGATTCTGCGCCCATTGCCTCATCCCCTGACTCGATGAGGGCCGTCGTAACGCTTGCGACGCCCGCCGATACCAAGGAGCCACAGGGAGAAAGAGCAGCGGTCTGGACAGTCCCAGATTCCCGAGAAAGAGTAGCCACTTCGGGCTCTGTAATCGCTAGCGTTTCACCTGCCATACCATCGCCAGGACTTGGCCCTGCGTGAAAGAAAATGCATATGTCAGAATTCAAGGACCGAGTTCTAATAAAAGACTGGGCATTACGCTACCTTGAAGTAGCTTTCTAGTTTCTTCTCGAGCCGCACGTGCAACTTGTCTATGGGCGGTGGACAGGGCAGAGGGAACATTCGCCGAAAGAGTGTCAGTAGTCGGGATACTGCTTGAGCCTGCACCTGCGGCCAAAACGGCATCGCGTTCCCTTGCCGCATGCTTCCTGCGCTTCCTGTCAGTCTGAGTAGTGAGAACTGACCTTCTTAAGACTTCCGACAGGGGGACGTCGTCGTCCGAACCGAGCTCCGCCTCCGAAGCCGCTACGGTGCCCATCATCGGCTGCTTCAGCAAAGCCTCCTGTGGTGACTTTGGGATGGTCGTGGCCATAGTAGCTGGCTCTAGAAGTTTTGTTGCATCGCTACTTGGAATCGGCATTGCACTTGGAATAACCTGAGTTGAGGTAGTCCCTGCAATAAGGTGAAAGAGAGGGTCATAGCACGAATAAAAAGAATAAAGGTGTAATGAAGCAACTTATACCAAGACCAAAAGAAGCGTAGAGCCTCTCTTCTTCCTCGAACGTCCTGAGGGAAGCCGTGAGAGCCTCTTCGGCAGAAATACCTGTTGAAGAAGAAAGCGTTAGTAAAAGCATAATAACGAGAAAGGGATAGACGCAGAAGAATATAACTGCAGTATACCTTATTTTGCGATAGAGATCAACGCCGCTTCTCCGCGAGCCAGTCGCTCGGAAGCTATGAGGGCAGCCTGTAGATCGGTGTCGGTCGCAGGCGTGTCGAACAAACCTTCGTCGGTGCCGTATTCGCACAAGCCCTCGCTGTAGGGAGCATGGGGCTCCTGGCCGAATACGACGTCGAAAGAAAATAGAGACTTTTTCTTTTTCTGCGAACGGACACCAACGGTCGACGATAAGTGTTTTCGCTTGACAAGCATTTTCGGGCGGTGGGGCCCGATCTCCGAACCGACGCCAGATTCCGGGGATGCTACAGCTACTGCATCTACTGGAACACCCGGTTGAGGCTTTTCAGGGAAAGCGCACGGGACCACAACCGTAGTAACTTCTCTTAAGGAGGGACGAATGGCGGTCCGTCGCTTTAAAGGGACTGCTGGATTACCAGCTGGGACGACATCCTTGTGATCAAGTAATAGCCGCCTTTCTTCCCTGATAACAGCACCCGTCGCATGCTGGTACCACACCACGTAGTCGTTTGAATCTTTTGGCACTAGCTCGGCTCGCTGATGAGAAAATTGGATCCTGTATTTAGTCTCATAAAGTGGTGCAGCGCGCTACGAATACCCTCTTCCGTAGCGACCGGCTCGGCTAAGAATGCCTCGAGAGGAACACCCTGATAGTAGCCCGACTGTTGAGCGAAGCGGTGCGGGTTATACCTCATGGCGTTTTGCTTGAACACTAAAAAGCCCAGCCTAATAGAATACAAGTGCAGGATTTCACTAGCCTTGAATGTGGGAGCCCCGTCTTTGAAAATATCACGCAGCGGTCGCACCACTGTTTCCACCAATCAGAGCAAAGCTCTGTTCAAATTTTGAAATTTGAAATGAAGCAGCGCTTCATAAAAGCGCTCGCGCCAAGAGCGCCAGCGCTCTGTAGTGGCGCTCACGTGCAAAGCACGAGTGCGCTGGCGCCAAGTGCACCAGCGCTCTGTAGCGGCGCTCACTTGCAAAGCACGAGTGCGCTCGCGCCAAGAGCGCCAGCGCTCTGAAGCAGCGCTCACGTGCAAGGCATAAGAGCGCTAAGCGCTAGAACTAAATGTTCTTCACCGTTGGATCAAAGATCCAACGAAGATGATAAATCATCAAATTAATAGAATAAAATTCTGTTAAGGAAAAACTCCTCAGAATCTTTCCAAATAAGAAAGATTGTGCTCTGTAAATCAGAGCACCGTTGGATCAATGATCCAATGGTGATTAAAAATCACCAAGATACAGAATAAATTCTGTATGGGGAAAATTTCCCAATCTTGTAAAACCAAGAAGATTGCCTTCTGTAAATCAGAAGCCCTTGGATCAAAGATCCAATGGGGGAAACATCCCCAAATCAATTAGAGAAAAGATCTTCTTAACTGATTCAACAAATCAGCCTACCCTATATAAAGGCCCCAAGACTTCAAGTCTCATAGAGAGGAACCCTCCCTCCCACACACACACACAAACTTTGAGAAAGTTCAGAGAGAAGAGCAAGCTCTCAGCAGAAGAAGAATTTCTTCAAGGTAAAATAAAGAGATCAAAGCATCTCATTAGAAAAGAACTTAATTCTTTGGCCAGATCATAGATCTTTAAGACAAATTGTCTTTCGCAAAAGAGATCATAACATCTCATTATAAAGGGGGAATAATTCAATTATCTTAGGATTACAGATCTATAAAGGCAAAGCCTTTCACCAAATACATAAGAGATTGAAACATCTCCTATAAAGTAAGAACTTTGTTCTTAGATCCATGAGACAAAGTCTCTTATATGAGAAAATTTAATTCTCAGAGCGCAAATCTGCCTAAAAAGAGCCTTAGCGCTCTAATTAAAAGAATGTGCCTCAGCGCTCCAAATCCAGCGCACAGCGCTGCAGAGCCTTAGCGCTCCAAATTCACAAGAAGCGCTCTGCGCTCCAAATTCTGGTGCAAAGCGCGCAACGTGCTCCTCACATGTGCGCTATTTCACAGAAGCGCTCTGTGCTCATTGTCTGGCGCATAGCACCAAGCGCGCCACGTGCTCCTCACGTGTGCGCTACTTAAAATAAATACTCCACGCTCATTGACTAGCGCTCAGCGCCAAGCGCGCCATGTGCTCCTCACGTGTGCGCTAAAAGAACATAAATTGTTCTTTAAATAATAAAGCCCCACAGCCATGATGAGTGCTCAACACTCAATAAAAGACAAAAAGATTGTCAGAGGCTAAACCAATGCTCAGTATTGTTAAATGTCCAACATTTTAACTAAATGGGCCGAGCCCAAAGTGGCCACAGAACCCTACCTCAGATTAATTGAGCCCATATGCTCATAAATCTTTGATCTTAGTCCTAAATTGGACTACATATCTCCCAACCAATATTGGTTCAAGGGTACATCTCTTCACTCCTCTGATATTTGTCGTTGTAATCCTTCAACGTCTTCAGAGAGGTGATGGGTCTCGACAACCATACATTCCATAGACTATGACGTCTTTAAACTGGACTATGATGTCCTTAAACTTTACGGACTGTAGGGTCCTTAAGCTCATGGATTATGATGTCCTTAAACTTTACAGACTATGATGTCTTTAAACTGGACCGCAAAGTCCCTAAACTAAAACAATAGAGTCCAAATACTCTTTTGGTGGATCTAAATGATCCTGTTAAGTTGATCTTAGTCTAAAATTAGACTAACGTGTTCTTAACAAACGTTAAGTTGATCTTAGTCTAAAAACTAGACTAACGTATCCTTAACAAACGTTTAAGTTGATCTTAGTCTCAAATGAGATTACCAATCCTTAAACCCAACCCAAACCCAAATCTAAGAAAATACGGATTTGGACTAATCTACGCCCTATGGGTGACAACATAAATTAGTCTCCGTATACAATCCACGGGCAACCAAAAAAAAACACGACATGAAGTGACCATCTGGAGAAGGAGAAAGTTGTTACCGCGATGCGGTAGCGTAATTAACTGCAGGGGCTTGCGCCTGCAGGGAAGAGCATACCCACAATTAAAAAACCCTCAAATGAGGGGGAATCTGATGAAGTCTGCTATATCGGCCGCATCCATCTAAACCTCCGATACACGGTGCCATAAATCAACTTGGCATCTTCGGAGAGGTGGGCGGATAAAACCAAATAGCATCTACCCCCAAAATTCAGGTCAGACGTCCCAAAGTCCCGGTCGCATCTTTCGGCGGCGAACAGATTCTGGCACGCCCGGTGGGACCTTTTCCTCTTTCCACTCCACACTTCATGTGTCGTGTTTTTTCCGCGATCAAATAATCGCGGTATATATGTATTTATGGTTGCCCTCAGGGGAGTGGATACTGAAACCGGTGTTTCGTCTCTATGAAGAATGGCGTTTGCTCCCATCCTAGCAACTCAGGCTCTGTCATATCTGATGGAGTCAAGTATGGACCACCTGCAGCCTCAAATCTCTGCAATCCGGCTCTTCAAGAAATCAACGGGCTTCTTTTTGGGTCAATACTCCCACGCTCGGTGCCTCAACGCCGATGGAGGAAGCCCAGTGGAAGTCTGTCTTCCACAGGCTAATTCCCCAAGCTGTAGCTTTGCCAATGGAATCAGTCCTCAAACAACTGGCACCTGCCAAGGACCAAGGTCGACGCAGAGGGCAGAATATTCAAGCTCTCAAAGAAAAAAGGGGACAGGCTCAGCAAAATCCTGAAGCTAATCAAATCCCGGCCGTAAGAAACGGTCGACGTCGATATCGGCATCATACAAAATGAGCTAGGGGCAGTTCTCCGTATGGTCCTATTTCAACCCCAGTGGTGAATGTTGTTGTTCCAACTAGGAACAACTTCAAACTATTGCGAGGGGTCAGACAAAATTCTCCTACTGCAATATTAAAAAAATCTCCGCAGCCCATGGAGATCCCACGAGAGCAGAAACGAGTTCGCTCCCTGAGATAACTTTCCTCATCTATATATAAGGTATGGAAGTAGGTAAAGGGGAATCACCCAAGACTGATCCTGATACAGCGGTTCCTCTTAAATCCAAAGCGGCTTTTCACAAAAAAGAGATGCCTAATAAAGCTCAAGTGCCCGAAGCGAACTCCAAAGGCCAAGACTCCAAACACCCCAAGCCTGGGGGCATGGTAGTTCACATAGTCTATGTGTTGAATTCCAAAGACAAAGTTTGAGTTTATACTAGTCATCGACCTCAAACTCGGTCCGTGACAAAAGTTTAACTGCAACGTGAAAAGCTACAAGAGATGCTCGCTCAGGCGGTAGCAAACGCTAATCCATCACCTAAGAAAAATCGACTTGGGAACGGCAAACGACCCACGGCTGACGTTCGTCAGTGAGCCGTTGTCTGAAGAAAAGGTGGCTACGCTCAAGGACGTGCTCATGCAGTATAAAACTGCTTCGCATGGAACTATTCCGAAATGCCGGGACTAGATCCAGAAGTAGCTGTGCACAAATTGGCGATATCTCGGGATATCAAGCCAGTCAAGCAAGCGCCGAGAAGAATGCGGCTCGAACTTGAAATGAGCATCAACGCCGATGTCAAGAAGCTAATCGACTCCGGCTTCATCCAAGAGGTTTAGTACCCTGACTGGATCGCCAACATCGTCCTAGTGATGAAGAAAAATAGGACAGTACGCATCTACGTAGACTTTCGGGACCTCAACAAAGCATGTTCGAATGATGACTTCCCCGTACCGATCACCGAGCTGATAATAGACAACACGTCCACTCACGAAGTCTTCTTCTTCATGGACGACTCATCGGGGTACAACAAAATAAAGATGCATCTCGAAGACCAGAAGCATACCGCTTTCCGGACTCCGCTGGGCATATTTTGCTACAAAGTAATACCTTTCGGTCTGAAGAACCCCGGCGCTACCTATCAGAGGGCCATGACGAAGATTTTCAATGACCTCATACATGAAATCGTCGAATGCTATATCGACGACCTCGTGGTAAAAAGCAAATCACACGAGGAGCATTAGGAGCATCTGAAGATCGTGTTTCAGCGCCTTCGGAAATACAACTTGAAAATGAACCTTCTCAAATGCACGTACGGAGTCTCCTCAGGTAAATTCCTAGGATTCATCGTACGACACCGGGGCATCGAAATAGACCCGTCGAAGATCAAGGCGATTATGGAAATGCCTCCACCAAGAACTCTCAAATAACTGCGGTCTCTCCAAGGAAAGCTCACGTATATTCGGCGGTTCATAGCCAATCTCTCCGGCAAATGCCACCCCTACAGTTGCCTAATGAAGAAAGGGACTCCGTTTGTCTGGGATCGCAAATGCTAAAGCGCACTGGACGAAATCAAGCAATACCTGCAGAATCCGCCAGTACTGACCGCTCCGGTCAAGGGAAAGCCTCTCATTCTGTACACAAAAGCCCTCGAAGGTTCTTTAAGCGCGCTATGGGCACAGGAGAATGACCAAGGGAAAGAGAGGGCCCTCTACTATTTGAGTCGAGTTCTCCTGGGGGCAGAAAACAACTACTCCCCAATCGAAAAACACTGCCTGGTATTAATCTTCGCGATAATGAAGCTCAGATACTATGCATTGGCGCATGTGGTCCACCTCATATCAAAAGTGGATCCTCTCAAATATTTGATGTCAAGAGCCATACTAACAGGACGGCTCGCTAAATGGGCATTCCTCTTAATGGAGTTCTCGATAACATATCGACCGCTCAAGGCTGTGAAAAGCCAGGCCATCACCGACTTTCTCGCTGAGCATCCGATACCTGCCGATTCACCCCTAAATTGCGAATTGCCAGACGAGCACGCGTTTGACACGATCGACGGGAGCAGAAGAGAGAATGATACCCGAAGGGAACTCTATTTCGATGGGGCATCTTCCATAAAGAAGCGAAAGCACAGCTCCCCCATAATCAAATCTGGGGTAGGCCTCATCTTCATGACTCCACAAGGAGGTATAATGTGCTTTGCCTTCTCCTTAATAGAGCCGAGGACGAACAATGATGCTGAATATGAAGCTTTGATAGCAGGTCTAGAGATCGCCGTTGACATGGGAATCGAAAACCTCCTCATATACAGAGACTCACAATTGGTCGTTAGTCAAGTAAACGGCGACTATCAAATGTGCAAACCGGAGTTGGTAAAGTACGGGTAGAGAGTGCAGCAACTACTGACCTAAATCCCTTCCTGCAAGCTGGAGAGCATACTGTGCATGGAAAATAGCAAAGCTGATGCACTAGCCAAACTCGCTAAAGAACTGGCGGACGAAGACCTCGATGACGTAAGGATCGTTGTGCAAAGCCGTCGAGTTCATGCACCGGCAGAAATATCTCCGGAGTCGTCCGAAGAAAAGGGAGCGACCGAACAAATGGCCCTACAATTAAAAGACCAGGAAAAGGCTAAAGATTGGAGAGATGTCTTTATAGACTACTTCAAATCCCGTCGAACATTTGAAGATGCGTCCTCAAGACATCAGCTCATGAAACGAGCTCTATCTTTCGCCTTCGTCAATGACACTCTATATAAGAGATCATTTGATTCTCTATGGCTAAGATGCCTGGGACCTGAAGAAGCAAGGAGAGTCGTCCAAGAAACTCACGATGGACTCCGCGGTTCTCACCAAGCCGGGCCGAAAATGAAACTGAAGATCAAAAGGATGGGCTACTATTGGCCCATAATGATCCAAGACTGTCTCGAATACGCAAAGCAGTGCCACTCATGCCAGATTCACGGAGACTTTATCCACCAGCATCCAAATCCGCTACATCCAACGGTGGCTAGCTGGTCGTTCGAAATGTGGGGAACTGACGTAATCGGACCGATTGAACCAGCATCGTCCAGAGGACATCGGTTCATACTGGCGACAACCGATTACTTCTCTAAGTGGGCAGAAGCGGTACCACTAAGAGAAGTGAAGACGGAGAATATCCTCCATTTCTTCAAGACACACGTCATCTATCAGTTCGGCACTCCGCGACGGATTATCTCCGATAACGGGCCAGCCTACAGAAGCCACAAAATCAGCCGCTTCGCGCAACAACATAATATAGACTGGAGATACTCTTTGGTCTACAATCCCCGAGCTAATGGTCTGGCTGAAGCTTTCAACAAGACCTTGACGAAGACATGAAAAAGACGGTGTCCAAAAATAAAAAGGACTGGCACGAGAGACTGCATGAAGCTCTCTGGGCGTATCGGACCACGTTCAAAACGGCCACAAACACAACGTCGTATGCATTGTTGTCGGCACTGAAGCAGTACTCCCCTTGGAGATAGAGCTACCCTCCTTACAAGTGGCGGTTCATTACAAACTAACGGACGAAGACAATGCTCATTTTCGGCTTAAGGAGCTCGACGCCCTTAACGAAACCCGGCTCATGGCACAATAAAACTTGGAAGCTTACAAAGCAAAGATGACGTGCTCATATGAGAGATTGACTAGGCCGAGAACATTCCGCCAAGGCGAACTCGTGCTAGTGGTCAAGAGACCTATGATCCCCAATCATGCCAAACGGGGGAAATTCGAGCCGAACTATGAAGGCCCGTACATCATAGACAAAGTCTACCAAGGTAGGGATTACTTGCTCATGGATATGCATGGCGAAAGACCCTTCAGGCCAATAAACGACCGTTTCTTGAAGAAATAAACTACTACGGACCGTAGCATCCTAAGGCTGACGCAAAAAAAAACAAAAAAAAAGGTACGTCCATAAGCGGGATGGGCATGGATGAAAACTCGAAAGGGCTCCGTGAGTAAAAACAGCAGGACTACCGGCGAGTTTGTGAAAACCCGAAAGGGCGCAATCTCGTTAAAAGACACTTGCAAGGTCCTCTCGACCCTGTAAGGAGAAAATACCTGCGTGAGATCCTTACAACTCACAAGGGAGCAACACACTTAGGAATCCCCACGATTCCTAAGGAGAAAACACACTTACGAGATCCTCACGACTCGTAAGGAGAATTCCCCTTTGAGACCCTCACGGCTCATAGGATTCAAAAGCCTTAAGCTTCAGGGATCTGAACCTGTTCTTAAGTCGTCATACATCCCGATTTTGCCCTACAAGCATTTCAATATTGACCCTTGTATACAATCTACGGGCACGAATAAACATTTCCCTAACAAAGTCCCACCAGCGACTAGGGATATGCTCACACGGTGAACGACCCTTGTAAGTCCCCTCGACATATAAGGAGAAAACACTCTTGTAAGATCCTTACGACTTATAAGAGAACACACACTTAGGAATCCTCACGATTCCTAAGGAGAAAATGCACCTACGAGATCCTCACGACTTGTAGGGAGAAGTACCTTTATGAGACCCTTACGGCTCATTAAGTCAAAAGCCTTTGTCGACAGGATCCTAACCCTGTTTGCTAAGCCACCTTTGGTCGAAACGACAAAGACAAATGATGATTCGCTCCTGGTATGTCCCAGTTGTAGCGATGCTGATGCCTAACTCGGTATCAAATCCCAAGTCCTTTCACGGCAGATGATGATTCGTTCCTGGCAATATTCCAGTCGTAGCGATGCTGATGCTGAGATTGGCATCAGATTTCAAACTCAATACTCGCGGCAAAAGTCAGCGAGCCATAAATACATATGAAATAGCCGAAATGATGGGGCAACTTGCAACAAAATCAGCAAGTAAAAGATATGCATACAAAAATAGCCAAAATGATTGGGCAACTCGCAATAAAAAGCAGCAAGTAAAAACAAAAATAGCCGAAATGATTGGGCAACTCGCAATAAAAAGCAGCGAGTAAAAACAAAAATAGCCGAAATGATTGGGCACCGCGAAAAATAGCCGAAATGATTGGGCAATCGTGACTTTCGCGATACAAAAAAAGCTGAAATGATAGAGCATCGCGTAAAGAAAACAAAAAAATAATACATATAACATGAAACTTTTGCCCTACAGGTGAGATCACACCGATCCCTGTATACAATCCAGGGGCGCAAACAAAGAGGGAACCATATCATCCCACCAGGCTCCATCAGAAAGAGAGCCAAGTCTCGACGGCCACATCTACAGCCTGGAGACCCACAACAGTGTTCCTCCTCATTCCAGCAGGATTTGGACGCGACAATCAATCTCGAAGCCACGACAAAGTACTTATTTCCAAATCTCGACGGTTCACAGACAACCTAGAGGCCACTTCGACATTCGTCTCGTTACAGCAGATGCAACGTCAGCAAAGCGGAGCCACGGCAAAGTCCCTAGTTCCAAATCTCGATGGTTCACAGGCAACCTAGTACCACCTCGACATTCATCTCGTTACAGCAAACGCAACGTCGGCAAAGCGGAACCAAGGAAAAATCCCTAGTTCCAAATCTTGATGGTTCACAGACAACCTAGAGACCACCTCGACATTCGTCTCGTTACAGTAGATGCAACGTCAGCAAAGCGGAACCACGGCAAAATACCTAGTTCCAAATCTTGACGGTTCACAGACAACCTGGAGACCATCTCGACATTCGTCTCGTTACAGCAGACGCAACGTCAGCAAAGCGGAACCACGGCAAAATCCCTAGTTCCAAATCTCGACGGTTCACAGACAACCTAGAGACCACCTCGACATTCGTCTCGTTAAAGCAGACACAACGTCAGCAAAGCGGAACCACGGCAAAATCCCTAGTTCCAAATCTCGACGGTTCATAGACACCCTGGAGACTACCTCGATATTCGTCTCGTTACAGCAGACGCAACGTCAGCAAAGCGGAACCACGGCAAAATCCCTAGTTCCAAATCTCGATGGTCCACAGACAACCTGGAGACCACCTCGACATTCGTCTCGTTACAGCAGACGCAACGTCAGCAAAGCGGAATCACGGAAAAATCCCTATTTCTAAATCTCGACGGTTCACAGACAACCTGGAGACCACCTCGACATTCATCTCGTTACAGCAGACGCAACGTCAGCAAAGTGGAGCTACGGCAAAGTCCCTAATTCTAAATCTCAACGGTTCACAGACAACCTAGAGACCACCTCGACATTCGTCTCGTTACAGCAGACGCAGTGTCAACAACGACGCTTCTCAACTCCAGCAGGATGCATATACAACGTCAACAACTGACCCCAGTGTCAAAATAATAGAGCCATGGCAAAATCCCTAGTTCCAAGCCTCGACGGTTCACAGGCAACCTAAAGACAACTGCGGCATTCGTCTCGATACAGTAAACGCAATGCCAGCAAACGAAGCAAAGGCCAAATTCCTAGCTTCAGGGTCTTGACGGCAACTCAAATAAAACCTGAAAGACTATCGGAGATTATCCCACACCAGCGAGGAGTGGTTATGACTCATCGGGGCTCCCCAAACTGAGCCTAACCTCAAGTAAAAAGCGGCATGGCAAAATTCCTAACGCTTGCTCTTCCGACGGTCAAACTGCCTAGGAAGATTGCTTGAAGACGTCTTGTCCAGCCCCCGAAGGGATTAGAGACACGACAGTTGCAAGGCTACTCGAACGGCAAGATTGCCTATCAAGGAATACATCAGCTGACGCGACGGTACGATGGACAAAACCCTAGTACCACAGACCCTAACGGACATCTGTCGTAAAGAGCAGAGGTTAACTGTGACGTTAGGACATTCTTGTGAGAACTTCTCGATTCGTCTCGACTCGTGAGGAAATTAGTGTCCTTGCGAGAACTTCTCGATTCGTCTCGACTCGTAGGGAAAAGCCTTAGGCAGTGAAAAAAAATCTGTTTCCTAAGCACTGGGGCCCTGCAAGTCAGTCTAAGATAGGCGCTTGCATATTATTCACGGGCCATACTCTCCGAAGCCGAACATCGACAAGGAGGGAAACAACCACTTACGAGTCCTCTCGACTTGTAGGCGGGAAAATTCTCTTAAGAGATCCTTACGACTCTCAAGAGAAAAACACACTTAGCAATCCTCACGATTCTTAAGGAGAAAATACACCTATGAGATCCTCTCGACTCGTAGGGAGAGAAATCTTTATGAGAACCCCACGGCTCATAAAGCTGGAAAGCCTTAGGCGGCGGATCTGAACCTGTTTCCTAAGCCATCGCTACCCTGCAAAGAGTCCAAGATGGACAGCTACCTACTATCTACAAGCCACACTTGCCAAAATTACATGCCGTCGAAATCGAGGTGCTTCTCAAGAGTACGTAAATTGCTTTGCGCCAAGTCAAAACAAAAGGGCATAACCCACGGACGTCAATCACATATTATGCAAGGCAATAAGGAGAACATTTGATTTACATCCAATTGAGCGTCCGACTCGTACCCACTCATGTATGTGCGAAAAGGATAAAATAAATGCATGGAAAGGAAAAATTTGTTATTCATACCTCAGAAAGTTCTTACATGGATGAAAATAGCAAACAAAAGCATCATTAAAATGTTAGCAATGGCAAGACATCAAATCCAGGACATGGATTGAGAAATTCAAAAATTTGGCCATCTAAAATATTTATGGCCTCTTGGACCATTCTCGTATGCTTCCTCTCACGGTCACAAGCGTCAGGGTCCTCACTGATGTCCTCCGCTCTTCGATAGGCAGCGATTATCGTCACCTGTTGAAAAGTTTGATGTAGAATATCGACAAGATTGTTTCGCCTTTTCTTTGAGATTAGGCCCATCAGATACACTGATTGTACCTTATCTTCGGCGTCATCCAATGCTTTAAGCGGCATGCCGTCATAGAATAAAGGAAGTGCTTCCCAGATCGCTCTCACAATGAGCTTCAAAAGAGCGGAACGACGAGGAAGCAGTCGACCATTGTATTCATCAAAGCGACGCATGATTTCGGCGCACCGGGCGTTTGTGAACTCCTGGTTCTGGCAGCGGCCTAGTGCGCGAATGTCTTCATAAGAAATAATCTCGTTGAGATCATACAGATGAGCGGCCATAACGTCTGAAAAGGAAAATCAGTGAGGGTTTAGTGGACAAACTGATTAAGAAAAAGCTTATTGAAACAGACAAGGGGATCTAAACAACTCTTGATATTCTCATGGAGAAAATAAGTTCTGATTAAGAGACCCAACAAATTCAAATTTGTGCAAATAAAAGAGAAATCCTATAAAATATTCTCGTTTAATGAGAGACTCCTCGGGTCAAGGAGTTAAACTCCTCGAGAGCAACGCTTTGCAGTCAGGAGTGACACCTGTCAAAGTCAATTATGAAGGGAATAAAATTCCCCAAAAATCCTAAAGAGCAATGCTCTATAAAGATGATGGAATAACCCATCAGAAAACTTAAAGTAAAGCTTTAAATGGATTAAAAATTCCGAGATCTTCAAGATCCATGAACAAACTCTAAGAGTCCTTCATAAAAGATTAACAAATCTATATGATTTGGAAGAGCAAAACTCTGTTAATAAGTTAAGAAACCCTAAGAAAGATCTCTTTAGATCTATGAGAGCAAAGCTCTGTTAATAAAACCCTAAAAAAAGTTTTCTTAGATTTATGATCTGAAAAGAGCAAGGTTCTGTTAGCGGGTGAAACCCTTGATTATTAACTAATCCCTTCAAAGATTTAATCTTTACCTAAATTTTTGACAGAGTTCTGTCTCTAAGAAAATTCTTAAAACGAAGAGCTATGCTCTGAAGGAGAAATAATTCTCAGAAAAAAAAAGTAAGTAAGAAAATGAACAGAGATCATCTCAAGGGCCAAAGGCCCTATTTATAGGCACTGAAAGCCATTTCAACTTCTGAGTTGATCCAATGGTATAGATGCTGCCACCGCTACACTTACGTGTATGCCACGTGAGCGCAACGGTGGGAGGCATTTGTTTCCACCAATCAGAGCAAAACTCTGTTCAAATTTTGAAATTTGAAATGAAGCAGCGCTTCATAAAAGCGTTCGCGCCTAGAGCGCCAGTGCTCTGAGGCAGCGCTCACGTGCAAAGCACGAGTGCGCTAGCGCCAAGTGCACCAGCGCTCTGTAACAGCGCTCATATGCAAAGCACGAGTGCGCTCGCGCCAAGAGCGCCAGCGCTTTGAAGCAGCGCTCACGTCCAAGGCATAAGAGCGCTAAGCACTAGAACTAAATGTTCTCCACCGTTGGATCAAAGATCCAACGAAGATAATAAATCATCAAATTAACAGAATAAAATTCTGTTAAGGAAAAACTCCTCAGAATCTTTCCAAACAAGAAAGATTGTGCTCTGTAAATCAGAGCACCGTTGGATCAATGATCCAATGGTGATTAAAAATCACCAAGATACAGAATAAATTCTGTATGGGGAAAATTTCCCAATCTTGTTAAAAACAAGAAGATTGCCTTCTATAAATCAAAAGCCCTTGGATCAAAAATCGAACGGGGGAAACATCCCCAAATCAATTAGAGAAAAGATCTCCTTAACTGATTCAACAAATCAGCCTACCCTATATAAAGGCCCCAAGACTTCCAACTCTCATAGAGAGGACCCCCCTCCAAATTTTGAGAAAGTTCAGAGAGAAGAGAAAGCTCTCAGCAGAAGAAGAATTTCTTCAAGGTAAAATAAAGAGATCAAAGTATCTCATTAGAAAAGAACTTAATTCTTTGGCTAGATCATAGATCTTTAAGACAAATTGTCTTTCACAAAAGAGATCATAACATCTCATTATAAAAGGGGGGAGAATAATTCAATTCTCTTAGGATCACAGATCCATAAAGGCAAAGCCTTTAACCAAAAACATAAGAGATTGAAACATCTCTTATAAAATAAGAACTTTGTTCTTAGATCCATGAGAAAAAGTCTTTTATATGAGAAAATTTAATTCTCAAAGCGCAAATCTGCCTAAAAAGAGCCTTAGCGCTCTAATTAAAAGAATGCGCCTCAGCGCTCTAAATCCAGCGCACGACGCTGCAGAGCCTTAGCGCTCCAAATTCACAAGAAGCGCTCTGCGCTCCAAAGTCTGGTTCATAGTGCAAAGCGCGCCACGTGCTCCTCACGTGTGCGCTATTTCACAGAAGCGCTCTACGCTCATTGTCTGGCGCACAGCGCCAAGCGCGCCACGTGCTCCTCACGTGTGCGCTACTTAAAATAAATGCTCTGCGCTCATTGACCGGCGCTTAGCGCCAAGCGCGCCACGTGCTCCTCACGTGTGCGCTAAAAGAACATAAATTGTTCTTTAAACAATAAAGCCCCAGAGCCATGATGAGTGCTCAACACTCAATAAAAGACAAAAAGATTGTCAGAGCCCAAACCAATGCTCAGCATTGTTAAATGTCCAACATTTTAACTAAATGGGCCGAGCCTAAAGTGGCCACAGAACCTTACCTCAGATTAATTGAGCTCATATGCTCATAAATCTTCGATTTTAGTCCCAAATTGGACTACAGATCTCCCAACCAATATTGGTTCAAGGGTACATCTTTTCACTCCTCTGATATTTGTCGTTGTAATCCTTCAACGTCTTCAGAGAGGTGACGGGTCCCGACAACCATACATTCCATAGACTATGACGTCTTTAAACTGGACTATGATGTCCTTAAACTTTACGGACTGTGGGGTCCTTAAGCTCATGGACTATAATGTCCTTAAACTTTACAGACTATGATGTCTTTAAACTGGACCGCAAAGTCCCTAAACTAAAATAATAGAGTCCAAATGCTCTTTTGTTGGATCTAAATGATCTTGTTAAGTTGATCTTAGTCTAAAATTAGACTAACGTGCCCTTAACAAACATTAAGTTGATCTTAGTCTAAAAACTAGACTAACGTATCCTTAACAAACGTTTAAGTTGATTTTAGTCTCAAATGAGATTAACAATCCTTAAACCCAACCCAAACCCAAATCTAAGAAAATACGGATTTGGACTAATCCACGCCCTATGGGCGGCAACATGAATTACTCTCCGTATACAATCCACGGGCAACCAAAAATAAAACAAACACACACGACACGAAGTGACCATTTGGAGAAGGAGAAAGTTGTTACCATGATGCGGTAGCGTAATTAACTGCAGGGGTTTGCGCCTGCAGGGAAGAGCGTCCCCACAATCAAAACCCCTTCAAATGAGGGAGAATCTGACAAAGTCTGCTACATCGTCCGCATCCGTCTAAACCTCCGATACACGGTGCCATAAATCAACTTGGCATCTTCGGAGAGGTAGATGGATAAAACCAAATAGTATCTGCCCCCAAAATTCAGGCCAGACGTTCCAACGTCCCGGTCGCATCTTTCGACGGCGAACAACCACCTTGGTAGATTCCTTGCCGATAGTCAAGACTCTATCGACAAAGGTCATGCTGTCCCCAACCATGAGCGGGCGGAGGACCAGTCGCCGAGCCTCTCGCTGCGATGGGTCTAACGCAGAAGCGTCAACCAGATACATTACCCGAGGAAAGTTGTAGCTATCGTAGAAGCGAGGTCGTTTGTGGACACCGAAAGCACCCAGAACGTGCATCTCGATCCACGACGTGAAGTTGTGCAACGGAAGATGTACGGGCTTTACCCCCGACTGTGTAGTGTCTGCCGCTAAGCTCAGGCCATGATATAGATGAGTTAACCCTGCGATCCCAATGGCCACACGCGTCCCTGTAATCATGCGGTAGGCCGGATAAAAAACAGACGGCCTCAAATAGTGAGGATGCGTCGGAAGCACAAACCAATTCAACCACAGGCCGATGAACCCCAGAAAGAACGTCTCTTTGTCGATGTCTAGAGCAGCGAGCTCTGCGAAAGGGATGACCAGAACGTCTGGAATAAAGAAATTCTTCAAATCCATCTCTACCGTTGGCAAGTTATCCAAACCAAAACCGAACGGGTCATCAATCTTAGCGAATTTTGCGGCTTGTTTTGACAAGACGTCTGGGCGAAGAAAGCGGGTGATGAAATTTGCAAACCCAACTCCGTGCCCTCAAGACTCTAGAACTAGACTCTCATAAATGTTCAATACCTTGATTAGGCTCGGGAACCGATGTTGAATGGCATTCTCCGGAGTGAGACCCATTACCACTAATTTAGTGGCAAAGATGTACTCATCGGGGGGAGGGGAGTATCTCCTCATAATGTTCCCCCCTGACCGGCAGGCCTGAAATTTCCGCAAACTACTCCAAGGAAACTGAAACTTCTCGATCCGATAGAAGAAATGTGTGAATTTAGATGTTCCATTGTTCTAGAAAAGCCTTGACCCACCATACATGAGGCGCGGGATATTGAAAAAGAGACGCATAAATTGCAGGATACAACCCGAGCTTCAGCAGCAGTGACTTCTTGGCCGACAGGATATACCGAGCCCACTGCAGATATCCGGCTGAATGGAGAGGAGTCAAACCTATCATGTATACTTGTCCCCAAGGGCACGACTCGCCTTGACATATGTGCCGCCCCAAAATATCTAAAGCCATCGGCGGCTGTACGGTTATTGATGCCATAGAAGGCTGAAGGCGACCCTCCGAAGTCCAGTTGACCTATTCTACGGCATAATTCACTTGAGGCGAATCGGCGTAATGAATTGCTAAAATTGGCTCTGAGGGTGCTGCACAAGAAAAACTGTGTCGATCCCGAATGATCTGATTATACCACGACCCCCATAAGTGAAGAGACTTCTGCTCCGGGTCATGATCTTTAATAAGTGCGAAGACTTCTCGATCCACGGGCGCGTCGGCAAAGGCGCTCTCTGAACGTACGTAAGGGAAGGAAGAGTCAAAGGCCATTGCACCTGCTCAAAAGGAGAAGGTTCAGCTATCGGTGTTATGATTCAGAAATCAGAACTTTAACGTTCTTTGACACTCAAAATTGTTGCACTGCATTGCAGTAGGACAAAGAGGGGCCCACAAAATCAAGGTGACGTCCCATCATTGATGGGGCAATCATTCATTAATGATGGAATCCTAAGAGAATTCTCATTTAATGAGAAACCACATTGGGCTAAAGAGTTAAACTCTCTCGAGAGCTGTGCTCTGCAAACAGAATTCACATCTGTCAACTTTAATTAAGAGAGGAACAAAATTCCCTAAAAATTTCTGAAGAGCTATGCTCTGTAAAGATGATGGGGTAATCTACCAGAACCCTCAAAGCAAAGTTTTTTTTACAGGCTAAAACCCCAAGATCTTTAAGATTTGCAAAACAAACTCTAAAATTTCTTCATGGAAGATGAGAAATGTTCTAATTAATAGGTTAAGTAGCCCTAAAATACATCTTAAGATCTACTATCTAAGAAGAGCAAAGCTCTGTTGATGGGTTCGATTATAATCCTTACCAAAATTTTAGGCAGAGTTCTAACTCTAGAAAGGATTAAATTTTTAGGCAGAGTTCTAACTCTAGAAAGGATTTCTTCGGGAAGAGATCTAAGCTCTGAAACGTGAATTAAATTCCCAGAAAAAAGAAGAACAAGAGAAGATGAACAACAGTCATCTCAAGGGCCAAAGTCCCTACTTATAGGCACAGGAAGACGATTCAACTTCCAAGAATATCCAACGGTGAAAAAGCTGCCACCGCTGCACTCACGTGTGAGCCACGTGAGCGCAACGATGGGGGGCATTTGTTTCCCCCAATAAAAGAGCAAAGCTTTGTTCAAAATTTGAAAGGTAGTGCCTCACGTGCTTTGCACAAAGGCGCCAGCACCAAGAGTTTAAAAACTCTAAGGCAGCGCCTCACGTGCCTTGCACGAGGGCGCCAACGCCAAGAGTTAAAAAACTCTTAGGCGGCGCCTCACGTGTCTTGCACGAGGGCGCCAGCGCCAAGAGTTAAAAAACTTTTAGGCAGCGCCTCACATGCCTCGCACGAGAGCGCCAGTACCAGAACTAAAAACTCTCTGTTAGACAGAGCCGTTGGATCAAAGATCCAACGGAGGTGATAAATCATCAAAATGCAGAATTAAATTCTGCTGAGGAAATATTTGTTCCCCTCCGAATGGCGGCTGAGACTGAACGTCTTGCCTGATATTCGGGGCAGATGCTATTTGGTTTTATCCGTCTGCCTCTCCGAAGATGCCAAGTTGATTTATGGCACCGTGTATCAGAGGTTTGGACGGATGCGGCCGATGTAGCAAACTTCGTCAGATTCCCCCTCGCTTGAGGGATTTTTGATTGTGGGGACGCTCTTCCCTGCAGGCGCAAGCCCCTGCAGTTAATTACGCTACCGCATCGCGGCAGCTACTTTCTCCTTCTCCAGAATTTCACTTCGTGTCGTGTGTGTTTGTTTTGTTTGTGGTTGCCCGTGGATTGTATACGGAGACTGAGTAATGCCGTCGCCCGTAGGACGTGGATTAGTCCAAATCCGTATTTACTTAGATTTGGGTTTGGTGTTTTTAGTTTAAGGATACGTTAGCTGTGTTGAGGCTAAGATCGACTTAAACGTTCGTTAAGGATACGTTAGTCTTGTTTGAGACTAAGATCAACTTAACGTGGTGATCCATTTATTATATGGCCGTCGGGATCGTCACCTCTCTGACGTCGTTGAAGAATTACAACGATAGGTGTCAGAGGAGTTCAGAGATGTACCCTTGAACCAAAGTTGATTTGGAGTTTTATAGTCTATTTGAATGTTTAAGGATACGTTAGTCGTGTTTGGGGCTAAGATCGACTTAAACGGGACCGTTTAGATCCGGCAAAAGAGCATTTCGGGGCTCTATTGTTCCAGTTTAGGGATGAGGTGGTCCATGTTCCAGTTTAAGGACGTGGTGGTCTATTGCCAGTTTAAGGACGTGGTGGTCCATCATTAGTTTAAGGACGTTTCGGTCCATCGCCAGTTTAGGGACGTGGTGGTCCATTATTAGTTTAAGGACGTGGTGGTCCGTCGCCAGTTTAAGAACGTGGTGGTCCATCATTAGTTTAAGGACGTTTCGGTCTGGTATTAGTTTAAGGACGTCTCGGTCCGATATTAGTTTAAGGACGTCTCGGTCCACGAGTTTAGGGACCCCGCAGTCCATATTCATGTGTGGTCGTTGGGACCCGTCACCTCTCTGACGTCGTTGAAGGATTACAACGAGAACTGTCAGAGGAGTTCGGAGATGTACCCTCGAACCGGATGTAAATTGATTTAGGGAGCAGCCGTGCTCAGTCAATTTAATTTGAGGACTTATGGCCACGACTGGGCTAAGTCCAGTTTCAATATTCTTTTGTCTTTGGCCTATTGGACCTGTGCTAGGGCCTTGCCCCTTCACTGCATTATTTTTCTTTGTTTTGGTTGGGCTCTGCCCTTTAATAAATGATGCAGAGCATCTATTTTGTTTGGGCTCTGCCCTTTTTAAAATGCATAGCATTTTTTTATTAGGCCTGTTAGGCCTTTTAATTGGGCTCTGTCCCTTTTCTTTAATAATGCAGAGCATTAAGTACTCTGACAGTGCCCCACGTGGCTTGTCAGGCGCTTTGCACCAAGTAATGAGCGCAAACTCATATGGTGGTGACACGTGTCACGCTCTGGTGAGCGCAAGCGCAACAGCGCAGTGCACTGTGTCAATGCGCCGCGCTGCCGCGCTACTGACACGTGGCGCTTCCTGGTGGCTTGCGCCAATACAGGAGCGCAACAGCGCAGTTCTTGCAAGTGCAGAGCACTGTTTTATCTTTTGATCGATTTTAAATCAAAGAAAACAAGTTTTTCTTGTTTTCAAAGAACCAATGGTTCATAAGCAAGTGCAAAGCACTATTATTAGTTAGTTTTCTTTCTTATTGAAGATCATTGATCTTGTTCTTAGATCAATGATCTGTTTTTAAGAGAATTTTCTCTTTTTCTGAAGGTCTTTACCTTTTTTGTTCTTGAGGAATTTTTCAGAGTTCTCTTTTTTTTCTCTCAGAAAATGTTGATGCCTTTGAATTGAGACCTAGGGTCCTTTTTATAGTGCCCATCAGTTTGTTGAATTTGTTAACGAGATCTTTCTCTGAGTGATTTGGGGAATTTCCCCCACCGTTGGATTTTTGATCCAAGGGCTTCTGTTTTACAGAAGAAAATCTTCTTGTTTCAAAAAGAACAGAAAGATTTCTTTAAAATTTTAATTCTGTTTGGCGCAAATGCCCCAGCGCGTGACACGTGTCGCGCAGCGCACAGCGCAGCGCAACTGCGCTGACATGTGTCGCGCAGCGCAACTGCGCTAGCGCATCTGCGCTGACACGTGCGCAGCGCAACTGCGCTAGCGCATCTGCGCTGACACGTGTCGCAGCGCACATCGCAGCGCAACTGCGCTAGCGCATCTGTGCTGACACGTGTCGTGCAGCGCAGTGCTTGCGCAACTGCGCTGACACGTGTCGCGCAGCGCAGTGCTTGCGCAACTGAAGCGTTGCTTCTTTTAATTTTAGTTTAAATAGAGCTTTGCTCTGATTGGGCGCGCCTTCTTGGGCGCTGCGCTGATGCATCTGCGCTTGACACGTGGCGTGTTGCGCGCAGCGCAAAGAATCTGAAGCGTTGCTTTATTAAAATTTAGATTTTCAAGGTAGAGCTTTGCTCTGATTGGGGGAAGATGAAGCGTTGCTTCATCTCCCGCCTCAGAATTTGAACAGAGCTTTGCTCTAATTGGGGTAAACAAATGCCCCCCACCGTTGCACTTACGTGGCGCCAAACGTGAGCGCAACGGTGGCGGAATTCCAACCGTTGCGGCAACTTTGGAAGCTGAAAAGGCACTTGATGCCTATAAATAGGACCTTTGGTCCTCAGCAGATGATTATCATCCTTAAGACTTTTACTTTCAAAACTCTAGAGCTTTGCTTTTGCCTTTAGGAACTCTCAGAGTTAAATTTTCCTCAAAAGAAACTTTATAGGTAAAAATTAACCTTGAATTAAATTAATTTCAATTAATAGAGCTTTGCTCTCATAGATCTTTGATCTAAAGAAAACCCTTCTGGGGTTTCACCAATAGAGCCTTGCTCTCAAGAATCTGTTTCAGGGTTTCTTGACCCATGAACAGAACCTTGCACCTTTGTCAAGATATAGATCTCTTTGATCTAAAAATGAGATGAACTCTTAAGAGTTTGAGTATGGATAATGAAAATTAAAAATGGAGTTTTGTATTTAAAGGATTATATCATCTTTTAATAATAATGATCTCAGAGTTCTTGGGGGACTTCTTCAAATTTCCATTATTATGGCATCTGATAGGCGTCACCCCTATTCGTAGAGCATTGCTCTCGAGGAGTTTAACTCTCTGTGCTCATTTTTTAACAACAATTCGCCTAATCAGTCGGTCTGCTAATTTTGCTGATCTTCTTTCACAGGAACAATGGATGTCCATATGTATGCTCTTAACGAGATCATCTCTTACGGGGACATCCGCCGACTTGGCCGCTCTCAAAATCGAGAGTTCACAAACGCGGAGTGTGCTGAAATCATGAGCCGCTTCGACGCGTACAACGGTCCTCTGCTTCCCCGGCGTTCCTCCCTTCTTAAGCTTATTGTGGGGGCCATCTGGGAAGCGCTTCCCTTGTTCTGTTCCGGTGTGCCGCTTAGGGCGCTGGATGCCGCTGAGGATAAGGTGCACTCGGTGTACCTGTTGAACTTTATCTCAAAGAGACGGCGAGACAGTCTTATCGATCTCTTGCACGAGGTTTTTCAACAGTCTGCCATACTCGCTGCTTATCAGAGGGTGGAAGACATCAGGGGGGACCCTGACGCTTGTGCTCGCGAAAGAAAGCACACTAGGATGGTCCGCGAGGCTTGGAAAGTCATAGATAGGGTCGCTTTCGAGTTCCTCAATCCATGTCCTGGGTTCGAGGTTATTCCCTTGTAATAATGTTTTTCGTTTATTGCTTTTATGATTGTAAGAACTTTTGGCAATATTAATGGAAAAATAATTTATCTCAGCTTGTCTCTATTTTTCGTTCTGAATCTTTTGCTTATGCATGAATGAGTGTGTCTCAACGCCTGATCAAATGTAAATCGGATGCTCTTTCTGTCCCTTTCTTCTTTCTCTTATTATCAGCATATTGTCACAATTAGCAGATAATAGAGTAAGCACCATGATTTCTTCACGAGATAGCGATGGCTTAGGCCGCAGGTTCAGATCTGCCGCCTAAGACTTTTCAACTCTATGAGCCGTGAGGGTCTCATAGAGACTTTTCTCCCTACGGATCAAGAGGATCTCGTAGGTGGGTTTTCTCCTTAGGAATCGTGAGGATTCCTAAGTGTGTTCTCTTGAAAGTCGTAAGGATCTTACGAGAGAATTTATTCCCTTGCGAGTCGTGAGGACCCGCAAGTGATGGGTGAAGTTGTCCTTATCCGCATTTCACGGAGTCAGGAGTTGCTCTGGATGCTTCCCACGGGTTCACTGCCGTGTTCGGCGAGAACTAGGCTCCGCTCTGGATGCTTCGCACGGGTTCACTGTCGTGCTCTGCGAGGACCAGGATCCGCTCTGGACGTTCTCCACGGGGTCAGGATTGACATAAGCCGCTTTCCACGTAGCCAGGAATTTTTGCTCTGGATGTTTCACACGGGGTCAGGATTGACATAAGCCGCGTTCCACGTAGCCAGGAATTTTTGCTCTGGATGTTTCACACGGGGTCAGCATTGACATAAGCCGCGTTCCACGTAGCCAGGAATTTTTGCTCCGGATGTTTCACACGGGGTCAGGATTGACATAAACCGCGTTCCATGTAGCCAGGAATTTTTGCTCTAGATGCTTCTCACGGGTTCAATGCCGTGTTCGGTAAGGACTAGGTTCCGCTCTGGATGCTTCGCACGGGTTCACTGCCGTGCTCTGTGAGGACCAGGATCCGCTCTGGACGTTTTCTACGGGGTCAGGATTGACATAAGCCGCTTTCCACATAGCCAGGAATTTTTGCTCTGGATGTTTCACACGGGGTCAGGATTGACATAAGCCGTGTTCCACGTAGCCAGGAATTTTTGCTCTGGATGTTTCACACGGGGTCAGGATTGACATAAGCCGTGTTCCACGTAGCCAGAAATTTTTGCTCTGGATGTTTCACACGGGGTCAGGATTGACATAAGCCGCGTTCCACGTAGCCAGGAATTTTTGCTCTGGATGTTTCACACGGGGTCAGGATTGACATAAGCCGCGTTCCACTTAGCCAGGAATTTTTGCTCTAGATGCTTCCCACGGGTTCAATGCCGTGTTCGACGAGGACTAGGTTCCGCTCTGGATGCTTCGCACGGGTTCACTGCCGTGCTCTGCGAGGACCAGGATCCGCTCTGGACGTTTTCCACAGGGTCAGGATTGACATAAGCCGCTTTCCACGTAGCCAGGAATTTTTGCTCTGGATGTTTCACACGGGGTCAGGATTGACATAAGCCGCGTTCCACGTAGCCAGGAATTTTTTGCTCTAGATGCTTCCCACGGGTTCACTGCCGTGTTCGGCGAGGACTTGGTTCCGCTATGGATGCTTCGCACGGGTTCACTGTCGTGCTCTGCGAGGACCAGGATCCGCTCTGGACGTTCTCCATGGGGTCAGGATTGATATAAGCCGCTTTCCACGTAGCCAGGAATTTTTGCTCTGGATGTTTCACACGGGGTCAGGATTGACATAAGCCGCGTTCTACGTAGCCAGGAATTTTGCTCTAGATGCTTCCCACGGGTTCACTGCCGTGTTCGGCGAGGACTAGGTTCCGCTCTGGATGCTTCGCACAGGTTCACTGTCATGCTCTGCGAGGACCAGGATCCGCTCTGGACGTTTTCCACGGGGTCAGGATTGACATGAGCCGCTTTCCACGTACCAGGAATTTTTGCTCTGGATGTTTCACACGGGGTCAGGATTAACATAAGCCGCGTTCCACGTAGCCAGGAATTTTGCTCTAGATGCTTCCCACGGGTTCACTGCCGTGTTCGGCGAGGACTAGGTTCCGCTCTGGATGCTTCGCACAGGTTCACTGTCGTGCTCTGCGAGGACCAGGATCCGCTCTGGACGTTTTCCACGGGGTCAGGATTGGCATGAGCCGCTTTCCATGTACCAGGAATTTATGCTCTGGATGTTTCAGACGGGGTCAGGATTGACATAAGCCGCGTTCCACGTAGCCAGGAATTTTGCTTATTGTATCCTTATTTCATGGAATGAGGGTTTGACTCTTGGTGATCTGTATATCGCCGAGCCATGGAACTGGGAGTTGTCACTGTTCTGCTTCGCTTGAAGTTGTATCCGTTATTACGAGACGAGTGTTGAGATAACCTCTAGGTCATTTGCGACCCGTCGAGATTTGGCTTCTTCTTATGATGAAACCTGGGAGAGGAGTATGATCCGTTCTTTGTTTACGCCCTTGGATTGTATACAGGGTTTGATGTAACATCACCTGTAGGGCATAAATTTCATTTTTCATTTTGTTTCTTTTTCCGCGATGCTCTATCATTTCAGCTTTTATATCGCGAAGGTCGCGATTGCCCTATCATTTCGGCTATCTTTCGCGGTGCCCTATCATTTCGGCTATTTATTTTATTTTTATTCGCTGCTTTTTATTGCGAGTTGCCCCATCATTTCGGCTATTTCATGCATACATTCTTACTTGCTGATTTTTATTGCAAGTTGCCCCATCATTTCGGCTCTTTCGTATGCATGTGCGGCTCGCTGGCTTTTTGCCGTGAATCTGAAATTAGACACCGATTTCTACATCAGCACCGCTACTACTGGGATATTGCCAGGAGCGAATCATCATCTGCCTCTGTCGATGTCGAACAAAGGTGGCTTAGCGAACAGGGTTAGGGTCCTGTCGACTAAGGCTTTTAACTTTATGAGCCGTAAGGGTTTCACAAAGGTATTTCTCCCTACAAGTCGTGAGGATCTTGTAGGTGTGTTTTCTCCCTAGGAATCGTGGGGATTCCTAAGTGTATGTTCCTCTGTAAGTCGTAAGGATCCTACAAGAGGGTTTTCTCCTTGTAAGTCGAGAGGACTTACAAGGGTTGTTCATCATGCGTACACATCCCCAGTCACGGATGGGACTTGGTTAGGGAAATGTTTATTCGCGCCCGTGGATTGTATGCAAGGGTCAGTATTGAGCCACTTGTAGGGCAATATCGAAAGTTGTGGGGTTTACTTAAGCACAGGTTTAGGTCTCTGTAACTTAAGACTTTCAACTCTTATGAGCCGGGAGGGTCCCATAAGAGAGTTCTCCTTACGAGTCGTGAGGATCTGGCAAGTGTATTTTCTCCTTAGGGATCGTGAGGATCCCTAAGTGTGTTGCTTCCTTGTGAGTCGTAAGGATCTCACGCGGGTAGTTTTTCCTTACAAGGTCGAGAGGACTTTGTAAGTGTCTTTTCACGAGATTGCGCCCTTTCGGATTTTCACAAACACTCGCCGGTAGTCCTGCAGGTTTTTACTCACGGAGCCCTTTCGGGTTTTCATCCGTGCCCATTTTGCTTATGGACGTACCCCTCCTTTTTTTTTGCGAGTAGGGGATTCGGGATATGATGCCAATCTCAGCATCAGCATCGCTGCGACTGGAATATTGCCAGGAGCGAATCATCATTTGCCATGACAGGACTTGGAGTTTGATATCGGTCTAGGCATCAGCATCGCTACAACTGGGATATTGCCAGGAGCGAATCATCATTTACCATTGTCGATGTCGAACAAAGGTGGCTTAGCGAACAGGGTTAAGATCCTGTCGGTTAAGGCTTTTGACTTCATGAGCTGTAAGGGTCTCACAAAGGTATTTCTCTCTACAAGTCGTGAAGATCTCATAGGTGTATTTTCTCCTTAGGAATCGTGAGGATTCCTAAGTGTATGTTCCCCTGTAAGTCGTAAGGATCTTACAAAAGGGTTTTCTCCTTATCAGTCGAGAGGACTTATAAGGGTTGTTCACCATATGGACATATCCCCAGTCAAGAATGGGACTTAGTTAGGGAAATGTTTATTCGCGCCCGTGGATTGTATACAAGGGTCAAAACCTGAATCACTTGTAGGGCAATATCGAAGGTTGTGGGGGGATTGCTTAAGAACAGGTTCAGGTCTCTGTAACTTAAGACTTTCAAATCTTATGAGCCGTGAGGGTCTCATAAGAGAGTTCTCCTTACGAGTCGTGAGGATCTCGCAAGTGTATTTTCTCCTTAAGAATCGTGGGGATCCCTAAGTGTGTTGCTCCCTTGTGAGTCGTAAGGATCTCACGCGGGTGGTTTCTCCTCACAAGGTCGAGAGGACCCTATAAGTTTTTTGTTTTTTTTTAACGAGGTCGCGCCCTTTCAGGTTTTCACAAACACTCGCCGGCAGTCCTGCTGTTTTTACTCACGGAGCCCTTTCGGGTTTTCATCCGTGCCCATTTTGCTTATGGACGTACCGTTTTTTTTTTGTTTTTTTTTAACGAGGTCGCGCCCTTTCGGGTTTTCACAAACACTCGCCGGCGGTCCTGCTGTTTTTACTCACGGAGCCCTTTCGGGTTTTCATCCGTGCCCATTTTGCTTATGGACGTACCGTTTTTTTTTTGTTTTTTTTTATCGCGTCAGCCTGAGGATGCTGCGGTAGTAGTTTTAAGGACGTTTCGGTCCGCTTGCAAGTTTTAGGACATTGCGGTCCATCATTAGTTTAAGGACATTTCGGTCCGCCGTTAGTTTAAGGACATTTCGGTCCGCCGTTAGTTTAAGAACGTTTCGGTCCTTCGTCGCCGTATTTGAGGCGAACATCTAGTTTATTGACTTTTCGGTCCCTGGGGCCTTCCCTATTAATGAGCATGATGCCCCCGGCGTCTCCATTTTTCCCGATGCGTGCGGTTGTGGCGGGCTTACCTTCCACTTTTCGGGGATGTCGAACTTGCCTTGTTGGTATTGATCTTCAACCCAGTTTTTGAAGACGTAGCAATTCTCGATCAGGTGACCCAGTACTCGGTGATAGGGACAGTAGTTGGGCTCATTGACGTCATTTAGTTGTGACGGACGTTTTGGCTCCGGTAGATTTATGAGTCGGTTGCGCAACGCCAGCTCGAACAGTCCCCTTGTTTTATCTTGCGGAAACGAGTAAGGACGTTTCAACTTTTCTTGGAGAGGTTGCTTCTTGTTGTTTCGGCAAACAACCGGTCTAGGGCCACTCAATTGCTGTTGAGCATTGGCTACGAGGGCTGTTTTTCCCTTCCCTTTATCCTTTTTACTCGATCCTTTGTTTGCGGAGCCGAGATTTTTTTCGAGTAGCGTGCGATTGCATGGCTGAACGTCCTCACAACTTCTCAATTCTTTCATCTTTGAAATGAATTCCTTGAGGAGAGGGTCGAGGGCAGCCTCTTCGTCAGAGTCGCTTCCAAAGGTGATAATTTGCGATCCTTTGGAGTCGGCTATATGACAGTCGGCGGCGGCTCTTTTGCGCTCATCTATCGCACTTTTTCGACGTCTACGAGCTTCACATTTTTTCCTGTCGAAGTGTTGCTTTTGAGTGACATACCCTTGCCACCAACAGTTAAAGGATTCGCAGTCTTCAGTAGGATGTATGATCTTCTGATGATATAAGCAGAAGTTAGGATGCATCTCTACTCCACCGAAAGTATTTTCTTCAGAGGGAGGTAGCTTCATTCCCGCTGATAGGGCTTTAGCGAACCTTTTCCTCGTCTTGAATTTGTTTTTATCTGCAGTGGATGGCTTTTGATTTGACGAGAGTGTCTTAGCTCTTTCCAGTATGGCCATCTCACGCTCTTGATTGGCTTTTGCTTTCAGACGAATTTCATTTAGGAAGATATCGATCAACTCGTCTGTCGGCCGTAGAACTTCCGGCTTAGGGTTCGCCCTTGGTTGCTCGGCGCAAGGAGCCTCTTCATCATCCGCCAGTGAATGAGAGATCACATGACAAGTGGCTACGTAGTCTTCGGATTCGTCTGATGAGTTTTCCCCATCGTTTTCGTCCTTGACAAAAGAACAAGCTGCCCCCATCGTGTCCATCTTCTTCGGAATGTGTAGCTGGGGTGGATTTACCTTCCACTTTTCAGATAGGGCAAACTTGCATTGTAGGTATTGATCTTCAATCCATCCCTTGAAGACGAAGCAATGCTCAATCGGATGGCTTGCCGTTTGATGATAAGGGCAATAATTGGGGTTATTCGCCTCGTTGGGTTGTGGCGGTTGCCTTGGATTCGGCAAGTTGATAAGCCTGTTGCGCACAGCCAGCTCGAACAGCTTCTTCGTCTTATCCCGCGGGAATGAGTAGGGGCGCCTCATTTTCTCAATATAGAACCGCCGTCTCTCTCCCGATTGATCTGCTAGCTTTGGGGTGCTGGGTTGTTGATGAGCATTCGCAACGAAGGTTGTCTTCCCTTTACCCTTGTCGTTCCGCGGTTCTGGCTTTGGGGGAGAAGGTCTGTGACCCATTTGATCCATCTGGACCAGCTTGTCGATCAAAGCCTGGAATGTGGTCGGCTTAAAGAACATCATGAACTGTGAGATAGTGGCATGAGGGTCTAGGGTGCCCACGAACATGCCCACCGCAGGTGCTTCTTCAATGCGTTGTTCGCATTTCGACCACAAGTTTCGCCAGCGTATAGCGTACTGGACCCACATCTCGTCCGGCCTTACCCTGGCATTAATCAACGCTGTTATCGGGGCCCGTTCGCTGGCGCTCGCGAATCGCTGAGTGAGTAGCAACTCAATTTCAGCGAACGTCTTGACAGAATCGTTTAGGAGTTCGGAATACCATTCGAACGCTGTTTCTGACAAGCCGCCGACGAATTGGCGAAGCATCAATTTGTCATCGCCTCCAGTATTGCCGCATAAGGCCCTGAATTGAGCGACATGCTGATGCGGATTCCCTATCCCTTTATATATGCGGAACTTAGGTATTGTATAGCCCGGCGGGTACTGTATCTGATCATACCAGCCCGGATATGGTCGTCCTGTTTGGACGATCTGACCGGCTGCCTCAGTCGCATAATGAACCCGGATCTGCTGAGCTATATATTCATCCAGGTCGGCTTTGGAGATTGCCTCCTCCTTGGCCGTTGAGAGAGCTGGAGGAGGATTCGACATTTCTCCCCTATCGTCTTCAAGGATGATCGGGGGATCTTCAGCAGGTGGATCTTGTTGAATCATCATGCCCACCATGTCCTGGAACAGGAAGGCCATTTTCTTTATGCTGGCTGCCTGTTCCGCAGCCTCTTTATCCTTCTTTTCCAGTATGCGACGAAGGAATTCGGCATCAATTTCTTGTTCCTGACGTTCATCCGAGGACGTTTCAGGGGTTTCTTTTGGCCCAGTGAGTGCGGCCATCACGGTCATCATCTCCTGGAGCTTTTGCTGTTTCTCCTGAGCCTTGGTCACTGATCGCGTAAGCGGTCGATGACCCGTAGATATGCGACTGTCCTCCTTACCAGACGCCATATAGACGGTATGAACTACAATGCTCCCTGACTTAGGGCGTTTGGGTTCACCACCTCTGATATTTGTCGCCGGCGCGGGGGTTTTCTCCGGCCTTCTTCTTTTGTGGGCCGTTGAAGTGGAGGGGGCCGTTGCAGTGGGCATCCCGGTGATCGTTGTCCTCTGCTGTTTAATAGGACGGTCCTTTTCTTTTTGCACTTTCGCCTTTTTCTGTTGACGAGAGTGGTCTGGATCAATCACGGAGTCTTGAACCCTCCGCCAAACCTTGTATATTCTTGAAGACAGCCGTTGAGAGGGCTGTTCTTGCCGTGTTTCCGGAACTCTCTCCGCGGGCGGAGGAGATCTTTTCAATGTAGCGGTTAGAGAGTTCTTACATACCCTCCTCAGCTGTTCAAAGCTGTTCCCAGTTGGAACAGCAGTGTTGACCTCCACCACTGAAGCGGGTGGAGCTAGCCCTGAGGGGGAGTTGCCCCCTGCCTTCCTCACTCGTCGCCAATGGCGACGTCGAGCATGACGAGCCGTTGGGACTGGCTCGGAGATAGAGACGTCTTCTTTTTGCCCTTTGTCCGGTCGAAGTGTTGCTGGTGTTAACCTCTCAAAGACTGAGGTTGTCCTTTGAGGGATGATATTCAGCCTGTCGAAGGCAGATCCTCGAGCAGGTGCAGGAGCAGGAATAGTCAATCTTGAAAAGACCGACTCTTTGATAGGGGAAGCCTCCTTGACGACTTCTAGAGCAGCGGCTATTGCCTTCCTCGGGATAGCCATTTTAGAGTTCACGGGCTTCCTAGCGGGCCCCTCAGAGCTTTGATCTAGCCTGTCGAAGACGGAGGCTGTTGGTTTGGTAGTGGACGACCCGTTGACAGGGGCCGTCGTAGCAGTGAGCCGGTCGAAGACCGACTTCTTGTTCACTTCCAGTGCAGGTATTGGCATAGAGAGGCTTGTAGGCGGGATCATGGTCCCGAAAAACAGGCCGGTGGTGGCCTGGGTCATCTGGTCTACTGGCAGAGTGAGGAAGGAGGCCGCTTGGGGCCCATATGCTACACCTCCAGGGGAGGTGGAGCATCCGTTGCAGTGGCACTTCGAGCATTTGGTGCAGTTAAAAGCCATTGATGCTTGAGTTCTGCGCCAGACAAAAGACCAAATCTTAGTAACTTGAAATCCAAAGGCAACCATTTAACAAACCGCGATTGGTTCGCGAGGACGACACATAAAGTGTGGAGTGGAAAGAGGAAAAGGTCCCACCGGGCGTGCCAGAATTTGTTCCCCTCCGAATGGCGGCCGAGCAGATGCTATTTGGTTTTATCCGTCTGCCTCTCCGAAGATGCCAAGTTGATTTATAGCACCGTGTATCGGAGTTTTGGACGGATGCGACCGATGTAGCAAACTTCGTCAGATTCCCCCTCGCTTGAGGGGTTTTTGATTGTGGGGACGCTCTTCCCTGCAGGCGCAAGCCCCTGCAGTTAATTACGCTACCGCATCGCGGCAGCTACTTTCTCCTTCTTCAGAATTTCACTTCGTGTCGTGTGTGTTTGTTTTGTTTGTGGTTGCCCGTGGATTGTATACGGAGACTGAGTAATGCCGTCGCCCGTAGGACGTGGATTAGTCCAAATCCGTATTTACTTAGATTTGGGTTTGGTATTTTTAGTTTAAGGATACGTTAGCCGTGTAAAGGCTAAGATCGACTTAAACGTTCGTTAAGGATACGTTAGTCTTGTTTGAGACTAAAGATCAACTTAACGTGGTGATCCATTTATTATATGGCCGTCGGGACTCGTCACCTCTCTGACGCCGTTGAAGAATTACAACGATAGGTGTCAGAGGAGTTCAGAGATGTACCCTTGAACCAAAGTTGATTTGGAGTTTTATAGTCTATTTGAATGTTTAAGGATACGTTAGCCGTGTTTGGGGCTAAGATCAACTTAAACGGGACCATTTAGATCCGACAAAAGAGCATTTCGAGGCTCTATTGTTCCAGTTTAGGGACGTGGTGGTCCATGTTCCAGTTTAAGGACGTGGTGGTCTATTGCCAGTTTAAGGACGTGGTGGTCTATTGCCAGTTTAAGGACGTGGTGGTCCATCATTAGTTTAAGGACGTTTCGGTCCATCGCCAGTTTAGGGACGTGGTGGTCCATTATTAGTTTAAGGACGTGGTGGTCCATCGCCAGTTTAAGGACGTGGTGGTCCATCATTAGTTTAAGGACGTCTCGGTCCGGTATTAGTTTAAGGACGTCTCGGTCCGATATTAGTTTAAGGACGTCTCGGTCCACGAGTTTAGGGACCCCGCAGTCTATATTCATGTGTGGTCGTTGGGACCCATCACCTCTCTGACGTCGTTGATGGATTACAACGAGAACTGTCAGAGGAGTTCGGAGATGTACCCTCGATCCGGATGTAAATTGATTTAGGGAACAGCCGTGCTCAGTCAATTTAATTTGAGGACTTATGGCCACGACTGGGCTAAGTCCAATTTCAATATTCTTTTATCTTTGGCCTATTGGACCTGTGCTAGGGCCTTGCCCCTTCACTGCATTATTTTTCTTTGTTTTGGTTGGGTTCTCTCTTTTATAAATGATGCAGAGCATCTATTTTGTTTGGGCTCTGCCTTTTTTAAAATGCATAGCATTTTTTTATTAGGCCTGTTAGGCCTTTTAATTGGGCTCTGTCCCTTTTCTTTAATAATGCAGAGCATTAAGTACTCTGACAGTGCCTCACGTAGCTTGTCAGGCGCTTTGCGCCAAGTAATGAGCGCAAACTCATATGGTGGTGACACGTGTCACGCTCTGGCGAGCGCAAGCGCAACAGCGCAGTGCACTGTGTCAGTGCGCTGCGCTGTTGCGCTACTGACACGTGGCGCTTCCTGGTGGCTTGCGCCAATACAGGAGCGCAACAGCGCAGTTTTTGCAAGTGCAGAGCACTGTTTTATCTTTTGATCGATTTTAAATCAAAGAAAACAAGTTTTTCTTGTTTTCAAAGAACCAATGGTTCATAAGCAAGTGCAAAGCACAATTATTAGTTAGTTTTCTTTCTTATTGAAGATCATTGATCTTGTTCTTAGATCAATGATCTGTTTTTAAGAGAATTTTCTCTTTTTCTGAAGGTCTTTACCTTTTTTGTTCTTGAGGAATTCTTCAGAGTTCTCTTTTTTTCTCTCAGAAAATGTTGATGCCTTTGAATTGAGGCCTAGGGTCCTTTTTATAGTGCCCATCAGTTTGTTGAATTTGTTAACGAGATCTTTCTCTGAGTGATTTGGGGAATTTCCCCCACCGTTGGATTTTTGATCCAAGGGCTTCTGTTTTACAGAAGAAAATCTTCTTGTTTTAACAAGAACAGAAATATTTCGTTAAAATTTCAATTCTGTTTGGTGCAAATGCCCCAACGCGTGACACGTGTCGCACAGCGCAGCGCAACTGCGCTAGCGCATCTACGCTGACACGTGTCGCGCAGCGCAACTGCGCTAGCGCATCTGCGCTGACACGTGCGCAGCGCAACTGCGCTAGCGCATCTGCGCTGACACGTGCGCAGCGCAACTGCGCTAGCGCATCTGCGCTGACACGTGTCGCGCAGCGCAGTGTTTGCGCAACTGCGCTAGCGCATCTGCGCTGACACGTGTCGCGCAGCTCAGTGCTTGCGCAACTGAAGCGTTGCTTCCTTTAATTTTAGTTTAAATAGAGCTTTGCTCTGATTGGGCGTGCCTTCTTGGGCGCTGCGCTGATGCATCTGCGCCTGACACGTGGCGTGTTGCGCGCAGCGCAAAGAATCTGAAGCGTTGCTTTATTAAAATTTAGATTTTCAAGGTAGAGCTTTGCTCTGATTGGGGGAAGATGAAGCGTTGCTTCATCTCCCGCCTCAGAATTTGAACAGAGTTTTGCTCTAATTGGGGTAAACAATATTTCTCAAATCTTTCCAAACAAGAAAGATTACTCTCTGTAAAACAGAGAATTGTTGGATTAAAAATCCAATGGTGATTAAAAATCACCTATCTGCAGAATAAATTCTGTACGGGAAAATATTTCCCTAACCTTATTAAAAACGAGAAAAATATCTTCTGTAAAACAGAAGTCCTTGAATCAAAATCCAACGGTGGATAAAATCCCCAAATCAATTAAAGATCTCTCAATGAGAGATTTCTTTAACTAAATCAACAAATTTGCCTCTACTATATAAAGGATCCAAGACTAGAAGTCTTGTACAGAGGAACCCCCCCATAAACTTCAAAATAAAAAAGGAGAAAGCAAGCGAAGAAAGTTTTAAGAGGGAAGAAAGAAGAATACCTCTCTTCGAAGTAAATAAAAATAATAGAGATCAGAGTATCTCATCTGTATATCCAAGGGTTTAACCCTTATAAAAGAACTCAGTTCTTTCTCTGGATCTGAGATCCATGAGACAAGTCTCCCACAAATGAGAATTTAATTCTCATTGGGGTGAACTTGTTCTTGGGGATCAAAGATCCAGAAAAGAACAGAGAATTGAACTCTTCAGAATAGAATATACGAAGAAAACCTAGCGCCAAACGCCTCACGTGCCCCTCACGTGGGCGCTATTCAATAAGGAGTGCCTAGCACTCAGTGGTTGGCGCTCAGCGTCAAGCGCCTCACGTGCCCCTCACGTGGGCGCTACTCAATAAGGAGTGCCTAGCACTCAGTGGTTGGCGCTCGGCGCCAAGCGCCTCACGTGCCCCTCACGTGGGCGCCATTCAAAAAGGAGTGCCTAGCACTCAGTGGTTGGCGCTCGGCGCCAAGCGCCTCACGTGCCCCTCACGTGGGCGCCATTCAAAAAGGAGTGCCTAGCACTCAGTGGTTGGCGCTCGGCGCCAAGCGCCTCATGTGCCCCTCACGTGGGCGCCATTCAACATAAAGCGCTCGGTACCAAATAGACAGCGCCTAACGCCCAGCGCTTAGCACCAAGCACCTCACGTGTTCCGCATGTGGGTGCCATAAAGAGTGTTTAACACTCCATAAAAACAAAAAAGGGGAAAAGTAAAGTAAAATGTGAGCGCCAGAACCCATATAAATGCATAGCATTGTTCGCACAGAAAGGGGACTGAGCCCAGGAAAGTGTTTAGCACTTTATTTAAATGACAAAGACTCAGTGGGCTGAGTCCAAGTCGACCAGATCCCTAATTCAGATCAACCGAGCCCATGTGCTCATTATTTTCCAAGTTGGTTTTAGTCCCAAACACGACTACTGATCTTCCGACAGGATATTCATCTCACACCTCCCCTCAATCCGAAAATTGGTTCAAGGGTACATCTCCTCACACCTCTGATACATGTCGTTGTAATTCTTCAACGTCTTCAGAGAGGTGGTGGGTCTCGATAATCAACAACTCTTTGGTGCACTCTCAAACCGCTACAGACCGCAACGTCCTTAAACTAGCTACGGACCGCAACGTCCTTAAACAAACAACAGACCGTAACGTCCTTAAACTAACACAATAGAGCCCAAATGCTCTTTTGTTATATCTGAATGATCTAAAATCCTGTTAAGTAGATTTTAGTCTAAATCGGACTAACGCATCCGTAACAAACATTTAAGTTGATTTTAATCTCAAACGAGATTAATGATCCTTAAATTAAACCAAACCCAAATATAAGAATATACGGATTTGGACTAATCCACGCCCTACGGGTGACAACATAAATTAGTCTCCGTATACAATCTATGGGCAACCAAAAATAAAATAAACAAACAAGACACGAAGTGAACTTCTGGAGTAGAAGAAAGTGGTTACCGCATCGCGATGCGATAATGTAATTAACTGCAGGGGTCTGCGCCTGCAGGGAAGAGCGTCCCCACACTCAAAAACCCCTCACCAACGAGGGGGAATCTGACGAAGTCTGCTACAACGGTCGCATCTGTCCAAACCTCCGATACACGGTACCATAAATCAACTTGGCATCTTCGGAGAGGTGGACGAATAAACCGAAATAGCATCTGCCCCCCCAAATTCAGGCAACACGACATACGGGTTTCATCTCAGTTTTCGGTGGTAAACACCCTGTCAATGGGAATGAAGCTGCCACCTCTAATAGAAAACACTCCCGAGGTCTCTCGACGGAGAGAATTCACAACTAAATTACTGCCTATATTATTGGAGGGTTACCCATCCTACCGAGGAATGCAGTGCCTTCAAGAAGTGGTGGCAAGAATACGTTGCCCATAAAAAACACTTCAAGAGGATGAAGTGTGAAGCTCGTCGACAGCAAAAGAGTGGGACAGATGCGCACGAAAAAACGACTGGCAACTGTCAGATGGTTGGTACCTGTTCAGAAAGGGAAAAGCCCTAAGGTCTTACTTTCGGGAGCGATTCTGAGGTTGTTTCTATGGTTTCTGACATGCAGATAGGCATGATTACGGAATTACATATGGCTGCGGTAACTAGAACTGCAGATTACTAGAACTGCAGATTGGTGGCTGGATTCTGGCGCAACCATCCATGTATGCAATAACAAAGTAATATTTAAAATATACACGGATCAGAATAAACCTGAAGAAGTGTTGATGGGAAATCACATTTCGGCCAAAGTGCACGGTTAAGGAAGTGTTGAATTGAAGTTTACATCTGGACATAAACTTACTCTGCTTAATGTATTTCATGTTCCTGATTTGAGGAAAAATCTTGTATCTGTAAATCTGTTGTGCAATAAGAGATTTAAAATTGTTCTAGAGTCTGCCAAAGTTGTAATATTGAAGAATGATATGTTTGCAGGAAAAAGATATTCATGTAATGGCATGTTCAAACTCAGTATTAATGAAATAAATTGTGCGTTAGCTTATATTGTTGAGTATTCTTCTTCTTTATAGCATGCTAGATTATGTCATTTAAATTTTCGCTCTTTAAAATATATATCTAAATATGGTTACATTGCATGTCAGAATGATCATAATGATAAATGTGAAATTTGGGTAGAAGAAAAAATGACTAGAAAACATTTTCCTAAAATTTAAAGAGTATAAGTCTGCTGTAGAAAATCAAAAGGATAAAAAGATTAAAATCCTTAGAAGTGATAGAGAAGGAGAATATTTTTATGATTTTTTTCCTCAATTTTACGAAAAGCATGGTATTTTTCATCAAAGAACTGCACCTTATACGCCTCAACACATAGCCGAAAGAAAAAATAGGTTTTTAGTTGAAATGGTAAATGCTATACTTTTAAATGCTAAATAACTTTTTAATTTTTGGGGTGAGGCTCTTTAAACAGCATGTTATATTCATAATAGAATACCATCCAAGAAAATTCATATTTCACCATATGAAATTTGGAATGGTTGAAAACCCAATTTAATCTATATTAAAGTGTGGGGGTGCATAGCATATTATAAAGTGACTGATCCATACAAATCTAAATTAGGGCCGAGGGATATTAGAAGTGTATTTGTTGGATATGCACAAAATTCTAAAACATATCGACTTCTAGATTTAGAATCAAATACCATAATTGAATCGATGCATGTTGAATTTTTTGAAAATAAATTTATGCATGACAATGTTGATTCTAATTTGAATAATAAGAAAGATACATCAACTTCTGAGGAAATTACCAATGAGAAAAGAAGAGAAGGTAATGAAAATATTGAACCAAGGAAAAATCAAATAATCAGGAAAGCAAAATATTTTGGTCCTGATTTTATTGAATCACGTTCGATAATCTTTCTCGTTGAAGGAGATAGAACCAAGGTATTTAACAAAGTATCTATTCTACTTAATATGGAAGATGGTCTTAAAACATTTTGCAAAGTAATGTATTCAAGAGATGCTGCATTTTTTAAAGAGGCTATTGATGACAAAATGACTCAATATTGTCTAACGATACTTAGCGTCACGACCCGAAAAGGTATAGAACGTGACTGGCACTTAAATTACGAAACGTCTCGAGGCGTACGTAATCTAAGTAAGCCAAAACCCAGAAATCAAAACCCAATTAAGAATTAGAGTGAAGGAAAACCAATAAGTCGCATCAAAATCTTTAAAAACAACATCACATTTTCCAAAAATTTCGGCAGAGTCTCCTTTGTAAAAATTGTCCCCAAAACGGGTACAAATCACGAATAAGCATATAACATGAATAAGGAATCCCCAAGCGGGAGCTAGCTCTTCGCCGAAGCGGACTCAAATCCCACGCAATGTAAATCATCAATGTGCAAAAATAAGCATAAAAGGCACAAGTAATAAGCATCATGTCGGCTCAAGTGAGCTCGACCCAGAGAAACAACATAAATGTCCACAAATCTTATTGTCTCGTCTCTAGGTCATAGTACATCAATACAAGTAGCAGGTACCGTAGATGGAGTACACTAGATACAATGAATATACAAGGTGGAAACAAAATAATCTCACAACCCACCTACGAGCAAAAGTCTCAAATCCAAGCAAAAGGAGTAAAAGGATGAAGTGCATCCACCGCTACAGCGCTGACGGATCGGACCTGCAGAAAGGCCGTGGCACAACGGGGGTGAGTTGCCAACTCGTGAGTAATAAGTAATATCTATAAAGGCTATCGTAAGTATGCACGCAAGGTGTCACAACTCAACAATACTGATATAGCATAATGTACTAGCAGGTATGTAACATGAATCAATTTAACAATACTAGTCTAGCATGATGTACTAGCAGGTATGCAAGATGAATCAATTTAACAATACTAGTCTAGCATGATGTACTAGCAGGTATGCAACATGAATCAATTTAATCCCGAGATCTGAATATATTTATATGAAAAAAACAACATTTTCATCTTAGAAAAGCTCCTGTGAAGTATCTGAAGTAATATCAATGGAATCAACAGAAATCCGTGTCCAGCATCGACACCTCAAACGACTATCTCAAAATCTCAAGTATCGGTATCACAATATCTCGGGCCCCAGCCGTCCGGCTGGCCCATCTCAAAGTATCAATATCTCAATATCTCCCGACCACAGTCGGTATCCTCTGGATATCCGCCGCGCCAACAATCACCGGTAGGTAGTCTGCCCCTGCCAGGCTCATCGTCTACAACTCGATCTTCTTGCCCCGGGGTACCTTACCGGGCCCACCATGTACCCGAAACGGTTCATCCTACTCCTCGAATCGGGTCTCGAAAACTAATAGAAAATTTATGGTGGACGACACATATATCAATCACGAGAAAACCGCAACTTGCAATATTTAAAAATGATATCTGGTTTATTAAATCCTTGCGGTTTTCCCCAAAAAACTCATAAATCTCAAGTGCAGAAATACTCAGAAAATCACCATAAGCATGCATGTCAGCTAGAATGAACCTATGGTATTGACTATACGAACTGCAATATGTAAATAGAAAACTGTACATGAATGATGATACAACGATTGCAATTTCTCAATTTAGCAAGTTAATTTGTACTTGTGCCGCATACTCTTTTTAATGGTTCAATGGTTCTACATGATGAACTAACACATATATGGATATAAAAAGTCATGCAATGCAGCAAAATAGATAACTAGGAACTATATGCAAAATGCATATACTACTAGAAGTTTTAAAACTATCGGGCGCCTCGCGCCATATATACGATTTTCCCCGTAGATATGTACATCTACTCACCGGAATGTCTCAGCTAGCCGGATCCAATCACTGCTTTTCCTTTCCGCGCCGCGTCCGATGTTTCCGCGATCGATCCTAGAATTACACATAAGGCTAAAATCCTGCTAAAAACATGATATCAAAATTATTCGAAAAACTTGCGTCGCGAGCTAACGCGTGTGTAAACGTGACACCAAAACGCGTGTGCACTCAAAATACTAAACGTGTGTACTGAACCCAGTAACCACCCCGACGTGTTGCGACGCACAGAACCCACTAAACTCAGACTCGAAGCGTACATGTTGCGCAAGTCACAAAACACATCAAATCATAGGTTATTGGTTCCAGATTTTGACTCGAGTGGAAAAAGGGAAAGTTGCATGTACCAAGGACCTACAAAACCTATCAGACACCTACAGAAGAAGCCCCGACACCCACACCCACCCTCTGGCTGCAAATTGCGGCCAGACACAATAAATCTACGGCCAAATAGGGGAGAGGGGGTCCCGTGCTTCGTGTGTGTAGTCCTATCCCAGTCACTAAGCTCCAGTAAATGCAACTTTTGCCTGAAGCACCCGGGTCAAAAGAAGATCAAAAAAATGAACCCAAAATCTTAACTAAAAAGTTTACTTTACACTAAATTTAAAACAATAAGGTATTTTAGTGTAATCTGAAGAAAATACTAGGGTTAAGTGACACTAATAACACTACACAAGCCATCACAAACCCATTTTAACCAAAACTTCACACAAATCGCAAAGTTAGCCTAATTCACTACTTAAACAAGATTTTAAGCTAAATAACTATAAGTTTAGCAAAGAAGTGGTTAGGGTGAGTTTTATACCTCAAAGTGGATTAGTGTGGCTCAACCTTGATGACTTTTGCCCCAAGAACCAGCAAGGAGGTGTTTTGCAAGAGATTTGTGAAGAAAAATGGACTTTTGAAAAAGGTTGGAGCTTGGATGCAAGAAGAAGAAAAGAAGAAAAGAAGGGGGGTTTTGCTGCTGCTGCTGCTGGTGATGCTGCTGCTATTGCTGCTGTTGCTGGTGATGCTGCTGCTGGTGATGCTGCTGGGGGGATGTGTGTGTATGTATGCAGGTAAAGGAATGAGAGGGAGAGAGATGTGTGAGGAGTGTGGGAAATGAGTGGTTTGAAAAAAAAGAAATGAGAGATGAGAGTCAACCCCCTTTCCCCCCCTCTCTCATCATTACCAAGCATGCTTCACTCATCATGCCCTCTCTCTCTCCAAACTCAAGTCAACCCCCAAAACACTAATTATACTAAAAAAAAATAATATACTTAATTAAATTCATAATCCTAATTAAATGGGTTAGTTCACCATGGCTACCTAAACATGGTTAAACCCCAAACTTAGCCCTAGTTTACATGCACATGTGTGTGCAAGCCCAATTAAATTCTAATAAAAAATTCATAATTTCTGATAAAATATTTGAAAACCGTTTTGGTGAACTTTTTACTAAAAACCCACATTAAAGCATAATTAACCACTAATCGCATTCTAAAGTGTTACACTTAGATATTGGTTGACTTGTCTCAAGAATATAAGCCTATAAAGTGTAAATGGATATTTAGAAGAAACCAAAATACAGACGGCTCTATACAAACTTTCAAGACAAGATTAGTGGCTATAAGATTCACACAAAAGGAGAGCATAGATTATTTTGATACTTATGTATTTGTGGTTAGAATAATATCCATTAGAGTTCTTATAGTTTTGGCTTCAATATATAATTTATATGTGCATCAAATGGATGTAAAAACAGCCTTTTTAAATGGTGAATTAAATGAGGAAGTATACATGGAACAACCCGAAAGTTTCATACCTTCTGGAAATGAGAACAAAGTTTGTAAATTAACTAAATCGCTATATGGTTTAAAACAAGCCCTTACACAATGACATGAGAAATTTGATAAAGCAATAATATCAAATGGTTTTAATCATAATAGTGCGGATAAATATATATATTCCAAATTCAATTAGAATTATGGAATAATTATATGTCTCTTTGTCGATGACATGTTAATATTTGATACAAACATGATTGGAATAAATGAAACAAAAAGTATTTAATTTCAGTATTCAAAATGAAAGATTTGAATGAAGTATATACTATTTTAAGAATTAAGGTGAAAAAACATTGTGAAGGGTTTGTGCTAAACCAATTTTATTATATAGAGAATCTATTAAATAAATTCCAACATCTTAATATTAAATAAAGCGTTACTCCATATGATCCGAGTATGAAATTAAATGAGAACTGTGACAATGTAGTTGCACAATTAGAATATACTAACGCTATTGGAAGCTTTATATATGAGATGCATTGTACAATGCCTGATATAGCTTTTGCAGTATGCAAATTGTCACGATACACCAGTAAACCCAGTACTAATCATTGGAAGCCCATCACTAGAATTCTTGGGTATCTAAAAAGAACAAAAGAGTTTGGTCTATTTTATTCTAATTATCCTATAGTACTAGAAGGTTATTCGGATGCAAGTTGGATTACAAGTACAGGTGATAATAAATCCACAACGGGTTGGGTATTTACAATCGGAGGCGGTGCCATTAGTTGGGCTTCTAAGAAACAAACCTGCATTACACATTCAATAATGGAATCTGAATTTGTCGTTTTGGCTGTTGCCGACAAGAAAGCAGAATGGCTGAGAAATTTATTATTGGATATAGAGTTGTGACCACAACCAATGCCTTCTATTTCCTTGTGTTGCGATAGTGAGGCAATTATGTCTAGAGCTTATAATAATGTTTATAATGGTAAATCTAGACACATTAGTTTAAGGCATGAATATGTTCGAGATTTAATTACTAATAGAATAATTACTATTGTTTATGTGAGATCTACAAAGAATTTAGCAGATCCCTTTACCAAAGTATTATCTAGAGATTTGGTAAAGAATACGTCGATCGGAATGGAATTTAAACATTTACAATTCGGCACCGATAATGGCAACCCAATTTTAATTAGTAAAAACTAATTTTAATAGTTCAATGGATAATGACAAGTTACTGTCATGTGCCTGTGTTGCACTAGATGTCTCATTCTTATATAAATAAGCATCTGACTGTGTCTGTTACGATAAAGAGGATGAGTGAAATCTCTCAATGGAGTTATTTAATTTTTAAATATCCACGGTAACAGGGATATAATAAAGGAAACTCCATCTATACTAGCATAGAAATGTTGCCATTTCAACAAGAGATATGGAGTGTTCTCTTGTAAATGCTTATGAAGACCAAGAGCAGCACATGGCCATAATAGTGCTGAAGCGATTATAAATCTCTTAGAAAATAAGATGAATATTGTGTGTGTTGTATTTCAAATTCTAATAATAAAAGTTTTGGTTTAATCTACGGACACTAATAACTTTGTTAGATGATTGATATATACACACTAATAGAAGGTTTAAATCAAGAGATACCGATGATGCTCGATATCGGTGATCTCCCAGACCATGACACGTGACAGATGACGTGTCCCAGAGCATGCAAGAAAGAACCTACAGTGGCTGACCAGACCACTCCTGTGCCCGTCCTACAAACAAATGCTGGTTTACCTCCGAGCCTCCTGCACAATTGGCCTCCTCAGCCTCACAGCTCGTCTCCGGGCTACCGCGGAACTAAGATACCTCGGCTCTCTCGCTCGTCCGCGAGCTCTCCCGCCGAGTTCATCTTCCTCGGTCTCATCGACCGACCAACGGCACCGCTCATAGGCGCAACCGCCATTCCACGAATCTCGCCATACGCGAGATATCCACCGGCCACATCCTAAGTTCCACGCCATCACGATCCCCTATTAACGAGCTTGTCTCTCCATTAATGGAAGATCCCGCTCATCACGCGGGCGTGACGTCGGGAGCTAACGGCCGTCATGATTCTCGCGCCTGCCCTGCCTGCTGCCACCGCTATATAAACCCCTTCTTCAGACGGTTCAAGTAAGCCATTTTTTACTCTATTAAGCCGTTACTCTGCTCGGATTTTCTCTCTAACTTGACCGTCGGAGGGTCCTCGATGGTACAACCACCCCGGGACTTCCTTGGCGGGTAGCTCGGCCCAACCAACCTCAAACCCATTGAGATCCACATGCTTCAGGAGCCTGCCTCCAGATCCAATATTAGCCATCCATCGCCGCCATCAGCAGATCAACGGAAGGTAACATCTTGGAGTGATCCAGGTCGCGTCAGCTGGCGCCGTCTGTGGAACACCTTGACTCCATAAAAACAAAAGTTCATCTTTCGATCCCAATCCAATGGCGAGCGATCATCACGACGATCCAAGCACTAGCCGCCGCCTCCCCTTCAACGGAGGCATGGACAAACCTCCTCCGCCGAATGCCATCAACGCCCTTGCCGGCCGGATTGACCGACTCGCGTCCGTCGTGAAGGCGCTCATCCGCGTCCAAACAGCAGGGCAAAATCCCCAGGTCGCCGCTCCCCTGCCTCGGGACCGAGACCCCTACAAGGGGAGAGAAGACTCCGCTCACGCCGGCACTGCCGACCGCCGCCTCGCTACCTCCCACGGCCGCAGATCTCCCGGGCCAATACGTTCTGAGACCCGCTAGGCGCCCCACAGTTCAACACCGAGGTCCGTCGCCAGAGCACCTCACCCCGAGATCCTTTACGCACCTTTCCCTCCCGAGGAGATGTCGGTCAGCTCGCCTGTTTCCAGGCATGACCAACACCCCCTCCCTCGACGGGGTCGCGCGGGTAGGACTCGCCACGGCGGATCGAAGACTATCTCGTCGGGGGATCTAAGGAACCTCATTGAGAGGAACCGGGGCCGCGGCCAGACACAGGCCTCCAACAGCAGAGGCCAGGGATCAGAATGCGCCGAATCGTCGGGGTACCATGTCCGACTCGACGCCCTCGAGAAGAAGATCGAAGGTATGCATCGGGAAGGTCACCGTTCGAGTGACGAGGCTAAGTATGCCGCCGACTCGCTCACCAAACCATTCACCAAGGAGCTGCTCGCTGTCCACGTCTCCTCCCGCAACAAGCCCCTGAAGGTCTCCCTCTTCGACGGCAAATCCGACCCGAAGGACCATTTTGATGCATTCACTGCGGGGTGGAGCTTCCAAGACAACTCCGACGCCGCCCAGTGCCGAGCTTTCCCGGCTACTCTCATCCGCTCCGGACGAGACTGGTTCCGAGGACTCGAGCCACGCTCGATCTCAACTTTCGATGAGCTGGCCACCCAATTCCTCGGCCACTTCGTTGGGAATAGGTGGCAAAAACACATGGTTGACCATCTCTTCACGATCAAGAGCGTGGACAAAGAGACGTTCAAAGCATACGTCGCCCGCTTCTACAACGCCCTTCTCGAGGTCCCAGAGCACCGGGACGAGACGGTCATCACGGCATTGAGGTCTGGTCTTAGGCACAAGAAGTGGTTACGCTCCTTTGCATTAGCGCAACCTAAGACCATGGCCGAGGTAAAGGGTTGGACCGAACGCGAAGTCCAGCTCGAGTCCGAGGTGAACGCCAACCTCCCCGAGGCAGAGCAAACCGACCAAAAGAAGAGGGCAAGAGAAGAGAGAAGGGGACCTGCGGCCAAAGCCCTGTCTCCCAAAGTTTTAGGAGTACACCCCGCTCAGCGTCTCCCAGACAGTGGTACTAGAAGAGGCTAAGGGCGAGGGGTTCTTCAAGCTTCCCCCGATCTTGCACATGGCCTCAAAGCGAACCCAGGGCCCCTACTGCGGTTTTCACAGGTTGCTAGGCCACTCCACGGAGAGCTGCAAGCAGCTCCGAGACTACATCGAGGAGCTCATCCGTTCGGGGCACCTCGCAGCGTACTTGAGGGACAAGCGGCAAGCTGACCGTGAGCAGGAGCAGCGTCCCCCTCCCGCCGAGCTGACCATCCGCCCAATCATGGTCGTGTCAGCGTCTGGTACCCACGAAGCTCGGTACTCTATGCCGGGCATAGATGCCAACATACATCCGAGGGACTCAAGCTGCACGAATAAGAACATCTACTAGCATGTATTTTCTTTTCAAATCAATGTACACCTTTCTTGAGATCTTTTTGTTTATATAATAAAAGGGATCAATAAAGCATTGCAATGAAAGAAAAATAATCTTATTCATTCAAAGGGTACTATAGGCTCCCCAGCCGTACATCAAAAAAAAATTATTACAATAGCGGGGGAATAGGGTGCAGAGAACACTGCTCGTGGTACTCTAACGATATTTCTGCCAGCCGAGCCCTCGTAGCATCTAACCTCTGCCTTCGATACCCCCCGCGAACGTCGATATCGTGCCTCAATTGGTAGCACTCAAGGACGAGCGCTACCGAGCGATTTAGCCGACTCGCAGAGATCAGGCCGAAGCGCCTCAGAGACCTTAGCTTGCCAATGGCCTCGTCCTTCAGCTGTTCAGACAAGGGGTTGTAGAGCCCTGGTGACGCCCTCCAGATGGGGTACCTCAACAGCTGAAGTAGGGGGAGCGCCGGGGGAGCAATCGGTCTAAGTGATCCTCGATCCGGCCTATCAGCAACTGCACCGTGTCCTCGGTACAGTACTAGTTGTAGAGATACACGTCCTCGAAGTTTATGATGTCGGGAATGGTGAAAGGGAAGTCCTCCATTCTTACGTTTCTGGTGTGAAGAAGGGAGTAATCAACACTCCCTCCGTTTTATAGCCCACAACGTCCCCGGAGTTCAACGGTCGCCCGTTTCACCCGCAACTGCGCCGCCATGCGGCAGACATCTCGCCGCTCGATACGAAATCGAAATGACGCTACTCTGGTGCTTTGAGTTCCCCACGCAATCATAACATGTGTCGCCAGCGACTGTCCCTCTTTGCCGCTCGATGCGAAAACGAAACGACACTACTCCAGCACTTCACTTTCCCCACGCGATCATGACACGTGTCGCCGGCGACTGTCCCTCTTCCCGGTACTCACACCAGGGAGGATGGACATAACCTCGCCAAGAGGCAACTGAGCAGCTTCACTGCTCAGTCTATCTTTAGCAGGCCTCCCACGGCCCCTCCAGCGCTAAGGATCTAAGCCCTCACCGAGAGGCAGCCGATCGGCTACCCTGCTCGGCTATCCCTGGCTGGTAGCTTCCCTACCCCCAACAACACCAGGGATCAAAGCCCTCGCCAAGAGGCAACCGAGCAGCTTCACTGCTTGGTCCATCCTTAGTAGGCCACTTACGGCCCCTCCCGTGCCAAGGATCTAAGCCCTCACTAAGAGGCAGCCCAGCAGCTACCCTGCTCGGTTATCCCTAGCTGGTAGCATCCCTATCCCAACAATGCCAGGGATCAAGCCCTCGCCAAGAGGCAACCGAGCAGCTTCACTGCTTGGTCCATCTTAGCAGGCCTCCCACGGCCCCTCCAGCGCTAAGGATCTAAGCCCTCACTAAGAGGCAGCCGAGCGGCTGCCCTGCTCGGCTATCCCTGGCTGGTAGCTCTCCTACCCCACAACGCCAGGGATCAAAGCCCTCATAAAGAGGCAGCCGAGCGGCTACCCCGCTCGGCTATTCCTGGCTGGTAGCTCCCCTATCCCACAACGCCAGGGATCAAAACCCTCACTAAGAGGCAGCCCAGCAGCTACCCTGCTCGGCTATCCCTGGCTGGTAGTTCCCTACCACACAACGCCAGGGATCAAAGCCCTCGCCAAGAGGTAACTGAGCAGCTTCACTGCTTGGTCCATCCTTAGTAGGCTACTTACGGCCCCTCCCGTGCTAAGGATCTAAGCCCTCACTAAGAGACAGCCCAACAGCTACCCTGCTCGGCTATCCCTGGCTGGTAGTTTCCCTACCCCAATAACGCCAGGGATCAAAGCCTTCGCCAAGAGGCAACTGAGCAGCTTCACTGCTCAGTCTATCCTTAGTAGGCCTCCTACGGCGCCTCCAACGCTAAGGATCTAAGCCCTCACTAAGAGGCAGCCGAGCGGTTACCCTGCTCGGCTATCCCTGGCTGGTAGCTCCCCTACCCCACAACGCTAGGGATCAAAGCCCTCACCAAGAGGCAGCCGATCGGCTATCCTGCTCGGCTATCCCTGGCCGGTAGCTCCCCTACCTCACAACGCCAGGGATCAAAGCCCTCACCGAGAGGCAGCCGAGCGGCTCCCTGCTCGGCTATCCCTGGCCGGTAGATCCCCTACCCCACAACACCGGGGATCAAAGCCCTCACCAAGAGGCAGCCGAGCGACTACCCTGCTCGGCTATCCCTGGCCGGTAGATCCCCTACTCCACAACGCCAGGGATCGAAGCCCTCGCCAAGAGGCACCGGGCAGCAACCCTGTTCGACCATCCTTAAGGATCAAAAGCCCTCGCCAAGAAGCACCGGGCAGTAACCCTGCTCGGCCCATCCTTAGTAGTCCACTTACGGCCCCTCCCGCGCTAAGGATCAAAAGCCTTCGCAAGAGGCAACCGGGCCCGCCCTTGCTTGGTTATCCCTGGCTGGTAGCTCCCTACCCTCAACACACCAGGGATCAAAGCCCTCGCCAAGAGGCACCAGGCAGCAACCCTGCCTGACCCGTCCTTAAGCATCAAAAGCCCTCACAAGAGGCAGCCGGGCCCACCCTTGCTCGGTTATCCCTGGCTGGTAGCTCCCTACCCCAACACAACAGGGATAAAAGCCCTCGCCAAGAGGCACCGGGCAGCAGCCCTGCTTGGCCCCGTCTTTAGTAGGCCACTTACGGCCCCTCCCGCGCTAAAGATCAAAAGCCCTCGCAAGAGGCAGCCAGGCCCGCCCTTGCTCGGTTATCCCTGCCTGGTAGCTCCCTACCCCAACACACCAGGGATCAAAGCCCTCGCCAAGAGGCACCGGGAAGCAACCCTACTCGGCCTCGTCCTTAGCAGGCCACTTACAGCCCTTCCCGCGCTAAGGATCAAAAGCCCTCGCAAGAAGCCGCCAGGCCCGCCCTTGCTCGACTATCCCTGGCTAGTAGATCCCTAACCCAACACGCCAGGGATTAAATCCCTCGCCAAGAGGCAATCGAGCAGCTTCACTGCTCGGACCATCCTTATCAGGCCTTGCACGGCCTACCCAACGCTAAGGATTGAAGCCCTCACCAAGAGGCAGCCGAGCGGCTACCCTGCTCGGCTATCCCCGGTTGGTAATTCACTACTCCACAATGTCAGGGATCTAAGCCCTCGCCAAGAGGAAAATGAGCAGCTTCACTACTCGGCCCATCCCTAGCAGGCCTTGTACGGCCCTTACAACGCCAGGGATCGAAACACTCGCCAAGAGGCACCGGGCAGATTCACTGCTCGGTCCATCCTTAGCAGGTCTCTCTGAGCCTTCCACGCTAAGGAACATGACCTCACTAGGAGGCATCCGGTCTATCTACGTCTGCACGATCTCCACCTCGACTTCGGGGCCATGGAGATACTGTCTTTCCGTCGGTCTTTGCACACTTGGCAAATGAATAGATTCAACTCGACGTGTAATCGCTAGACGAAGAACCGACACAACACAAAGGTAGTACTGTGCAAATACAAGTGTTTCCGACAAAGGAAAATACGCGTGCAAATATGACTGCAAAAAGGCTTTATTCACAAAGTCAAAGCTTTTACAAGAGTATTGTGGGCTCCCCAGCCTTACAAAATTCCCGGAGGCCTACAAAATTCCCGATGCAACAAAAGGAAAGAAACAAGAAGACAAGGGGCTTCAGGCCTCAAGGCCAGGCGCAACCCCAGGAAGCTCAGCACCTACCATGGCTCGAGCGGCGTCTGGGAGCTCAGCTCCCATCACATCAGCCTCGGCGTCGCCCTCGCTGGGAATCTCTTCCCCGGCTTCGCCCCCTGGGTCGTCCCCCTGCTCATCATCCCCGCGAGGATATTCGGCTCGGAGCTCTTCGTCAGCGAACTCTGGCATCCGAGCATTGACGGCGTCGAGGGCCTCGTGCCAGATGGCGGTAGTGGCCGAGGCTAGGACGGTGTAAAAATCTTCCGACTTCTTGTAGTTCTCCACCGCTTTCGCCGCTCTGAGATCGGCTCGCTTCGTCCCCTCTACCGCCGCCTCCAGCTCCTTCCGGAGGGTGCTCGCCGACTTCTTCATTGTGCCGACGAGCACCTTGGAGTCCTGAAGCTTGGCTTCGGCGGCCGGGGCGGCCTCGCGGTACCGGGCAACCTCTTGCTTCACGGCCGCCACCTCTTGCTTCCCGGCCGCCATCTCGCCCTCCAGGGCAGCGACCCTCACCATCGCCGCCTCCAGCTCCAGCTTTGAGCTCTCCTCCAGCGAGGAGAGCTCGCCCGCGGCTCGTATCGCCAGGGCAATTTCCTATTCCTCCATGTGGACGACGAGGGCGACGTGCTGGAGGACCTGAAGAAATCAGAAGGGGGTCAGAAAGGAAAGGGGGGCACCGAATCTCGCGAATGATAAGACGCTGGGTGAAAAATCAAGCCAGGTGTGAGCACTAACCTGTACGGCCTCTTGGGCGATGACTGCCATTTGCACCTTGAGAGTCCCCCGAGGGACTTTGCCCCCGGCCGACCTCTCCATGTCAGACAGCAAGCTGTCAGTGACAGAGAGCCCCGAGGGCACTCAAAGCGGAGATCCCCTTCGTCCACCAAGATCGGGAAGGCCGGGGTCCGCGGAACCTTTCGGGGGAACCTCTTGAAAGACGACGGTGGAGAGCCGGTCTCTACCTCCTATGCCTGGGCCTCCTGTCCCCAAACCCGCTTTCGGCTCGGCGCCTGGCTGGGCTCTGGGGCACGGCCCGCACTCGAACGCTGGGACGGGACGGCTGCCGGAGGAACCGGGACAGACGTCGGACGGGAAGAGCTGGCACCTCCAGCATTCGATCCCTTCTTCGGCTTGCGCATGGCCGCTCGGAGGTGGCTCAAGTCCATGGGTTCTGCACAAGACAAGATACAATGGAATCAGCAACACAAACAAAAATGAAAATAAACGCAAGCTCCTAACTTACCGACGAACTGGGCGGGGCTGAGCCCAGCCCAACTAAGAGCCCTCTCAGAAAGCAGCACGTCGGCCCGGGGAATGGGCTCCCACTCCGCCACTCTCACAGCGTCGGGATCATTGGACGGACTTCCCCGCCAGCACCTATCCCTAGACCACTGGGTGGGCATGGGCCGGTCCTTACCCTCTGGTGGCCCAACAAAGAAAAACTTCTTCTTCCAATCGTGGATGGAAGAAGGCAGGACGATGACTCCTGACTTGGCTGCACACCCCCGTTGTTTCCTAAAAGAGAGATAAACCCATCTCGGGTCGCCCGCGCGGGTGCCGGGGTGACCTTTGTAAATGAGAGAGGGGGCAAGGATGGACAGACTGAAGGGGATCATCTGCAACTTCAAACGGACCAGGAACCCAAGGAGAATCTTCTAGGAGTTCGGCACTAGCTGGCCCGGGGCTAACCCAAAGTAATTTAGCGCTCCAACAAGCTCGGAAGAGAAAGGCAGGCGCATTCCGGCCCAAAAGGCTTCCAGGTACAAGGCAATCTCTTTACCCCGTAGCTGATCTGCCCTCTTTCCTTTCCCGGCCAAACGGAGCGTATAGTCGGAAGGGATATGGAAACGAGCCCGAGCGGCGGCAAGCTCGTCCTCATACCTCACCAAAGACGGCATACCAGGGGCGTCCGCCACCTCCACTCTAGGGACTACCCCAGTCGCACGACCCCGGGAAGAGGATCTGATCCTAACTCCCCGGGAAGACTCAGACTCAGTGGAAGAATCCCTAGAATCTACCCCGACGACATCTACAGACTCATCAAAAGAAGACATCTAACCTGGTGGAGAGAAGTCCTCAGGAGAGAAAACGCAAAGATCCGACCTAAAGAGGAGAGCGCCGAGCTAACAAAACTCAAAACGAGGAAAATATGAAGAGATATGGGCCCTGAAGCGGACCCCACCTCTGTTTATAGCTGCCAGCGTGCATATCCTACGGCGGCAGTTATCTCCCGGCGAAACGGTTCACTGCATTCAACGGCCACGATCGCTCCACCTGCCGCACGCGCATTGGCCGCATCCCATCAGACGCCAGAGGTCTACGGTCTGTCGCGTCGGCCAACCAGCGCCCGATACGTAGGTGTTCTCCACCGAAAGACCGGGAAGACAAACGTCTTGCCTGAATTTGGGGGCGGATGCTATTTGGTTTTATCCGTCTACCTCTCCGAAGATGCTAAGTTGATTTATGGCACCGTGTATCGGAGGTTTAGACAGATGCGGCCGTTGTAGCAGACTTCGTCAGATTCCCCCTCGTTTAAGGGGTTTTTGATTATGGGGACGCTCTTCCCTGCAGGCGCAAGCCCCTGCAGTTAATTACGCTACCGCATCACGGTAACCACTTTCTCCTTCTCCAGATGGTCACTTCGAGTCGTATATGTTTGTTTTATTTTTAGTTGCCCGTGGATTGTATACGGAGACTAATTTATGTTGTCGTCCGTAGGGCGTGGATTAGCCCAAATCCGTATTTTCTTAGATTTGGGTTTGGGTTTGGGTTTAAGGATCGTTAATCTCATTTGAGACTAAGATCAACTTAAACATTTGTTAAGGATAAATTAGTCTAATTTTAGACTAAGATCAACTTAACAGTTTGTTAAGGATACTTTAGTCTAATTTTAGACTAAGATCTACTTAACAGGATATTTAGATCCAACAAAAAAACATTTGGGCTCTATGTTTTAGTTTAGGGACTTTGCGGTCCAGTTTAAAGACGTCATAGTCTGTAAAGTTTAAGAACATCATAGTCCATGAGTTTAATGACCCCACAGTCCATGGTAGTTTAGAGACATCATAGTCTATAAAGTTTAAGAACATCATAGTCCCTGAGTTTAAGAACCCCACAGTCCGTGGAATGTCTGGTTGTCGGGACCCGTCACCTCTCTGAAGACGTTGAAGGATTACAACGATAAATATCATAGGAGTGAAGAGATGTACTCTTGAACCAATATTAGTTGGGAGATCTGTAGTCCAATTTGGGATTAAGATAAAAAATTTATGAGCATATGGGCTCAATTAATCTGAATGAGGAATCTGTGGCCAACTTGGGCTCGGCCTATTCATTTAAAATGTTGAACATTTAGCAATGCTGGGTATTGGTTTGGGTTATGACAAACTTTTTGTCTTTTATTGAATGCCGAGCACTCATTATGGCTCCGGGCTTTATCATTTAAAGAACAATTTATGTTCTCTCAGCGCACACGTGAGGAGCACGTGGCGCGCTTGGCGCTATGTGCCAGTCAATGAGCGCAGAGCGCTTCTGTTAAGTAGCGCACACGTGAGGAGCACGTGGCGCTGTGCGCCAGTCAATGAGTACAGAGCGCTTCTGTTAAGTAGCGCACACGTGAGGAGCACGTGGCGCTGTGCGCCAGTCAATGAGCACAGAGCGCTTCTGTTAAGTAGCGCACACGTGAGGAGCACGTGGCGCGCTTGGCGCTGAGCGCCAGTCAATGAGCGCAGAGCGCTTCTGTTTAAATAGCGCGCACGTGAAGAGCACGTAGCGCGCTTGGCGCTGAGCGCCAGTCAATGAGCGCAGAGCGCTTCTGTTTAAATAGCGCACGCGTGAGGAGCACGTGGCGCGCTTAGCGCTGTGCGCCAGACAATGAGCGCGGAACGCTTCTGTTTAAGTAGCGCACACGTGAGGAGCACGTGGCGCGCTTGGCGCTATGCGCCAGACAATGAGCACAAAGCGCTTCTTGTGAAATTTGGAGCGCTAAGGCTCTGCAGCGCTGTGCGCAAGATTTGGAGCGCTGAAGCGCTTCTTTTAATTGGAGCGCTATGCCTCTTTTTAGGTAGCTTCGCGCTCTGAGAATTAAATTCTCTCTTATAAGAGACTTTGTCTCATGGGTCTAAGAACAAAGTTCTTATTTTATAAGAGATGTTTCAATCTCTTACGTTTTTGGTGAAAGGCTTTGTCTTTATGGATCTGTGATCCTAAGAGTATTGAATTATTCTCCCCCTTTTTATAATGAGATATTATGATCTCTTTTGTGAAAGACAATTTGTCTTAAAAATCTATGATCTAGCATAAGAACTAAGTTCTTTTTCTGATGAGATGTTTTTTATCTCTTTGTTTTTTACCTTGAAAAAAGTTCTTCTTCTCAGAGCTTGCTCTTTTCTTTGAAATTTCTCAAAACTGGGGGGGGGGGGGGAGGGGTTCCTCTCTATGAGACTTGAAGTCTTAGGGCCTTTATATAGGGTAGGCTGATTTGTTGAATCGGTTGAAGAGATTTTTTTCTCTAATTGATTTGGGGATTTCCCCACCGTTGGATCTTTGATCCTAGGGCTTTTGATTTACGGAAGGCAGTCTTCTTGTTTTTAACAAGATTGGGAAATCTTTTCCTATACAGAATTTATTCTGTATTTTGGTGATTTTTTAATCACCATTGGATCATTGATCCAACGGTGCTCTGATTTTCAGAACACAATCTTTCTTGTTTGGAAAGATTGTGAGGAATATTTCCTTAACAGAATTTTATTCTGATTAATTGATGATTTTTAATCATGTTCGTTGGATCTTTGATCCAAGAGCCGAGAACATTTCGTTCTATCGCTAGCGCTTACGTGCTTTGCACGTGGTGCGCTGCTTAGAGTGCAACGCTCTTAGCGCTAGCACTCACATGCTTTGCACGTGGTGCACTGTTTAGAGTGCAGCGTTTTTATCACTAGCGCTCACGTGCTTTGCATGTGGTGCGCTGCCTCAGAGTCTTTGACTCTCAGCGTTGGCGCTGCTAGCGCTCTCGTGTTTTGCACGTGAGCGCTGCTTCAGAGTCTTTGACTCTTAGTGCTGACGCTGCTAGCGCTCTCGTGTTTTGCACGTGAGCGCTGCTTCATAGTCTTTGACTCTTAGCGCTGACGCTACTATGAAGCGCTGCTTTATTTCAAATTTCAAAATTTGAATAGAGCTTTGCTCTGATTGGGGAAACAGTGGGCTGTCGCTTCAGCGAAAGTACGTACAATCCGGCGTACCCTCTTTAATGCAAAGATCTCACCCTGATTCGCTGGCATCATCCAGAAAATACAACAGATTACCCGGGTACACGCCCGACGATATCTTCGGAAAGGAGCTCACCTCGGATGGCCCGGCAGACCACTCTCGACCCGACCCGTCAGCTGGTCGAGACAAGAGTGGGGGGCTAATGATGATGATCAATATCGGTGATCTCTCAGATCATGACACGTGGCAGATGACGTGTCCCAGAGCATGCAAGAAAGGACCTATAGTGGCCGACCAGACCACTCCTGTGCCCCTGCACAATTGGCCTCCTCGGCCTCACAGCTCGTCTCTGGGCTACCGCGGAACTAAGATACCTCGGCTCTCCCGCTCGTCCGCGAGCTCTCCCGCCGAGGTCATGTTCCTCGGTCTCATCGACCGACCAACGGCACCGCTCACAGGCGCAACCGCCATCCCGCGAATCTCGTCATGCGCGAGATATCCTCCGGCCACATCCCACGTTCCACGCCATCACGATCCCCCATTAACGAGCCTGTCTCGCCATTAATGGAAGATCCCGCTCATACGTCGGGAGCGTAACGATAGGCGTAATTCTCGCACCTGCCCTACCTGCTGCCACCGCTATATAAACCCCTTCTTCAGACGGTTCAAGTAAGCCATTTTTAACTCCATTAAGCCGTTACTCTGCTCGGATTTCCTCTCTAACTTCACCGTCGGGGGGTCCTTGGTGGTACAACCACCCTGGGACTTCCTTGCAGGTAGCTCGGCCCAACCAACCTCAAACCCATTGAGATCCACATGCTTCAGGAGCCTGCCTCCAGATCCAATATCAGCCATCCACCGCCACCATCAGCAGATCAACGGGAGGTAACATCTTGGCGTGATCCAGATCGCGTCGGATACCTTTTTTTTGTGCATAATATTTGTCACGAGAGAGATGTAGTTGTAACCAATATATACAAACTAGTAGGGGATTGTTGATAGTTTGAATCTATTGGCAGCATTTGTATGTGGGAAATAGTTTCACATTGGATGGAAAGACGAATGTCCAAGCTTTTATAATAATTCCCAATCGTTAACTAATATCTTGAATAAAGTAGGTTATGAGTCAAATGGACCTAATTTCTAGTGGGCTTATAATATTTATTTATTATTGTATTTGATAGGGCACTTGGGGCATCTTGGATTTTGACTTGATAATAGAGTTTGTCTTTTTTTATTTTATTTTGAATTTAGAAGTTGTCTGAAAACTGTCTGCTATAGTTTTGTTGTTTGAACGGCCACAACCGCCCAAAAAGTTGTGTTTGTTCAACTCTATAAATTAAGTTTTTCTCTTCACAGATTTTGCATCCTCTTCTCATTATCTTCTAAAAGAGTTTCATGGTCTTTGTTGTATCTTGGGAGTGATTGTCTTCTGCTATACTTCCATTGTGTGGACAATATCACTTTTCGGAAAGTGTATCATACATGTCTCAAAACTTTTAATTCCGTCTTAACCAAACTACATATCTAACAGTTATGACGTTTTCATTTCTCATATATGTATATATATGTACACACACGTGTTCGAGTTTGTCTGTGCGGTAACCTGCTACTATTAAAGAATGAATAATGTGTAATGCATATAATTAATTTAATTGCTGTGCATATATTTTTCCCAAAAAAATGTATCGCGAGGTAAACGTGTATGATAAATTCCATTGCAAAAAAATGTCTTGTCGTAGCTGCTCTCACACGCTATGAAGCTAAACCCCATTTCTCAAACCTTCTTTCAAAAATCCCAAATTTTGGGTTTAGGGTTTTAGATCCAAATCTCGCCGCCTCTCATCGCCATGGCGCTCTCAGCTTCAATTTCGCAATTTCGTCGAATCCTGAGAGTCTCCTCCTCCTCCTCCTCCTCTTTATCTTCATCTCTTCTCAAATGGAACTTCCCTTTTTCTCAGAATCGTCGAAGCTCTTCCTTTCCCTTTGATGATGACAAAGACAAGGCCAATCTACCTCCTTTAACCACACCAAAGCTCTTCATCAGCGGTAAGCTCGCTCTAATGTTTATATAGTTCTCAATTTATGCATTGCGGTCTCCATTGTAGTGTACGACTGTGTTGGAAATGTTCTATAGATCACAGCTAATTTGATTTTGTTTGAAATGCTAACAAATATTTATTTTTACGAACTTTATCAGCCAGTGTGCTTAAGCACGTATATAGAAAAACTCAAAATGAGCTGCCTTTTGCGCTGATTGTTTGATTTTTTACAATCGTGAGAAAAAGAGGAAAGATGCTTGCATCATACTTGCATGTCATCCATTCTTAATTCCTTTCGGTGTAAAATTAACCCCCTTTTTAGATGAATATAGTTGAAGTGGATTTGAATTTTCAGGCATTGTCAACCTAGAATTCCGTATTGCGTTTGACTTGACAAAATTAACCCCTTTTTCCTCGCTTGATTTGTTCGATTGCTTATTGCTGTATCGACCGCGAACCTAAAATATTTTGAGTAAAGGCTTTGTTGGTGGTGTGTCTCCATGGTGGGTGGGAATGTGTCGTGGATTATCCCAATTTATCTTTATAATCGATACACAACATAGCAATTGGAGTCGAATTTGGTGGATTGATGACGTCCTTAATAAAAGAACCAGGGCACATTTCCTTACATGACTTGGTGTAGGATTAGGCTTATAGGTGTCTACAATCCAAAACCGAATAGGAATTGACTCAATTAAGCATGCCAATGTTGGTGTTACCTTGTTAAGCATATTTATTAACTCTGCCTTCAATCTAAACCTCATAAGAGAAGTTATTGAGTGCATGGAGATTTTCTTTTGTTATTTTTATGATTAGCCTCTCAATAAGGTCTACAATTTATACCTCGTGGAAAAGATTATTTTTTTTCCAAAAATTAATTTTGGCCCGTGATACTCTCTCTCTCTCTCTCTCTCTCTTCCTTCTAATACAATGAAAATTTCCTAACATCCTATGTGATGTATTTAGCCTTTTTAAATGCTAACCTTGTTCAGAGAGTGCGCGCGCACGCACCCACTCTCCCCCTCTCCACCTTATACAATGAACATTTTTTACATCGTATGTGATGATTTAGCTTTTTTTAATGCTTAACCTTGTTTAAAGAGAGTGTGCACGCATGTCCACACACCATCCCTCTCTTGCTCTCTCTCAATGCTTAAACCTATTTACCCACACCCACACATCTGTGATCTGTTCTGGATTTAATTTCCATCCAAATTGCGGGCAAGGACCTTGTTGGCATCAAAGTAACGTGTATATATCAAAACTTGTTTGATTGCTTACTAGAGATGTACAATTGTTACAGAATAAGTGCACTAGCTTTTTCTATGCATGTCCTATTCCCTATGTGGCGATCCTTTGTTGTCTATGTTTAAGTTTAAATTGGTCATTATTGATACCTTTGAATTGTTACATCATACACACATAAGTATATCCTATGTATGTCCTATTCCCTGAATGATATTTACTATGATTTGGAGGGGAAGGAGCAGAACCAATGAATAAGGTTCTTTCTTGTTATTGTAGGGCAATCAATACTTTTTAGTTTTTACTTTTCAGATACCTTTTGATTCTTTCTTGTTCGTAAAATCATAATCCTAGAAACTATCTACACATTCGACTAAAGAGTTTGCAATAGAGTTAGATGTATTGTTTGATTTTCAAGGGGTCAGTGACTTCTGGTCAAAGAAGGGGTCAATAACCAAATGCTACCACCTAAAGGACTGCAGCATCAACAAATCTTTCAAAAATTGGAGATATTGTGAAGGACAAAGACAACGCATAGCTTATTTTCCCTATATTTTTATGTTCTTGCAACAACCCAGTGCAATCCTACCTGGCTACCTTGTTATGCTGTGGCAGCAAGTTGATGCAGTCTCATCTTTTAGATTGTTCCGACTCCATAATCTTACGTAACAACAATTTGGAGAGGAAGAGGAAGAACTCTCCATAAGTTTGGGCTTTTCACTTACCAGAAGCTTGCATGTGAGGCCATTTGACTACTTCATGGCTGGAGAAAATTTGGGAAGAAGATGCTGATTACATGGCTACTGTGAGAAAAATGAAGCAATTCCCTAGATCAACTCTAACCCTAATTTCAATTCGGTGGTGATTTTTGGGGGGTCAGATGAACAAGAAGGCTTTGGGACATTTATAAAACCCACCTCGATAGTCCTCTGTTAAGACCCTACAGAGTGAAAGAATATTCAAAAAAAGATTCCTTTTGTTTGTTGGTTTGGGGGAGGGAGAAAGCCGAGGTTCTTTTAAGGGTAGCAATGTTTTGTGGGGCTTCTAGTAAATCACCCTTAACTTCAACTGGTATATATAATAACATTGCCTACTTTTGAATTCTGAGCTGCATGACATTTTTCCGATGCCTATTCAAATATGTGTTTTTTAATCCAGTTAATGACCTTAGACACCTTCCAAGCCTCTGCTTTAATAGTTGAATTCACACCAAGATACTCAGCTTGGTTAACTACGTCACCGTTCAGGATTGTTTAGTTGCTTGTGTAATTGGAATTTGTTACTTAATGGAGATCCAATTAACCACATTTCTTTGTATGGTCAGAATGGATTTTCTACTTTATGTTGGAGAAAAGATGCATTTGGTTGATTGGAGTTACAGCACCATAAATTCGTGCCCTTTTTATTTTTGAACAGTTGAAATTGAATAATGTCAGATTTCATGCCGCTCTATTTTCTTTGACCTTTGTCCATCACTTGTTGGAAATTCGAATGAAACTTGCTCTTTCTTAGCCTTGATTCACTCGATCTAGAATCAAATGATTCAAGAACGAGAACGGACGATTGAGCTAAACTAGTTGATATAGAGAAAATTAATTTTCAGCTTTTTCTCATGTCGCTGTATAAAAGATTGTAGCGTCGCTAAATCCTAACTGCAGAATAGAGATGTGACTGGAATCTCTGGCTATTTTCACATTGCAGATTAATATGCATATCATCTATACGACTATATATACTGACTTTTCTGTTATCTTTAAATATTATAGATCCAACTGAACTTTAGTAACATATTTCTGAATTTAAGCTGACTTGAAATCGTTAGATTTTACGTTATCAATTAAACACGTGACGAGGCTTCTCCAAATTTTACTGCCAGTTTCTCTACACCTGACTATTTTTAATTTCATGTCCGTAGGGCTTTCAAGGTTAACCACCGATGAAAAACTAAGAGCTGCATTTGAACCTTTTGGCCAGCTTCTAGACGGTATGTTGGTATTCTAACACATTTTCTAAAGCGTCTTCTTTGCTTCTGTTTTTAATCTTATTGCCACTGCACCACAACCACAAAGTTGCTGTGCGGGTTGAGGGAGATGGTTTTACCCTCTTACCATTCATGGATTTGAGCATGGGCCGAAAACATGGCGATTGGATAATGTTTTTGATTTTTTAAATTCTTTTCTTTTTCTTTAAAGGCTAAAGTGGCTGAAACTAGCAGGAACTTATATAGGTTTTATAAAGAACAACCATGTTTTTTATATATAATTATTAGAAACTACCATATTAAAGCCTGTGCTATTGCACAATTTTGTACGGTGAGGGTAGGAGCAATATATTTAATACCGACACTGTTCTTCCTTTCTGTTTTGTAATTTAGCATCTTTAATTTTTAAATTTTATTTGCAGCGAAAGTTATAACTGATAGATCATCAGGAAGGTCAAAGGGGTTTGGTTTTGTGACATATGCGACCATCACAGACGCGGAAAAGGCATGAGATGGGACGAACGCCAAATTCCTGGACGGTTGGGTTATTTTCGTGGATCCCGCAAAACCCAGAGAGCCGAGACCTCCGCCTCCAACTCAAACGGATTCCTGGGAAAATGGTATCAGGAGTAACAAGACAGTTGGGTGGTGTGGTTGAATTGATTCGATTCGTGGGTTTGATATTTAAATTCATGGATGGTATAGACAATGAAAAATATGAAGAATTCATGGAAAACCTATTTTAAAGGTTGTATTATTTGGATCCTAACATGGAATTTTGGTAATGTTTTCTTTCCTTTATCTCTGAACTCTCTTATACCTGTTTTAAATTTGGTGGCATTCTGTAATGCTTGATTGCTTTTGGTTTGAGTGCAATGCATGCTGTGTTTGTGGATATGGGTTTCCCTATATTTGGATGTGTGTGTTCTACAGTTATTGATTCACATTGTGAATATGTATCAATAATGTATCAAATTTTAAATCTGTTTAAATCTGAATGTGCTGGTCTAGGTTATGAGTTATCTATATTCAATGCCTCTGCCTGAGCATCAACCGCCACGAGTATAGCTTTGTTGGTCATAGCATTTTCTTTTATGGGGAGTGTGCGAGGTCAGGGAAAAGGCTCATGATTAAAATGTTCGGTGCAATTCCTTGTGTGTAAGTGATGTGTGCATGAGTTAGGTTTACGGGCCAGTTTCCCAGAAAAAGGGAAAAAGAAAGAAAGAAGCTAAATCTAAACTCGGGTAGCTATTCGCAAAATAGTTGTCATGATGCCCAAGCTGCCTTTGAACTAATAAGAGCTGCTTTGAGTAGTTTAGTTTACCTTTCTCCCAACTTTACAAGCATGGTGGGATTTATGTGCCTATAGCTGGTTGATGATGGAGCACATGTTCTTGTTTGGCATGTTCGGCAATGGGAGTTAGAGTTAGGGTTTGGATGCCAAACTTTCACAGACTAAAACCGTGACACGTTTGGCCGAACAAAATCAAATTGCGGTTTCAAAAGATTTCCGGGGCTCGGATGTCGGAATCCTTTTTCTGAACTCTATTAACATTGTTTTCATAATCTGTCGCCGAAGGACCCTAGACTTTTTGAGACCCTGCTTTACTAAACCCGGATTTTCATATATGTAAAACCTTGTTTCGCTTAAACCTAAACAAAACCGTGGTTTCAGGGACTTGTTGCCAAAGACCTCGTTGACTATTAGAGCTCAAAGAAGGGTGACGTATAAGCCCACAAAGCCCAGCGGCATCGTAATTATGAAGGAGAGGAGCGGGGGATACACAAAAGACAAGACGGTTACGCCAAGCAAACGCCGCTTGCGATCACTCGCCCCCAAGCCACCGTCAGCGATGACGCGTCGACTACCTATTGGTCAGACGTTGCTTTATTTCCACGGCCCCCTCTCATTAATAATTTTCCAACACACCAGTCTCTCTCTCTAAAAGCGACCTATATTCTCTCAAAAAATTGATCTTTTCTCTCGCTCATCTCAGCTCCCAGCTCCCATCGATTGTCTCTTCGAAAATGGTACCACATCTCCCTTACTTGCCTTTTGCGATCGGTTTCTGTAAGTTTTGATTGATTTGTTAGCTATATTTGAGATCGATTGTATTTTTTTTGATGAAATTTATGGCTGGAGATCGATCAGCATCGGAAAATGCTTGGATGTTAGGGTTTTGATTCTTGATGGTTTGAGGGAATCGTAACTGCGTTTTAGTCGGGGTTCATCGTTAATTAATTGAACGTTACGTTAGGGTTAAGTAATCATGTTCTGTTTTTAGGCGATCGAGAGTAGGTCGGATAGAATTGAAGTTATGGTTGGAGATAGATCGGCCTCGGGATCTTAGCGATTGTGTAATTGATTTCATGGTTCACTGCAAACAAATAATAGCTTGACATCGGATTGATCTCGAAAGTAGATTGTATTGTACATTGTGTTTGGATGGATTCAAAAACTCAATGTATCGTGTGATGTTACTCGACTGCGCCGTTGGTTGTTTCTTGATGAAATTACGCATCGAAATTGATCAACATCACCTAGTTTTATGTTTTCAAATTACTTGCTCTGGTACAAAAATCAATATTTATGTTTTAGAATATACTTTAATTAATTCAACATAAATGTACAATATCAACATTAACCCTATTTTTTTTGAAACATGTGAAGTCTGTTCATTCCCTAATAATCTCAATATGATGGAAATACTCCCTCCGTATCTAATTTCTAGTCCTTTTTCCCTCGAGCACACTTATGGAGAAAAGTATTAACTACTCTTAAATCTGAAATGGCCATAAATGAGAAATTCTTTGTTTAACTCTATAATGATAAATTCATTCTCCCATTTAGGGATTGCTTTGGAACTTCACATACACAGTGGATTGATGTTAGAAATATGGAGTTAATCATGAGATTTAAAGGGACTAGTAATTTGAAAAATAGAAAAGATTAAAAAAAGGACTAGTAAAAGATATGGAGGGAGTATAAAACACTTGTATCTCTTTAATTCTCTTTATTAGTTCCTCTTTTCTTAATTAGGGTGCAATAGGCCAAAATGAGAACTAAATTGAAACGGTGGTAGTTTATGATACTTGTTCCTTTTCTCCTTGGATTATGTGTTCTTTCCCTCTCCATTTAGGTCTTGTCCTGGGTATTTATAATGCGGATCCTGTGCTACAAGCCTACAATTAAGAGATTACGATTGATGCTATGGAGTTATATGGTTTGATTACATAATATAATAGTTTTTATATTCATAATTTACTGCAAGAAGTATTAGGCTATTCTGATGTTTGAAATCTAAACTAGATCAAATTCTATATAGTGATGCTCCAGCGCGTTGCTATAGAAGACCTGCTGTCTTATTAACACGTCCATATAGTTTATCTGACATGCTCCTTTGGTTTCATTCGTCGTAAGTAGTTCACTCTTTCCATTGAAACCAATTTGCGACATTCAATTTCAGGCCAATGCAGCATCAGGGATGGCTGTAAACGATGAGTGTAAGCTGAAATTTTTGGAGCTGAAGGCCAAGAGAACTCATCGATTCATAGTTTATAAGATTGATGAAAAGCTGAAGCAGGTTATCGTGGAGAAGCTTGGTGAACCGACTATGAGCTATGAGGATTTCACTGCCAGCCTTCCTGAGAATGAATGCAGATATGCGATTTATGACTATGATTTTGTCACGGAGGAAAATTGTCAGAAAAGCAAGATATTTTTCATTGCATGGTAAATTTTCCTTTCACATCTTTATTATTTACTTCTCAAGGACGCTGAACATGGATACCAAGGCAACACCATAATTCTTTACGAAGTAGTGCACATGGGCAAAGAGGCATGAGTGTTTGATTTTATTAATATGTTGATTTTATTAATACTAAAATATATAATAGTAAGCACAAGTGCCGATAACTCCGATAAAGGGTGGTACATAATTACATGTATAGATACACCCATGCAAATACACCCACACCACTTGCATACATATTTCTAGTAATATAATGACATGTGATGTGATTTACTCATATAGAATAAAATTACCTTGTGATGTTTTTTTAATAAATATGTATCAGAAATATGCCTAGCTCTTCAATTTTGCATGGAGTGGCATAATGTCTCTCTTTTTTTTTATAGTGAGAACATACATTACAATTTCTTTACTTTTATATATGACATTATTGACTTTCTTTTTAAATAAAATGCAATTTTGATATATTAATTAGAGGACATACACGTGTAAGCATGTAATGAGCATGAAAAAACTGCTTGGGCAGTGTAAAATTAGAAAATATAACTAGGAATTGTCTGAAATAAACATGAGCGGATCATAAATGAGGAAACATTTGACAAGTTTCTGGGACGGCCAAGAAATGTGGGGTTCCGACATGAGTTTGGAGTTACGATAGAGAAGTTCCAGAGTGCTGCTACATAGAACCCGTGCTTTCCCTTTTCATTGCGTTGCAAATTGCTCTTTCATATATCTCGGCTTAAAATATTAGTTTTAGGTGCTCTAGTTGTACATTACAACCGTGTTTTCTTTTCCTCCCTGTATGAAGGTCTCCTGACACCTCGAGGGTGAGAAGCAAGATGCTTTATGCAAGCTCGAAAGATAGGTTCAAGAGAGAGTTGGATGGCATTCAGGTCGAGCTGCAAGCCACGGACCCTACAGAGATAGGCCTTGATGTTATTAGAGGCCGTGCCAATTGAGTACGTCCTCACTTCAGTCTGGTCGCAGCTTTATCGATGTTTATAGTTCCATAGGCCATGACCTGTTCTTATTCTTAACCCTCTGATGTTTGGGGATATGATATCGATTTAATCTGTGGTACTACTCATGTGATGAATCTTATGACATGTGATGGATTATGGGGTAATTAACCGATAGGATATTTACCATTTCATTATTGCTTTGATTTTATTTACTTATATAGTTGTCTATGTCCTCTTCAGTCTTTTATTAGCTTTTTGCAAGACAATCTCAATATATTTGTAAACGATTTGAAGACATAAATGACAATTATAATAACGCTGGCAATAAACGATGTGAACTCATTCGACCCTTGGCTGGCTCGGTCCCATTGATCTCGATCTTCCGATGGAATGCATTTTCAAATGCAATAGTATCTCGGATTCTTTTTAAAGTCGGTCGGTTTTTAAAATTAATTATGAACTGTACAGAGATCTCGATTTCCAGCTAATCCCAGGCTAAGATTTAGTTGTTCTCTTCAGTTTCATTATGCTGTGGCTTCAGTTTGTAATTGGAATAATATTATTTGTCCCTACAACCGGGATACCAAACGAGTTACCCTGAGTAATCAAACCATTACTTTTTGGCAACAGATTTGGTGGGGGTCTTCAGTTCTTTCATGTTTTTGTGTGTACGGAGACGGCATTTGATTGCGTGCTCATCTTGAAAAAACTAATTATTTTGTAATATAATTATTTAATAGTTTTTTATTAATCAATGACAGTAACAGTCTAACTTTAAATCATAAATACTAGAATCAACTTAAGAAGTTGATTTGTTTGCTGCTAAAGAAAATATATAGTTTTGCAATTTCGCCATATAGAGAATTTATAATTATTTGATGAGACCTTCAATCCATGGTGGCGGCATTGGATCACATATGCATCAAACCTGTAAAATTATCTTTAGTTATGAGATTACCGGATCAAACTTATTTTTTAATGGGTAGAGAGATCATTAGAAAGTAAAGGAAAACAAGGGAAAAGAAGTGTTGAAATCTTTGAATACCTTGCATGAAGGGAAAAAAAGAAGCAACATGGACGGTGCCGATCCACGAACAAAAACCAAATCTTCTTAATGAAAGAAAAAAGGGCAAGAATCATAATTATCGAGAGACAATTATACGAAGCTATGGTTGCGCCATGTTTGAGACTGTTTGTGTTAGATTTTTTTCCATTCTCTCTTTTGTTTTTTGGATAAAAATTGTTCATGTTTAGTTCATGTTACTAATGAGCATATTTTTTTATTAGACTTTACTCGTTCATCTTTTTGACGATAAGAGCAGGGCTTGAAGTCCCCTCCCATAGAGATATTAAAACCAATATAAAAGGTTATACATTGTTCAAGTACATATCTAAACAAAACACAACAAGAACTAGCATCCCAACCATCTTCCCACACACTGGAGATAAAAGAAAAAGAAAAAGAAAAGAAGGAAAGAGAGAAGCTGAAGAAACAGAGCAGCATCACACTCAAAGGAGCCTCCAAGCAAATATAAACTCCATTCAATTTTTGCCCCGTCTCCCATAATGATCTCTTGATCTCCAGCTTTGCACCTGAAGCACCAAAAAATATCAGGCATCCCAGGTACAGACTAAAAATAAGGGACCAAAAGGTAATGAGAAAGTGAAAAGGGAGAAGATAAATGCAAAGGCAGCCAAGGAGGAGCAGAAAATAATCCAAAGGGACTGTTGTCTCAAAATAACAAGGTATAGACAGCCTCAGTAAATAATTCTACCAAAGAATCATGTCTAAAAAGGATATTAGTAGATTCATATCAAAAGCAGATTCATAATGAAGTACAAAAACTCAAGAAACACAGGAGACAAACAAAAGAACCGAATGTCCTCAAGATCAACAGATACTAAGCGCAAAGGACACACGTTTCTAACTCAGCTTTCAACCAACTTTAAAATAAGCAGCACAGGAAAAACCACATGAAACCTCATATGAAGATGCATGTCATATTAAAAGATTTGGTCATCTTAAACCCCATAAATATAGTATTTGAAACAAGGATTAAGCTGGAGGACATAACAGAGAGCACTCAAAGATAAAAATATACCAATGGTGTCAAAATCTCATTAGAATTTTTAAAGACCAAACATTTTTCCAAGCTTATTATGGAATTTTATATATACAACCTTTTTCCAGCATTATAAGAAGTTGGTGCCAACCTCGCAGACCCAACCTTTTTCTAGTATAAATAAACTTTGAAGAAACTCTACGGTCATTCCCCCAGCTATATTCCAAAAAAGTAGACGTTTACATTATGAGGAAAGAAACTGTCCCAAAGAAAACAAAAGAATAAATAAGCACCGGCTAAATATTGATGACAAACATCAACCAAAAGACCAAAGGATCCAGATGCCCAAAACAGGAGGTGAAAGAAAAAAAGGCGGGAATAGTGTGTTCCAACACAACACAAACAAAATTAAAGACATCCATAATAAAAATGAGATTGTCTCAAGATTTTATAAAGTAAAGTACAACCAAAGAAAAGCTCAAGATATAACACCAAACCACCAACACTTTTACTCAGGCTCTAGACCAAGTTAATCAAGAGACAACAATCAAGCAGGGGGAAACAGTGACATAGGGGTCATAATTCTTGCTTAAAAGAGGATCAGCATCCCCAATGAAAAGATTCTTGATAACCAGAAAATCATTGCTATGCACAATCAACTTATGAACTTTGCTTTTTGGCAGCACCCACCCAAATCAAGAAGAAGTAAACAACAGTATTAGTAATTTGAGTCGGGGAGCTAGACTTGTTGTCAAAAACTTTCCTATTTCCAGCATTCCAAAGAGCCCCAACAAGTAGCATATATATAACAAAATAGTCCAAAAATGAGAGTTAGCAGCCTTAAAATTGTTATCCTTCAATCATCAGTAAAAGAGGAAGGAATAGTGAAGATACGCAAACTACTAAGAATAGTGTTCCAGACAAGTTAACCAAATAAAAAAAAATTATTTTAAGAGGAACCTGGCTATTCCAAACAATCTTATAACGAGGGAAAGTTTGATTTGTGGCATTCAAAAGATCATAGGCAGATTTCACAGGGTACCTATTATGACTGTCATGAGGCCAAGCAATACTATCACGCACATTATAATCGGAGCACCAATTAGATAAACTGGAAAGGAGTTTCATTAGCTCACATTTATTCACTGCTGAGAGAATCCTTCCAAAAGATGGCTTCCATATCCAAGTCCCATCTTTAAAGTGCCCATGAGAAGAAACTACTGCCTTTTGATTCCATGCCATGGCATAAAGTTTTAAGTTGAGGATATCAGTAGTATTAGCCTTATAAAGAATGATTGTATCATCAGCATACTGAATGGAGGCCACATTTTTAAGATCACCCTTCAAGTTGGGCACAGAAAGTAAGTCACGGTCTCTGGAAATTAACAACATTCTAAGCTAGGACATCGGCTCCAAGGTTGAATAAGAGAGAAGATAGAGGATCCTCCCGCTTAAGCCCCCTTTTGCACTTGCTGATTCTACACAGAGTGCCATTTACCATTACCTGAGAATTAGAAGACTGAAAAATAGCAGAAATCCATTGAATTCATTTAGGTCCAAAACTCCCGACTTGAAGAAAACTAATAATATAATCCCAGTTAATTGAATCAAATGTTTTTGAAAATCAAGCTTGAGCAAAGAAGTTTCAGTTTTGGAACTGCTACAAACATTGACAATTTCATGAGCAATTAAAAAACAATTAAGTGTGGATTTATTTTCCATAAAAGCAAATTATGTATCACAAAGAAGATCAGGCAACCCCCCCTCAAGTCTATTAGCAAGCATTTTTGTAAAAATTTTGAAAATGCCATTAAGCAAACTGACAGGCCTGAAGTCTTTTGTTAGCTTGACAACCTCCACTTTAGGAATAAGAACAATAATAGCATAGTTGATTCTACTTAAATCACAATTGCCTTCATAAAACTCATTGATAACATTAAAAAGCTCATCCTTGATCAAATGCCAAAATTTTTGATAGAAAATCACCAAGTAGCCATCAGGTCCAGGGGCTTTTTCAGCCGCCAAATCAAATTCCGCTTTTTGAATTTCCTCTAAAGAAAAAGGATTATCAAGATGAATACGCTGACTACCATCCCTAACAGGGAAAATTTTATAAAGATTATGTTTAATAGAACAACTGGAGGAGGATCCCATCAGATTTTTGTACTACTTGAAAAATTCCTCATGAATATCAGAGTTGCTATAGGCTTGCCATCAACATTAAGAGCATATATAAAATTGCGATTTCTGTGATAATTTGCAATTTTATGAAAAAGCCAATATTAGAATCACGCTTTTTTAACCAATGGACTCTGGACCTTCGTTTCGAAAAAACTTCCTCTTTGAAGCTAATTTTAGTTGGATCCAATCATGAAAACCATCAATTTGAAACCACATCTTCTCAAATCTTATTTTTTTTTCTCTGAAATTGGAACACATTAGAATCCAACACAATAGGGCAATGATCAGAACAAGAATTGGGCAAAGCATTTTGATTGAAGTGAAAGTTTAAGGAGTCCCAATCATGTGAAAGCAGAATCTATCAAATCTAGCAGAATCATTTCTATTACTCCAGGCAACTTTTCTGCCAGCCCGAGGGAAATCTTGCAAATTCAAATCATCAATAAAGCTCACAAAAGAATCAGTACTTACAAGATGTGTCTCAGACCCAATTCTTTCGTTCAAATTGTAACGACTTTTTTTTTAAAATAAATAGAATTTTGTCGAACTCATTTATGTTTTTGGTTTCACAAAAGAGAATTGTTTTAGAGAAATTGTTTTAAAGAATTTATTTTGAGATGATACTATCCTTATTATTTGTAACCCCGTCCTTATAACCTCCTTTGTAATTTCGAGGACGAAATTGTTTTAAGGATGATAGATTGTAACGACTGCAATTTTCATATATTGATTAAAAGCTCTTTTTATAATTTGTTGGGGTCATTAATTATTTTTAGTATATCTGGTGATGAAAAAGTTTGGAAAAAGATTACTTTGAGCTTAAGTTTTTGTATGGAGTTAAACTCCCAAAAGTTTCTGTATGGAGTTAAACTCCCTTTTATTAAAAAAAAACATTTTTTATGGAGTTAAACTCCAAAAAATTTCATCTGGAGTTAAACTCCCAAAGTTTCTGCATAGAGTTAAACTCCAAAAAAAACATAAAAAAAAAGGAAGAAAGAAGAACAAAAAAAAGAAAAAAAGAAAAAAAAAGAAAAAAAAAGGGTCACGTGAGGAAGGAAGAGGAAGGAAGAGGCTCCCGAACCTCCCACGTGAGGGAGAGTGGGGAGCTCCCACCTAATGGGAGCCTCCCCCTCACATGAGGGAGAGAGAGCTCCCACTCCTTCACGTGAGAGGAAGCAGGCTCCCACAAAATGGGAGCCTCACCGTCATGGGGGAAAAGCTTCCCACTTAGTGGGAGCTCCTCCACGTGAGAGAGAGCAGGGCCCCAAAAGTCTCATTTTTTTAAAAATGGAGTTAAACCCCAAAAGATTTTTTTATGAAGTTAAACTCCAAAAGCATTTGTATGGATTTAAACTCCAAAAGTGATTTTTTTATATGGAGTTGAACTCCCAAACATTTTTAAAATATGGAGTTAAATCCCAAAAGATTTTTTTTATTAGAGTTAAAATCCCAAAAGCATTTGTATGGAGTTAAACTCCAGAAGATTTTTCATGGAGTTAAACTCCTCAAAAGTTTTTGTATGGAGTTAAACTCCAAAAGATTTTTTTTATTGGAGTTAAACTCCTAAAAACATTTGTATGGAGTAAAACTCCAGAAGATTTTTCGTGGGGTTAAACTCCCCAAAAGTTTTTGTATGGAGTTAAACTCCATAACATATTTTTTTTATAGAGTTAAACTCCCAAAAGCATTTGTATGGAGTTATACTCCAAAAGATTTTTTGTAGAGTGACTCTCCAAAAGTTTTTGTATGGAGTTAAACTCCAAAAGATTTTATGTGGAGTTACACCTCCCCAAAAGAATTTTTATTGTGGAGTTAAAACTCAAAAAACATTTGTATGGAGTTAAACTCCAGAAGATTTTTTGTGGAGTTAAACTCTCCAAAAGTTTTTGTATGGAGTTAAACTTCAAAAGATTTTACGTGGAGTTAAAACTCCCCAAAAGTTTTTGTATGGAGTTAAACTCAAAAAGATTTTACGTGGAGTTAAACTTCCCAAAAGAATTTTTATAAACTCAAAAAACAAAACCTTTTTTTAAGAGGAAGAGCTTCTTTCTCTCACGTGAGAGGGAGTGGGAGTCCCCTCTCACATGAGAGGGACCAAGGAGATTTCCCTTTTTAGGAACTTCCCTTCCCCTCACGTGAGGGGAAAGTGGAGGGTGCCCACTGGCTTGGAGTTAAACTCCAAAAGATTATCTCTTTTTTTTGTTATAATTATTATGAAATTAAACTCCAAAAGGGTTTTTAATTATGGAGTTGAACTTCCAAAATAATTTTATTTGGAGTTAAACTCTCAAAAGATTTTTATTTTTAGAAAACCCAAAAGAGAGATCTTGAAGCTCCAAGTTCTATATCTTGGATGATGAAAGGGGACCCCTTTCTCTTTTTCTGAGCCTTGAATCCTCTCAAACTGAGGTCTTTTTTAAGGATGAGTCTCCTTCTCCCTCTTCTCTCTTCTTTTCTTTGGATCTTGGAGGAAGATGATGAGATTTAAATTTCCCTTTTTAAGAGACTTGACAGAAGATTTGAACTCCTCTCCAAAGGCTTTATGGTGAAAAACTTTTTATTCATTTATTTAGAAAACAAGAGTTAAACTCTTAATTTAATTCAAAAAAAAAAGAAAAAAAGGAGGCTGTGAATTTTGAAGGAGGCACAAAACCTTAAGTTGATATGGAAAGAATCTTGTATGTTATCATTCATCATGATGCTTTATATAAGCTTTATATTTTACATATGGCCCATTGGGTTTTTTAAAATGGCACATGTGCCTTTCCCATGCCATGTGCTTTTTTTCTTTTGCACATAAGTCATGAGCTTTTACATAATTTATGTTTTTTGTCCATTTTATTACATTTATTCATAAGAATTACATTAAGCCTATCTATACTCTAACCATTATTCTTTTGGCATAGGGGAGGCCATCCGCGGGACTCGACTTGGGCATGGGGTCACTTTACCTGGACTTGGGCCCGCTTACCTGGGGTTGACTTTGACTTTGAATTGGTCAATGGAGTGTAATTTTTGACCCCAACAAAAAGTGCCTCCATCAATAAATGCACACCGCGTATATGAGTAGTGTGCATGAAATTGATGGGTCTTGTTTGGCAAAAGTCTGACATTGAGGTGGAGCATCATTCTGGGGGCGGAGCATCATTCCGATGTGCGGAGCATAATTCCATGGTCGGAGCATCATTCCGAAGAGCGGAGTATAATTCCGGGGGTCGGAGCATCATTCGGATTTGCTGAGCATAATTCCGGTATATCCTGAGACGAAGTATAATTCCGGTGCAGGAGTAAATATTCTGAACAAAACATAGTTCCGATGCAGAGGTTGATTCCGGGACGAAATATGATTCCGACATGGAAGGCGGACACTCCGAGGGTAAGCATGATTTCTACACGGGGTATATTCTGAGACGAAACGTGATTTCGACGTAGAGATTGTTGGTTGATTCCGAGGCGGAGCATAATTCCGACAGGGAAGGCAGATACTCCGAGGTGAAGCATGATTTCGACACGGGGTACATTCTGAGACGAAATACGATTCCAACGTTGAGATTGTTGGTTGACGTAATTCCGAGGCGGAGCATAATTCCGACAGGAAGGTTGATACTGCCTTTTTTGCGACTTGGACGGTCGGTGCTCGACGTGTCTCCGAGATGGAGTATCGTTGGTTGACGTTTTCCCGACACAGAGTGTCGCTGGTTGACGTATCCCCGAGACAGAGTGTCGCTGATCGACGTATCCCCGTGGCGGAGTGTCTCTTTGATATTTTCCCGGCACGGAGTGTCCCTGGTCGACGTATCCCTAAGGCGGAGTGTCGCTGGTTGACTTGTCCCTGGCATGGAGTGTCGCTAGGCTACTTGTCCCCGGCACGGAGTGTCTGTTTGACATTTCCTCGGCACGGAGTGTCGCTGGTCGACTTGTCTCCAGCATGGAGTGTCGCTGGTTGACTTGTCCCCGGCACGGAGTGTCTGGTTGACTTGTCCCCGGTACGAAGAGTCGCTGGTTGACTTGTCTACGGTACGTAGTGTCGCTGGTTGATGTTTCCCCGGTACGGAGTATTGCTGGTGCACATTTTCCCTGCACGGAGTGTTGCTGGTTGACTTTTTCCCGGTATGGAGTGTCGCTGGTTGACTTGTCCCTGAAACGGAGTGTCGCTGGTGGACGTTTCCCCGGCATGGAGTGTCTGGTTGACGTTTTTCCGGCACGGAGTGTTGCTGGTCCACTTTTCCCTGTCACAGAGTGTCTAGTCGACTTGTCCCCGGCACGGAGTGTCGCTGGTTTACTTATCCTCAGTACGGAGTGTCGCTGGTTGACTTATCCCCAGCACGGAGTGTCTGGTTGACTTGTCCCCGGCAAGGAGTGTCTGGTTGACTTATCCCCGGCACAGAGTGTCTGGTTGACTTGTCCCCGACACGGAGTGTCGCTGGTTTGACTTGTCCCAGACACGGAGTGTCGCTGGTTGACTTGTCCTCGGCACGGAGTGTCTGTTTGACGTTTTTCTGGTACGGAGTGTCGCTGGTTGACTTGTCCCCGAGGCGGAACTTGATTCCGACGGGGAGGTCGTTGGTCGACTTGATTCCGAAACGGAGCATAATTCCGGCAGGGAAGGCAGATATCCCGAAGCGAAGCATGATTTCGACACGGGGTACATTCTGAGATGAAACATAATTCCGACTCAGATATTGTTGATTTGATTTGATTTGGGAGTTTCTTATCTGTTCAGCGGGGCTTTTGAGCCTGAGACTTGGAATTTGGGTTTTTGTTTGGCGTCAGCATCGCTACACTGGAATATGGTATCACGAGCGAACCATCATTTGCCATGAAGAACATAGGATTTGGGTTGGCACCAGCATCGCTGCATTGGAATATGGCACCAGAAGCAATCATCGCTTGCCATGAGAGGATTTGGGGATATTGGTTTTGGTTTGGTATCAGCACCGCTTACACTGGAATATGGTACCAGGAGTGAATCATCATTTTCCATGAGGGGATTTCTCTCATTCCTAGTTTAACGACTTAGGGGTCATCTGTTCCCAGTTTAACGACTTAGAGGCCATTTGTTCCCAGTTTAATGACTTAGGGGTCTATTGGATCGAAAGTTTAGAATTTTTGGGGTTGGGATCGGCATCAGCGTTGCTAACACTGGAGCATAAGTGCCAGGAGCAATTCATCATTTGCCTTTTCCTGTTGGGGAGCGATGGCTTAGGAGACAGGCTTAAGTCCCTGTCACCTAAGACTTTTCAATTTTATAAGTCGTAAGGGTCCCATAAAGCATTTTTTCCCTACGAGTCGAAAGGATCTCGTAGGTGTATTTTCTCCTTAGGAGTCGTAGGGACCCCCAAGTGTGTTTTTCCTTTGTGAGTCATAAGGATCACATGAAGGTGTTTTCTTACAAGTTGAGAGGATCTCACAAGGCTTGTTCTCCTCATGTATCGTGAGGATACATGAGTGGGTCTTCCCAAATAGAGCATAATTCCATGGGTGGAGACTGGCTGCGGGACTAGTGATTGCGGTGAGACATGGGTGTGATGAGGGTTATTTGAGCCCGTGGATTGTATACGGTAGTCAATTTAGGGACTGGCCGTAGGGCTGGGAGAATTTTGGGAAATTGGATTTTGGTTGGCGTCTGCATCGCTGCACCGGAATATGGTAGCAGGAGTGACTCATTATTCGCCATTTGGGAATTTGGGGTTTGGATTTTGGTCGGCGTCTTGTTGAGAATTCACCCGCGCGCCCAAACGCGTATGTTTTGGAAACGGGTATGATTTTAAAGAAATGGAATGCGCACGCAAGATCGTTCTCGTTTTAAAATTTATAAACCGTAAGTGCACGGAGCGTTGTAGCAAGCCGGTAGGTACGGGTCGATCCGCATGAAATTGCGTATTAGGTCTTGTTGTTTAAGCTTCAACAAATAACGAATGGTTTGGTTTTGTCACTAAAATAAAGAATACGAAAACAAAGAAAACAAAGAAAGAAGATAAGAAAGAAGTGGTTGCGGCTTTGGCTCGGAAGGTCAAATCGCGATGATTCCTTCGACGTTCACTTGATCATGAGTTGTCCGTCCTTACGTCGATCCCGGCATGAAGCATGACTTGTCAACGCGGTTGCGAAGCATAAATTATCAAATTCCGATATTCGATGCAAAGGCGAAACGTTTCTATTACATTCTCACTTACCATCTTTTTGTCCAGGCATGATGTATCTATACTAAGCACACGGGTTAGCAAGCATACAACATCAATACACATCAATTTGAAAAATAAGAAGTAAAAGTAGGTATTACACTTGCCAAGTAGGTTTGTGAGAGTATATGGTATATGCTTGAATGAAAGGTGTCAAGAAATATAAGCAACATATCATATCTCAACTACCTAGTAAGTTTTACACACCATTGATTCTATGCTTAACCTTGTAAATGGTGATATGAAGGAATAGGATATGAGATAAAGGTTACAAATAACCATCAAAATCATCATATCATATCGAACACTTCCATTTAACAATCTTAAGCTTACAATCAAAATTAAGCACTTTAAACAATCACAAGAGGAGGAGGAGGCAAAACCTTTCATCTCATTTCCTCACCATTACCACAACTAAAGATATTAGTTAAGCATGATAAAAAGAAAAGCAAATAAGAACAAGAAGCAAGTAAACAATGCAAATAACAAAAGCAATATTATTAACACTTGAAGTTGAGGTACAAATCATTGATAACTTGTTCAACCTCCATAATGAAACTCTCAAGAGAAAGCTTCAAGAGGGAAGAAGAAGAAGAGACCAAGTTAAAGCCCACTCACTCTCAATCCTAAACAAAAAACAAAAGAAACTATCAAAATGTATGTATCTATGTGAATATGAGAGAGTATATGAGAGACCCCTTCCCTTGCTCACTGATCTGGCTTTTATAGGCACTAAAAAAGATTAAATAAGTAATAAAAATAAGATGATGTGACTGCAAGAAAGGGACAGAGAAAAGACGGGGACAAATGGGGGCAAGGTGGGCCGGCGAGCTCGGATTATTTGGGGGTGTGGCCAGCCAAAATCCGAGATAAGAAGCTCGTGTTGGTTGTGTGGTCTTGTGTCAACTCCAACATCATCCTGGTGCTGTTTGATTTGTCTAAAATAACCTGATTTGCATTTAGAGATTTGGAGGGAAACTTGAAGCAATATATCACATCATCACTTTTAGCATTTATCACACATGTCCCCTCACTTGCACAAGCCATCATTTGTGTGCCATGGGCAGCCCCACCATGGTCCATGCCAAAGAGCTAGTGTCACACATGTATTGTGTTGGACCAAAAATTGTGTGCACACTTGTTTATTGCAAAAGAGCTCTTTGGATATCGGCCGGTTCTCTGTTCTGATTACAGTGTCGGCTCCCAAATGCTATATCCGTGATATTGAGTGTGTCTTCAGTGTTGTATCAAGAATACCTGTAATCTGTAATTACTGAGCAGACACTGGTTAATAGCACCTATATATAACAAATTAGATAATGAATGAGCGGTATTAAAATGCAGTTTTCTGAGATGAACACGTCTACATCGCTAACACTAGAATGGTACCTGGAGCGACTCATCATTCGCCGTTTTGGAATTTAGGGGTTTGGATTTTGGTTGGCGTCTGCATTGCTAACACTGGAATAGTACCAGGAGCGACTCATCATTCGCCATTTGGGAATTTAGGGGTTTGGATTTTGGTTGGCGTTTGCATCGCTACACTGGAATATGGTACCAGAAGCGACTCATCATCCACCGTCGGGATATTCGGAGATTTGAAATTTTGTTGGCGTCTGCATCGCTAACACTGAAATATGGTTTCAGAGCGACCCATCATTCGCCTTTGAAGGTTTTTTTTACCGCGATTGCTCTATCATTTCAGCTTTTCTCATCGCGAAAGTCGCGATTGCCCTATCATTTCGGCTATTTATTCGTGGCCGCCCCATCATTTCGGCTTTTCTTTTATTTACAAATTTTTTTTACACTCCCAGTTTAACGACTTAGGGGTCGAATGTTCCCAGTTTAATGACGTGGTGGTCAGCTGTTCCCAGTTTAACGACGTGGTGGTCATCTGTGTCTGCTTATTTCAACTCCTCAAACTTTGATCTTGGCGGAGCTGAATTGATGACCATAACTTTGTGGCTTGCCGGTACATCCGGACTGTGAGGTTTTCCTAACCTTGTATTGGTTCTCCGCATAGTCTTTGAAAACATAGCAGTCTTCAATGGTATGACCCACCATTCTATGATACGGACAGTACATGGGATTGCCGGTCATGTTCATTTCATATGGTCTCTTTGGAATAGGCAGTCGCAGACCGTTGTTCAAGGCGTCCTTGAATATTTTGTGGATTTCATCCCTCCTGAAGGAATATACTTTCTTCTTCCAGCCCATTAGAGTAAGTGCCTTTTCCGATCCTGGTCCTCGAGGCCGATCGATTTTTAGTTCGCCTACTACCCACTTACTATGTTCAGTGTATGTATCAGAGGGACTGTGGTTGATCGCGACCGTTTTTCGAAAAGATGTTCCGCTCTTGGGCTGGAGGGGTTATCGGTTGGCTGTTTCAGGGTATCAATCCCTTGCTTAAGAACCGAATTTTGATTTTGCTGCAATTGCAATCGGACAACTTGGGTCATGAGATCTGCCATGACGTTTGCCAGCTCATCGACTTTGGAATGGACCTTGGCCAATTTCTCGTCTCTGTCCTGAAGCTGCTTTTGAAGCCATTGGAATAATAATTGCTCTATAGTTCCGGGTATGATAACCGGGTCATCCTTACTGCCTGAGCTTGATTCCATAGGATTCAAAGGCTCCTTTGGCTTAATGGTCTGAGCGGGTTCTTCATCATTTAGACCGAGCTGATGTTGGGTAGTAATAGCCACATCATCGTCATGGGTAAGAGGCGTAGGAGGAATTGTTCTTCTGGGCTCCACCATGTAGATCGTATGGATTGTGTACCCGTCTACTGCCTCTACATTGGTAATGTTGCTCGTTGGTTTTTTGGCTTGTTGCCTTGGCCCGCTCCTTTCCAAGAAGGGAAGATGATTAAGAGCAACAGATTCCCGAAGGGCTTCGGTCCCCGTTTGTATGAAATTGGTGGTCGCAGCTCGATTGTTCGCTAGCATGCCTTTAGACATTTCTATCTCTCCTGCCTTATATTGCTTTTCGACCCAATCTTTGAAGATGAAACAGTCGTCAATGGCATGACCTATCACTCTGTGATAGGGGCAATATTTGAGGTCGTCGGTCGTATTCGCTTTTTGCGGTCTCTTTAATTCTGGCAATTGTAGACTGTTTCTTAGGGCGTCCTTGAATATCTTGTGGACTTTGTACCTTCTGAAAGAATAGACCTTATCCAGTTTCTCTTTCAGAGGCGATTCTCTTCCCTCTCCCAACATTGGCTTTCGAAGGTGGTTGGCATTAGGCCCGATCATCCCTCGCTTATTTCGGTTAGCCGAAGCGTTGAAAGGTTCAGCATCGTCGGAATTTTCGCATTTGCGATTATCGTCCTTTCGGTTTCTCCATGATCTATTGTTATTTTGGGAATCCGAGGGAGAATCCTGCTTTGAGCGTTCCAACATTTGAACTTTCTTGGTCAGTTCTTGGAACGTCTTGAGACCTGCGGTACATAGAAAAGGATTCATCCAGGTACCGAGATTTCCGATGAGGAGATTGACGGATTGGTCTTGCTCTAACGGCGGTTCACATTTGATAGAGAGATTGCGCCATCGGACTATAAAATCCATGTTGTTTTCGTTGTTCTTTGGCTCGGTTTTTACGAGGTCGGCAATGGTATTCTATCGCTGACACTCATGAACCTTTTCTTGAACATAGATTCTATTTGAGCGAACGTCATGATCGAGTCATCCGGTATGCTTGTATACCAATCGAAAGTAGCATCGGTCAAGCTATCGACGAACCGGCGGAGAAGGAGCGCAACATTTCCCCCAGTGTTCGTGCATGATGCTTTAAATTGGGCAATGTGCCGGTTCGCATTTCCCGTCCCTTCGAACCTTTCAAATTTGGGGACGACATAACCAGTAGGAAACTCCACAAGATCGTACCGAGCAGGGTATGGTTTCCCGCTACTGCTGATATCTTTTTGCTCTCCGGGTTCGGCTACCAATGTTTCGACTTTGTTGCCGACCAAATCCATGATTTGATCTTGCGTTAGCGGGTTTCCGTCATCGGTAGTCAAGACATTTCCCGAGATAGGATGCGGCCGACTTTCATGCGGTTCGCCCACCTTTGGATTTGAGGGAATATGCGTTGGCTGCCTCGGGACACATTTTTCCGGTTCATGAGTAGAGCCCTGCGCTTGATTGGGAGAGGCAACTTGGGCCATGAGCTGTAAGACGACGTTTGTCAAGTCGTCAATCTTCGAGTAAAGCTTGGATCCTCCTTATCTTTGTTTTTGAGCTGCTTCTGGAGCTCTTGGAGAAGTTGCTGCTCTACAATCTTGGGACGGAAGATTGGCCCCTCTTCACTTTCCGAGCCCGACTCCTCATGAACTGAAGGATCTCTCTGCTTATCAGCCTCACTGGAAATGGTCTCATCACCTTCCAGAGGAGGCTGGTCTTAGAAATTGGCAGCCACATTTGCACTAGATTGGATTTGAGATGTGGCCCCGTCTTTGCTCTTGCTGCGTGTGCCCACCATGTAGACAGTGTGGACCACATATCCAGCCGTCTCTTTATCTTTGGCGGTTGATTTTTCGGACCATCATCACGGCCCTTCCTCTTCTGGAATGGACAGGCGACTGAAGACGGTTGGCCCAACCGGGTCCTTGGGTGGCGCTGCCCGGATCACAGCTGTCTTGATCCTTACGGTCATGGCATTCTTCTGAACCAATTTCAGCGGTTCAAAAGAGTTAGCGAGTTTCACAGCCGATTCGACTGTTGTTGCGAGATAACCCTATTCTTGGAACCTTATGAAGTTCAGCCTAGTATGAACCCTGACCCTTTTGTTGACTCTGTATCTGAGCCTTTTCTGTCTTAGCTTCTCGATTTTGAGGGCTTGACGGGCATCTGTTATCCAGGAAGCCATCGTGAGTCGATTGACAGGGAGCTTAGAGAAGATACCCGATCGAGCAGTTGTCAGGGGCACTTGCTGGAGCTTGCTCGAGACGCCTTATTGCTTTATTGGTGTTGATGACCTTGCCCCTAGCTGGATCCAAGGAAAGTCGTTCAAATACCGACTTGCATTTGGGTAGTGGTGCCCTTGAGATCACCACATTTGGCCTCCTGCATTTCGAGGCCGGTTTGTCTGTTACCGGAGCTTGAGGAGCTACGATAGTGTTAGCTGGCATGAACAAAATACAGCCGAACTGTAGCAGCGGCTTCTCCCACCGTCGTTCGAGACTGGCCGGGAGGACCGTCCGGACGTCCATCTTCATCGTGTAGGAGATGAGAGCTGTGTTGAGAGCTAAGCTTGTCCTTGGGGACATTTTGTTGCGTCCAAAAATTGCATTTGGAAACTGTTAACCTACACAAAGAAATATGATTTTAGTACAGGAAATCGATGTATACGTTGATTGAGTTCGTATGAATGTTTAACCCAAAATATGGGAGGAGAGAAAAGGTCCCACCGGGCGTGCCAGAACCTGTAGGGTGTTTTTCGCCACCCTATTGAGATGAGAATACGCATCGCTTGTCAGGCGTGTACAGATTCCCCCTGTCCAGGATAGGCTGGGTTTATTGATTGTGGGGATCTGAATCTCCGGCAGCCGCGGACTAAGCTGCCATTAATTACCTCTCACTCTGAGAGCGAAGAAACCTCCGATTGACGGGTAAAATAGTTATGCGAACTCAATGTGAACTGTTGGTGTTTGAAAACAATGCAGAAGGGCATGTTTATTTTATTTTATTTATTCTATTTGTGACAAATGATTTTTTTATTATTATTTTTATTCAAAATAAAAAAAAACATTTTTTATGGAGTTAAACTCCAAAAGATTTTATTTGGAGTTAAACTCCAAAAACAAATTTATTTGGAGTTAAACTCCCAAAAGTTTCTGTATGGAATTAAACTCCCTTTTATTCAAAGAAACACTTTTTTTATGGAGTTAAACTCCAAAAACAATTTTATTTAGAGTTAAACTCCCAAAAGTTTCTGTATGGAGTTAAACTCCCTTTTATTCAAAAAAAACATTTTTTTATGGAGTTAAACTCCAAAAAATTTCATTTAGAGTTAAACTCCCAAAGTTTCTGCATGGAGTTAAACTAAAAAAAACATAAAAAAATAGAAAACAAGAAAAGAAAAATATTAAAGAAAAGAAAAGAAAAGGGGGGAAGCCCCCCTCCACTCACGTGAGGAAGGAAGGGGCTCCCACTAAGTGGGAGCCTCCTCTCACGTGAAGGAGAGGAGGCTCCCACTTAGTGGGAGCTCCCTCTCCCTCAGGCTCCCACAAATTGGGAGCCTCCCCTCACGTGAGAGGGAGCAGGTAGGGGGGAAGCTTCCCACTTATTGGAAGCTCCCTCACGTGAGAGGGAGCAGGGCTCCAAAAGACTCATTTTTTTGAAATGGAGTTAAACTCTAAAAGATTTTTTTATGGAGTTAAGCTCCAAAAGTATTTGTATGGAGTTAAACTTCAAAAAAGATTTTTTTTTATATGGAGTTGAATTCCTAAAGATTTTTAAAATATGGAGTTAAACTCCAAAAGATTTTTTTTTATTGGAGTTAAACTCCCAAAAGCATTTGTATGGAGTTAAACTCCAAAAGATTTTTCGTGGAGTTTAAACTCCTCAAAAGTTTTTGTATGGAGTTAAACTCCAGAAGATTTTTTTTATTGGAGTTAAACTCTTAAAAGCATTTGTATGGAGTTAAACTCCAGAAGATTTTTCGTGGAGTTAAACTCCCCAAAAGTTTTTGTATGGAGTTGAACTCCAAAACATATTTTTTTTATAGAGTTGAACTCTCAAAAGTATTTGTATGGAGTTAAACTACAGAAGATTTTTCGTAGAGTTAAACTCCCCAAAAGTTTTTGTATGGAGTTAAGCTCTAAAAGATTTTACGTGGAGTTAAAACTTCCCAAAAGAATTTTTATTGTGGAGTTAAACTCTAAAAACATTTGTATGGAGCTAAACTCCAGAAGATTTTTCGTGGAGTTAAACTCTCCAAAAGTTTTTGTATGGAGTTAAACTTCAAAAGATTTTACGTGGAGTTAAACTCCCCATAAGTTTTTACGTGGAGTTAAACTCTAAAAGATTTTACATGGAGTTAAACTCCCCAAAAGAATTTTTATAAACTCCAAAAACAAAATCTTTTTTTAATAGGAAGCTCCCACAGAGTGGGAGCTTCTTTCTCTTATGTGAGAGGGAGTAGGAGTCTCCCCCTCACATGAGAGGGACCAAGGAGCTCTCCCTTTATAGGAGCTTTCCTTCCCCTCACGTGAAGGGAAAGTGGAGGGTGCCCACTGGCTTGGAGTTAAACTCCAAAAGATTATCTCTTTTTTTGTTATAATTATTATGGAGTTAAACTCCAAAAGAGTTTTTAAATATGGAGTTGAACTCCCAAAAATTCTATATGGAGTTGAATTTTCAAAACAATTTTATTTGGAGTTAAACTCCCAAAATAATTTTATTTAGAGTTAAACTCTCAAAAGATTTTTATTTTTAGAAAACCCAAAATAGAGATCTTGAAGCTCCAAGATCTATGTCTTGGATGATGAAAAGGGACCCCTTTCTCTTTTTTTTAGCCCTGAATCTTCTCAAAATGAGGTCTTTTTTAAGGATGGGTCTCCTTCTCGCTCTTCTCTCTTTCTTTCTTTGGATCTTGGGGGGAAGGTGAGGAGATTCAAATCTCTCCTTTTTAGAGACTTGACAGGAGATTTGAACTCCTCTTCAAAGGTTTTATGGTGAAAATCTATTTTTTTTCTTTTAGAAAACAAGAGTTAAACTCTTGATTTAATTCAAAAAAAGAAATGAAGAAAAGAAGGAGCTGTGAACTTTGAAGAAGGAGACACAAAACCCTAAGTTGATATGGAAAGAATCTTGTTTGTTACCATTCATCATGATATCTTATATAGGCTTTACATTTTACATATGTCCCCTTGGGCTTTTCAAAATGGCATGTGTGCCTTTCTCATGTTATGTGCTTTTTTTCTTTTGCACATAGGTTATGAGTTTTTACATAATTTAGGTTTATTGCCCATTTTATTACATTTATTCATACGAATTACATTAAGCCTATCTATGCTCCGACCATTATTCTTTTGGCATGGGGGAGGCCGGCTGCGGGGCTCGACTTGGGCATGGGGTCACTTTACCTGGACTTGGTCCCACTTACCTGGGGTTGACTTTGACTTTGATTTTGACTTGGTCAACAGGGTGTAATTTTTGACCCCAACAGACCGACACGGAAGCTTCAGCAGGGGACCTCGGCCATTTCGAAACGGAGTTTTAGTCACTTAGGTTTACTTAATTAGTTGTCTTTTCCGTTTCTTTTGTATCAGTCTAACTGTAAGGCTTGCTTTATTTCCAGTCTTTCTCTTTATCGATATAATAAACTTAAAAGAGGAACCTTGTAATAAATGTTGGTTTAATGAATAAAACTTAGCTTTTATTTACTTGCTTTTGTATACTCCTGCGTACTATACGCTTAGCGTAATTGTATCAAGTAGAGTATTTTCTTGGTATAGTTACGTTGCGGGTCTCGTCGTGCCTCCACTCCAGTATCTTGGGAAACAGGGCGTGACACAAATTCAAAATAGTATTGAAATCACCAGATAAAATTCAAGGACCATCAAATTATCGCCTAACTGATTTGATTTCCTCGTAACAAACTGATTTACTAGCATTATCATATGGAGTATAAAAAGAAGTAAACATGAAATTCAGGTTATCAGCCAGCAGGTTAAGCACAAGAGAAATTGAGTGACTACCAATCTAAGAATTGATGCAAGAAAACTTTGTTCTATCCATACCAACCAAAATACCCCCATCCTGCCCAATAGCATCCAATTGGAACCAAATTCCAGATGTTTACCAGCCAAAGAGTTTAAAACCCTGTTAAAATAAGAAGAAAGTTTTGACTCTTGATGACCCATTAAATTACACATAGGAAAAAAGATAGTATCCCTAACCTTTTTTTAACAGCATTTCCCAAACTTCTAACATTCCAATTAAGTATTATCATAGAAAAAGGAGAACAACACTGCAAAAGAGTACGGAGTGAACATCATGTGATCTTCCTCCACCTCATTAAGTTTCTAATGTTACTGTTTATCCTCTTTATGGACCTCCAACACTTGAATGTTAAGACAAATGTGAGTTTAAACAAAACAAGTTATTTTTAGTGTATTAAGAGTTGACCAGAAAAACCTGTGTTCGAGACTTCCGGTAGCGCAAGCGCATACCGTTAATTACACCCTTATTGTCACAGGATGCACCTGGACGGGATACTATACTAGCTCATTTAAATCGCATCATTATAGTTTGGGGGTTCGTGTATAGAGTAATTACCAAACTTAGGTCAAGCAAAATAATATATATTTTATTCAAATTTGTATACGAGTTGAATGTAAATACAATGGCATTTGCAAATGAATGTAAAAATTACATAGGACTCTCATTTGAGAATTACATTGAAATACTTAGGGGTATTTTAGTGTCAACTTGGTAAAAATTGATGGACACTGCCCTATGTGGGGGCCACATCACTTCCTTTGAAGTGCAGGTGGGGCACCTTAGGTGGTGTCTACACTACCTCCATTGAGGTAAGGGTATCGTCTTATTTAAAGTATAAATAATATTTCATTTGAAGTATGGATGACATTTCATTTGAAATGCAAGTGGGACACCCTAGATGGGGTCCATACTAGTTAAGCATGAGTGAAACACCCTGGATGGAGTCCACACCACTTCATCTGAAGTATAGATGGGACCCCTAGATGGGGTCCATATATATTTAAGGAAACAGAGATGTTTCCATTTAGGGAAGCCTATATAGGGCCCTCCTGAGGGACCAGAAGGGGGTCTCGAAGTAGTCGAGAGGCCATCTTATGGTCTCCCGAAGGTTTCTTCAATCCATATCAGAAAAACTCTGACATAAAGTTTTCTTAAATGAAAATCGTTTATTTTGAGTTTCCTGCACATACTGAGAATGTATGATATCATTCTCAGTAGTTTGTGCAATATGAACACATGTATTTATGTTCAAGAGTAAAACATGGCGTTTTAGAGCCATGTTCATGAGATGAATGCACTGCATTCATAGGAACATATATGTTTAGCACATTTGATTCATGAATAGGGTTTTCCTATTCATGAAGATCCTGAAAGTATGATTTTCAAGTCTCGGGCCATGAATGGAGGGTTCCATTTGAAAGTGTTTGTCAGCACCACCGCTAGGTTTTAGTAGCATAAAGCATGCTATTTTTAAAATTTTTGGGGTGCTAATTAATACTAAACAAGAATCGAAACTAAATGATTAGGGTTTAACTATGATATAACAAAAACTATACTAAGAGAAAGGTGGCTACAACCTTTGTAGACCGTGTCCTTCTCTTCTCAAACTCCATGTAGTAGTCCACGTGACTCCATTAGGCTCCACTTGAAGTTAGATCGAGCTTCCTTTGCGATCTTCGTGCCGAAAATGATTCACCCGAAGCTCCGCTAATCCAAGCTACATCTTCACTAAACTCTTTAGTGAAGGAAACACATTACACCAAAGCGCTAATCTAGTGTAGGATGGTGAAGTAGGGGTATTGTTTGCTCATTAGGGTTCTCACAAGCTCAAGGGTTCACAACTCATGTGAGGGATTGAGTTTGGAGGTAAAGGTGAAGAAGTTGGAGAGAGCTAGAGAGCAAATGAGCTCAAGTGAGGAAAATAACTCAAGTGAAGAATGCAAGTAAAGAATGACTCTTTTAGCTCACCCATTATTGAAGCATACAATTTTCAATAATTAAAAATTGTAACCATGCTTCAATAGTGCAAGCAAATGAATAAAATAAATGACAAACCCATGCGTGCCCATTCCACAAAAAGTCTCCCCATTTTCCACCTCATTTTTTCTATTTTCTAAAAATAGAAAATCCATGCCATGCTTCATATATATATATATATATAAAGATAAGCAAATAATTAGTGAGCAATAATATTAGTCAATATACAATTATATCAAATATAAATATATATCATAATATTAAATCAACACTTGATTTAATAATCCGGTTATATCACATATAACCGACTAATATCATTTATCTGTATATCACATTATCAAATCAACACTTGATTCAATAATCCGGTTATATCACATATAAACTAACTGATATCAAATAACCGCCAGATTAGAATACGGTATCACATACTCGTATTTAATCAGTCCCCCGCACATATCAGCATATGTGCCCTATTTCGTTTCTCTTGAACTAGAAAACTTCTGTGTGGGATTCTAAAGACTCGTCAATACGCCAGCAGTAGGTAATGATCACATCAGTTACCCACAAGCCGTTAGCGGTACTAGCTGGACATAACGGCTATCCAGATATTAAGCGATTAGAAGATCAACATGTAAGCTTGTCCAAACTCCCATGAAGCCTATAAGTAACACTTACCGTAAAGTCCGGTATATGTCGCATATCGAGTATGGGGGTGGAATCGTTAGACTCCAATAATTTGATAAGTCATGCCGATGTGTGGCCTATAACGGTACAAGAAACTACTGATAACACTTACCGGTAAATCTCATTAACAGCCCTGGCCAGGAACTTCCTGTTATAGCCAATCGAGCATAGCGAAAATCAACTCCCTATACTGGGAGAGACGAAACCTCTCCTATCACTCATTGCCTCCATATGACTCGGGACTGTAACCAAAATCCATCTGTTTGCACGACTCCTTTGAGCAATCAAAGCACAGTGGGAACCACACAAGACTCTATGACGATCCTCGGGTCTACAGACTAACATATACCAGTGTCACCAGAGAACTGCTATCTGACGATAGGTATAGTACCATTTAGGAGTTCTCAACGAGTTCTGTTCAGTGTACCCATTCTCTAATGAGCACCTGTGTACAATCTTTGATGTCAAAAACCAATGGATATGGGATTAACCATCGCCCCATATAGGGTTAAGAAACGTACACACTAGTCTACTCTTGAATATCGATGCTCTGTCTCGATACTCTCTCGACTAGAAACTGTTAAAAGATGTGCTTGTAGACTACATAAGTCCCAGTAGTATGATCTGCATCATAGTCCTGGTAGTCAAGGCAACATCCTAAGGGCTTTATCAACATGTATCAGAGAGACAGTATAATAATACAATTGTACATGTTAAGATAAAGAGCAACCAGATAGCATACTATCATGTCGAGTAAAAAAGTCCTCTATATGTATGTCCAAGCATCCACTATAATATACATCAATGTACAATAATGGTCTCTAGGACATATATATCCCTAACACCAATCATATATGTCTGTTATGGACATGCACCATGGCTTTCAAACTCTTTTGGCTGAGAGCTGGAAACTTGATCCTCGTTTCTCTGATCAGAGAGAAAGACAGAGAAAAGGAGATATAGATTAGGACAGAGAGAAAGAAGAGTGAAGAAATGGGGTTCTCCCATCCCTATATTCTCACCTTCTTCTTCCGCTTCTTGTTCTTTTTCTCAGAACTTTTATCAAAGTTCTAGGGTTTAGATCACAAAGGGTTCGATCTTATCACACTTCGCTTCCCAAAATACGGGACACGGGAGGCGACTAGGCCATCCATGCTCCTACGGTCAGGGAACAATCCTGCCGTAGTCACACTTCGGCTTCTAAAATTACATGGAAATCAGTAAACACAATGCAGAAGTAAAGAAAACACATCAGTAGTTTATTACATCAAATTTCATTATTCATACTTTACAATAGTTCGAAAGAAAAGGAAACTACTAACTAAGTGCGAATACAAGGTTGATTTATGGAAAGCGGTAAAAGTACTGATGGTACGACTGTCTAGATCTCTGCAATCTTGAATGATAGGTCTGACTTCTGAACTGGGTCCTCTCCAAGCTCTGAGCTTGCATACTCAGGTCATCAGAGCGACGCAATAACCATAATATGATAACAATAATGAGGAATGTAATAAAAGTAATAACAGTGGGGACAGTGAATGCAAGTAATCGATATGTCTACAATCAATGCAATGTATGCCCTGTGTTTCTACCGGTCTACAAGTCAAGTTTTGAAATTGAGTTCGCGGAAAGGGGTGATCATGTTTAATGAGGGTCTCATGCGTACCCGAGATTACGGTCCACTGTTGCCCGGGACATAACACTATCAGCCGGACCGCTAAGTTCAAACCTAATATATATAAGAGTCGCTGTTTGAATGATCATCCTCTAAATCGCTAACCACGCTAAATATAAGTTCTTTTCCACTTTGATTTCCCCTTTTCCCCCAGGTTTCACTATCTATAAGTATGGGCTAGTTGTGTACAATTACGCACCAATAACACTGCTTTATTCACTATTCACTGTACTATTCACTATCACGAATCGTTCACTTTTCACTGGCGTACTCGACACAATTAAACCGATACAACTCATGTTCGATAATGCATTATACACTGAGAATTAATAAGGGCGCTCACTATCGCTAAAGATATCACAGAAGGGTAAATATGTGAATTATGCCGCTAAGCAAGTTATATGCAATAAGTCATTACGCGTCTTAAGAAGTAAAAAATTCACATTAAATCGTACAGTCAGAATTAAGCAAAATGATACACAAGGGGTAAAAATTAAACTCAATTAGAAATTCAACGAAATTGGTTTCAAAACAATCGGGTTCTGGGTTTGCGAATTATGGTCATTTCTTTTTAAGTGTTCTCTGCTGGAAATTCAGTTCCTGAACCGAAAGTCCATTTTGTAACGCAGATTTCACCCTGTTGGGATAATAATTAGGCGACACTACATTTGGGTAATATTTAGGTCTATTAATTAGATTTCCAACACATTAGACGGATAGACAATATCCACTGTGTACTGGAAGATATGCACTGTTTAAGATCAGAGTATACGTCCTGTCCCTGCTTGGGACTGTAGTACGTAATGACGATTTAAAATATGATTAAAATAGCTAACGACGGTAAAAACAAATGAAACCACCACCAATGGTTATCTAACAGAATAATCTTCGCAACGGTATAGAGTTCCACATAATATAATTTTCATACAGAATTGTAAAAGCACTTTAATCCAGGTGTTAACAAACAGTACTGCTCTGGACTGCAGTCCAGAGCCACACTCCCAAATAGTTTTCGTCATCGTTTTAAAACAGAAACAAAATATAAATTATAGGGGGTTCTAGGGTGTCGAGTCGGATTTGATACGAGCCTTCGAACACTGCATTCCAGTATGTACTTAATTTACTATGATTTTCACAAGTTACATGTACGGAAAGTTTCAGATTTGGCGGATCTAAATGAGGTTGACATTCTATGGTGTTAAAATCCATGTTTTCAACCTAAATTTGTACGCGTTATCCATTATCATTGAAGTAATCCCGTATCCATAAATTTCGCCATACTAGATTGGGTTTTCGCACAAAATACGTATCGAACACCTAAACTGAGCAGTCGTTTATTGTCGGAATATCTATTATGTCCGTTCAATTCACATGAAAAATAACTTACGAACCTCTGCACGACGTTAACACGAGTCATTGGACTCGATTAATACCCAGGTCCAAATCAATTCAAATTAAATACGGTCTAATACTAATCACGCGGTACTGTCAGATCATATATCGAAATATAAGTATTGTAGCATGGAAGCAAGTCTTGGAAATTTGCCTGATGACGACGATCGGCGACACAACAGCGGTGAACGGTAATGAACGGCACGACATGATGCACGCAAGGGCTAGGTGCGACATGGCAAACTTGACTTCGGCTTGAGCTTGTGCAGTGGCGATAATGACCAAGGCGAAGGGCGTGGTGGTGGTGCCGACGAGGTGTACGGGTGACGTCGGCGAAGCCTCCGGTAACCCAGGGACGTCAAAAGGCCGCCGGCGGCAAAGGAGGAGCTCGGTGGAAGCAGCAACGGTGAGTGGAGGTCGGTGCTTCAGATGAAGAGGGTAGCTGGGGTCTTGACGGCGAGGGTGGTAATTGGGGTTGGGCTCATAGGTATGGGGAAAAGGGAGGTGTCGATGGCGACAAGTTTGATGGAGGAGTTATGGTCGGAGGTGGAGAGTTGGTCGGCGGAGGGGTTGACAGGCAAGGGTTGGGCTTGGGTTCGAGACCGTGGGGTCGCGGAGGCTCGGCGTTCGTCGGCAACGAGGAGGTCTCGGTTGCGTGAGGAGTTCGGTGAAGGAGTTTGCACCAGTGATGGGTGCTCGTTGGGCGTCAGGGAGGTGCGGTTGGTGGAGCTGACGCGGATGGGGCTCACCGGCGGTACTCAAGGGGAGGTGCGGTCGGGGAGATGGAGTCGGTCGTGGTGGTGAGGAGCCGGAGGTGATGGCGGCGACTCCGGTGGGCTCGATGAAGTTTGGAGAAGGTGAGGGAGATCGAAAGAAGAGAGAGAGTGTGTGTGAGAGTGTGATCGAGAGGAGAGAGAGTTAGTGAGAGAGGGAGAGAGAGTGTGTTTTAGAGGGGGAGAGAGAGAGAAAACTTTAAAAAAATTAATTGAAAGAAATAAATAGTATTAATTTGGGTGTTAGCGAAGGATTTATGGGGAATTTAAAAGAGAATAATTTTTTTTTTTGAATTTGAAGGGAAAAGGGAAAGAGAAAGAAACTTTTGGTGGAAAAGAAAGAGGAGAGATTGGGCTATTGTGTTTGGGTCTTGAGAAAAGAGATAGGAAAAAGGAAAGGGAAAAGTGTTTGGGCTTGGGTTAGAAAATAGTCAATAGGGAAAACTAGAGTAGGAAACATAATAGAATTTAAATTAGGAGAAAAATATTATTAAAAATACGGTTAATACGTACACAAGAAAATCGGTTCTTACGGATCTCATTTGGTTGCTCACATGGGGTATTTATACTTCTCTGTGAGTGGGAAATGGTGGCAACTACTCTCTGGATATCAGAGAAAGTTGGGAGGTTGGAAATCCCCCTACTATTTCCTGAAAAATAGATCAAATCTATTCCTGAAAAATAGTGTCGGGATCTCCTTCCACAGGGAGGGGGCATTCCGATGGGGATGCCCCAAATCAACTTAATTTTGAGTTGAGATAACTCAATTTTGAGTTGTATTAAGGGGATCTCCCTAGGCAAAGGGTCTCACCAATGATGGACTTGTTCTCGATCATGTTTTGATCAAAAATTGGATTACTTGGGGGTATTTTTGTAAAAATTCTTATATAAGTATTTTTCACATTTTAAGAGTTAAAATTTTTAACTCCAACCAACAGTTATCACAGCCAATATCTGTGAGCACCCAACAATTCTCCAATTTCTATCATATTATCATTAGAGAAGTTAGATGAATCTTTAGAAATAGAAGAGGTAGACTTTGAAAACTGAAGGCTAGATAGAGTAAATCTTTTCTTAGGCGATGCAACTTAGGGGCATATGAATGAAACCAGGAGGATGAGAAGAAGGGGGATCTGAAAAGCAGAAGGGGGTGGCAGATAAGGGGATGTTCTCAACAACAATGGGTGGCAGGTAAGGGGTGGCAGGTAATCGGATGTCCAGGTTTGTCCCGTGTGTCTTTGGCAGGGATTAGGGTCTCTCTAAATGGAGAAGGGTCCTGAACCTCCACTTGAGGAGAAATGTGATTGGTCAAACTTGTCTCGTTCCCAGGGCAGATGACCGAAACTCCAGAAGAGGAGAAGTATGATCAACACAAGCATGGAATATAGATTGTGTCGTATTGGTCTCAGAAGACACAAAATGATTCTGTGTAGATGGGGTGGTTTTAACTTTCAGGCCAAATTATCATTAATAGATTGAAAATTATACAAAGAAACTCGCATGATAGTAACAATTATAATTATCGGTAAATCTTACATAATATGCCAAAATTTATTATGAAATGATTCTCACCCAAAGAGCAACGAAACGAAATACATTTTACTTGTATCTAATTTATGATGACAACATCGACTGCTAGAATTGTTTTATTTATATTATAAATAATTCATAATGCGTTTTGAGTCGTTTAAGTGAGGTTTTTTTAGGAGTTTAGGTAGGGTTGCTAAATGAACCGAGATTTAGTTGTCCATGTTCGTCCGATTATATATACGAGCTTAAAAAAATTTCCAAGCCCGACTTGTTATTGTATCGAATGAGTCTGAACAAGTTCTCATCCCGCCTCAAGCTTTTCCATTCTTATTTAAATTCTAAAAAACTAGTAACAAATAGTTACAAGTTATATTAAAAAATAGGATCAATGGTCAAAAAAACCCAAGCATTTTTTTCTCTGCTAACGAAACCCGCTGGCCTCGAGGCACATGTCAAAACCCTCCTGAGTCAAGAAACCCTTTACTTATGATTTCTAGTAGTTGCATGCTATATCTGATTTCTTGCGATATTTAAGCAGATGTCTGTGATATCTAAACCGTTTTCTACGATCTCTAAATAATTTGTATGAGTTGGTTAGATATAGCATATTACTATATAGATACAACAGGAAAAATTTTCAGGAGGTTTTAACTACCCTTTCAAGACCAGGGAGATTTTTGACAGTGAGAAAAAATGCTTGGGGTTTTTGACAATTTATCCTAGAATATATATATAGAGAACAATGGAGGAAAGATACCATAGCAGGGTATTTCCTTCTATCGTGTCGAAAAAATACACCTTCCCTCATTTTTCCGTCGATCAGCACCAACCATCTTCATCGTTATCATCTAAGATATGGGTACACCAAATTTCATGTGATTCTACAACCATTTCACCGTTGATTTAACAATGTAAAAAGTTCTATTGTTGGTAAACCGTTAATTTTGAACCCACTAAATCAACGGTGAAAAAGTTGTAGAATCACATGATATTTGGTGTATCCACATCTTAGATGATAACGATGAAGATGGTGGGTGCCGATCGTCGGAAAAAATAAAGGAGAGTGTGTTTTTTCGACGCCGTAGGAGGAAATTCCCACCTATGGCCTCTTTCCTCCATTAACCTCATATATATATATATATATATATATATATATATATATATGAGGTTAATGGAGGAAAGAGGCCATAGGTGGGAATTTCCTCCTACGGCGTCGAAAAAACACACTCTTCATCGTGTTTTCCGACGATCGGAATACATCATCTTCATCGTTATCATCTAAGATGTAGGTATACCAAATTTCATGTGATTCTACAACTTTTTCACTGTTGATTTAGCAATGTAAAAAGTTCTATTGTCGGCAAACCGTTAATTTTGAACCACTAATTCAACGGTGAAAAGGTTGTAGAATCACATGAAATTTGGTGTACCGATATCTTAAATGATAACAATGAAGATGATGCATTCCGATCATCGAGGGTGCGTTTTTTCGACGCCATAGGAGGAAATTCTCTCATATGGCATCTTTACTCCATTATTCTCACACACACAAGATAAAGCAAAATCTTATCTTGATAAATCAACAAGTAAAAAATATGGGGGTTATAACTAGATGAACTCAGTTTGAAGCTTAATTAAACCACACTTGTCTAAACTTAAAGCTATTACCTGCTAGTATTTTGGCCGTTATTAAGTGTAATTAGAAAAAGATTCCTACGGAGTTAGTTACCGAAAGATTTGTGGAGTAATTTATTGGAAGAGGGGCAGTTACAAATTGAGATTGGATTTTATATATTTTTTCAATGAGTTTCTTTTGTAAATTAGATAACCAAAACTCCAAATCAATTTTAAAATTGAAGAGTATCTTCTCTAGCATTATAACGGTAGAGACCTATATTCATATATGTTGTAACATGTTAACGTTTATCTAAATATTTACTGCTAGCCAACTCTCAAGTTGACATAAACAAGCTAATAAATCTGATATAAACTTAAAATTATTAGTTATTTTATTATTGCTACAAGATACTATAAATCATAACCTATTTGAGTCGAAACTTGCCTCAAACAAGCCGAGCTTGAACAAGAGCCGAGCTCGAACATGCTATTTTCAAATCCGTCTATTTATTTTATGGAGCTTCAAGTTAAGTTCAACCTCAACTTGTTTAATCATCAGACGAGCTTGAATGAGCTTTTATCAGCCGATCCGAGCCGAGCTTTTTTTTAACAACTCAAAGTCTATGTGCAATAGAACAGAATGGAAAAAAGTTCTCTACAAGTCTCTTGCAAATCGATGTGCAAATTTTTTTACACACTTTTTCTTTCCTTACATGAATCTCAAAATCCATCCAAAGTCTAGAAAGGGGCCTGCAGAGAAATTTCTTTACATGCCTTTGGCGAGAAATTTTTCCGAATAGAATGGGGGGTGGGGGTGGGGGGTGGGGGGTGGGCATGGGGAATGGGGGGTGGTGAATCACTTGGGGGATAAGAAGATAAACTAAGGGGTTTTTGTGTAATTTACCCAAATATTTAACTAGCAGTCAGCTCCGCCCCCATCTCTCTCGCTCACTATACACACATCTTTTGCTTTTCTTTTGGCTTCTCGTCTTTTTTCTTCAGCCTCTGAAATTGGATACCCTTTCTCTTCCTCCAAAGCCCTATATTTTCTTTCTCCAAAATAATAATATTATATTTTCTTTCTCTTCTCACATCGCTTCCGATCGTCTCTACGACCATGGTATGATCTCTCTCCTTTCTCACTCAGGGTTTTCGATCTCTATATATATTTTATTTTTGGGTTTTTTTCCTACTTGATTTCTTGTCGTTTCGATGAAATTGTAGCTGTTCTGATCGATTTTTATTTAGATCGAGATCGAGATCGATTGCGTGTGATTAGGTCGTCCTTGGTGATTGATTGATTGTTAGGGTTTGTATTATTCTCTAATCTTCTTTTTTTAGGTAAGTTTTTTGGGCATTTAGTATCTAGATCTTGTGTTATGATTGAGATCTCGCATGAACTCTTATGGATTGTTGTAAGAGCAAAAATTTCGTAATTAATTCATTTAGTTTTAGATGCAGTTCTCCTTATTTTGATCGATGTTGAGACTGATAGACTCAGTTGCGGCTAAGCGATTTTTATCTTGATGGAATTAAGTTTGGAGTTTGATATGCGTCCGTGATCCTTTCCTTTGGTTATTTGCCAATTTCCTAAGTTTTAGGATATTTTTTGAGTTGTATAATTTTTTGTTAAAGCTAAGAATTATATGTATTTTACTGAAATTGTAGATGGCTTAGTTGACATATTTTCATATACATACTATTTTTTTTTTAATTCATAGTTGTATACCCTTTAAATCGATTTATGTTATGGTGGATTGGTTATGTGATGTGATGATCCCCATCAGTAAAGCTTGAATGCTTATGTTGCTAGATGATCTGAATGTGCCAGCGGCGAATGGTATTTGGTAACTTTTCCCTTGGATCATTTGCTAGGCTCGATGCAAGCAATGTATTGAAATCTAGATCGTATCCTATTTCGCATTGTGTTTTGCTTTTTTATTCTAACAGAATCTTGTTAATAATAGTCTACAATATCATCTGAAATGTTCTTTCATGGTTAAGTTTTAATTGGTTCCATCTGAACCGATTTCATAAATAATTTCAGGCCAACGCAGCATCAGGGATGGCTGTGGCCGATGATTGCAAGCTGAAGTTCTTGGAACTGAAGGCTAAGAGGACTCATCGGTTCATAATTTATAAGATCGATGACAAGCTGAAGCAGGTTACCGTGGAGAAGCTTGGCGAACCCACGATGAGCTATGAGGATTTCACCTCCAACCTTCCCGAGAATGAATGCAGATATGCGATCTATGACTTTGATTTCGTCACCGAGGAGAACTGCCAGAAAAGCAAGATCTTTTTCATTGCTTGGTAAATTTTCCTTTCATACTTTCGTTTCACAAAATTTATGGATAGAGTTGGTAGGACCATAGCCAGATAAAATATTTTATTGAAAAAATGACATAACAATGCGCAAATTAGAGTTATACAAAAACAACATTGTTACAAAATTCTTTACTCGAAAAAAGAAAGGTATTAAAATGAATAAAGAACAAAAGAGACGTTCGACGATGATTTGCTTCTTCAGTTGTCAACAATAACAACAGGAGATAAACATACGGTATTTGTCCAAAGTTCCAGTAACATGTTGATTTTATGGAGGACGGAGAAAAGAAGAAGAATTTTGTCCATGGAGTAATTGTCTAATTCACGTATTCTTAATCATCTAACTTTAATTATTTCCTTGCTTTCTTCTCACCCCCCCCCCCCCCCCCCAAATTTCCGGTTGTATGAAGGTCTCCTGACACCGCGAGGGTGAGAAGCAAGATGCTATATGCGAGCTCTAAGGATCGGTTCAAGAGAGAGTTGGATGGTATTCAAGTTGAGCTGCAGGCAACTGATCCTACAGAGGTGGGCATCGATGTTATCAGAGACCGTGCCAATTGAGGAGCACAGCATCATCAATTCACTTCATTGTGGTTGCTTTAGTGAAGTTTATAGTTCCATGGCTTGTGGTTTCATGTCATATTACATACAATGTTTCTATTCTGGTTGCTTTGTAGTCCTCGCGTGTTATGACTTTCATATGATTTATGAATTTGCGGAACCTATGTTGTAATCTGCGGCATGTTTTCAGCTTGTGGTGTATTTGGTAAGAATTTACTCTGTTAGCTTGCTGGGGATGCTTAACCTCCTCAGTTCTGCTTTCACTATCCGTTTGATTAACTGTGTTCTTAATAAGTTTCAGTATACAACTTTATATGAAGTTATTAACTTTTTGTGGGGAATCCACACATTATGAGGAATACACATTATTAGTAATACGATTTCTAGATGTTGTATTGCAAAGAATATTGCACTGCAGGTTTTAATATGATCATTTTTGGTAATAATATGTGCAATGGTTGTGGACAGCATTATTGGTTATAGCCGCGATGGGAAGGGGCAGTTGTGACAATGGTGGCAGAGAGGGCAAGGACGATTGGCAGTAGAGGTGGCAATGGTGGGCACTCGATCGGGCAGCTGACGTGCGGCGAACAAGCAACTAAATTTGATATTCCAAATGGATGTATCATGTCGTCAATCCAAAAATTGCAATGCAGAACAGAATGTTAGCAATTATGCTGTCGTCCATAGCTAGGGGAAAAACTGCTAGTGTTGCGGCTCCATTTTTATTAGCTGAAGAATAAAGAATATAGTTTTATTTCACTCAAATCAATTGAAAATAGTATTTACATATGAGATAAAAAATGCTACGATCCAGTTTACAACATGATGCAAAGATTGTGGTGATAGTTGTTTTCGAATAGATGATAAAGGGTCGGATTTTATCAATGTATCTGCGTTGGATAAAAAAATCAAAACAGAGGATCAGTGTTCCTCAAAAATTCACATTGCAGGTATAATCGCTCCCCCTTGGACAACCCGAGGAACATCGATCCAACTACACCCAGGAGTCCTCGCAATGCTCTTCTTCCTCATCCCAACCATAAACTTCACCGCTTCATCTGATCTCCCCATTGTAGCATACACATTCGCCAAATGAACATAACTCCCCGAATGCGTCGGATCCAACTCAAGAATCCAATGCGCAATTCTTCTTCCTCTCTCAACATCCCCATGAATCCGACAACCCCCTAAAAGCGCACCCAACACAATAACATTCGGCCCAATCCTCATTGATGAAATCAACTCTTCGGCCTCATCGAGCCTCCCTGCTCGGCTCAATAGATCAACTATTATACCATAGTGCTCGATCGTTGGATTGGCCCCAAACTCTTGGCTCATCATTTTGAAATATACGAGGCCCTCATCAACCAAGCCCGCATGCGTGCAAGCTGATAATAGACCCATAAATGTAATTTCATTCGGTTTAATCCCTCGTTGTAGCATTATATGAAACACATCGATCGCTTCTCTCCAGAGCCCGTGAGTTGCACACCCAGACACTATTATGCTCCAAGAGATCACATCTTTTTCACGCATTTTATCAAACACCCTTCTAGCGTCGCCAATACACCCGCATTTAGCATACATATCGCAAAGAGCATTGCCCAAGAAAAGGGTCAAGCTCATCGATTGAGTCCCCATGTATTTTTCGATCCGCTTCCCTAATTCTAAAGCGCCTGCATGCGCACATGCCGACAACACGCTCACAAGAGTGACCTCATTAGGCCTAACTCGCTTCATGCTCCTAAAAAGCTCCATCGCCTCGTGAAACCTTTTATTCTGCACATACCCCGCGATCATCGCATTCCAACAAACCACATTTCTCTCCGGCATCTCATCGAACAGCTCACGCGCCGATCTCAGATCCCCGAACCTTGCATACCCCGTGATCATCGCGGACCACGAGACCACCGACCGATTGCTCATCCGATCGAAAACCCCTCTCGCAATCCCCAACTGCCCAAAACTAGAATACCCAGCAACGAAAGTGTTATACGTAACAACGTCCCTAACATGCATTTCATCGAACAACCTGCGAGCGGCCTTGACGCGGCCGAACTTAAAGTACATGTCGAGCATCGAGTTGGCGACGAACAAATTGGCGGCATGCCCAAGTTTGAGGACATGGGCATGGACGATCTCCCCGTCTACGCGCAAGCAAAGCCCGGCGCAGGCTTTGGCGACGGAGGTGAAGGTGAACTCATCGGGGACGTGGGTCTTGAGGAGGGAGTTGAAGTGGCGGAGGGCGAGGGAGAAGAGGTGGTTTTGGGAGAGGGACTTGAGGAGGGAGTTGTGGAGGGTGAGGGAGATGGGTTTGGGGAGGAGAGAGGAGAAGGTGAGGAGAGAGAAGGTGGGCTCATGGAGGTTGGAGTAGGAGGAGATGAGGTGGAGGGAGATGAGGCTTGGGTTGAGGGAGATGGTGGAGGTTGTGATGAGGAGGGAGTGGAGTTGTTGGAGTTGTTTGAGGGAGAGGGAGTTGTGACAGCATTTGAGGAGGAGGAGACGAAGCAATGGGTTTTGATTTTGAATTGCCAGGGTTTTTGGATCTTCAAACTAAAAGCTTTGGTTGGGAAATGGCAAAGCTAGGCCACAAAAATAACCGAGGATGGTGACCAGTGAGATTAGTAGTAGGAGGGAAAATTGCTTTATTGACTGTTTGGTTGCAAGATTATGAAATTTGGATTCCAAAATGGTACGGTTGAAAATTTCTGGATTTGGTAATTTGTTGGTTGGTTGGTTTTGGATTTCTAGTATTGGATTTGTAAATTCTTGTAAGTTTTGTTTGGTTGGTGAAAATAAAATGGGATTTGGATTTGAGGATTGTAGAGAGAGATAGATAGAGAGAGGATTATTAAATAAATAAAGTACACGGATCCCATCTAAAAGTACAATGAATAGTGTCAGATTCTTGAAAATCCTTAAAAAAATTTAGGATTCAGGAATCCTTGGTGGATGGTGGGCCCTCCATGAAAAATAAATGAATTCTAAAAATCTAAATCCATCAACATTATCGCAAATCCATAATAATACTGCAACCAAACGGGTCCCTAGTCACTGGATGCATGTGTTTGTGCCTGGTCATAATTGAGGAAGCTGCCCCATAGAAATCCATATAATCCATATTTTTCTAATTACACAGTTGCCCTTTTTTGCCTGGTCATAATTATACGCATCCCCTCAGGGCTTCTGCTCATGCTATTGATGGCTAGATTGTCACATGTTTGATATGGATGAATCATTCAGACCTTTTTCATGGTCTGCCTTTGCTTAAAGTATTGGTTTGGGTCTTTAATCTTCTCTTGAGGAAATAAAACAGTCTCATAACTTAAACTTTGATAAAAATGTTCATGAGAAAATAGATTTAAAACTTCGGCATTTAGAAACATGCACCTGTTGAGATATTAGAGGTTACCAACATGTTTAAAAATTAAACAATTATGGATTACAATGGAGGCGGAGAAGTTTGAAGAGATTGCAGAGATAGTAAAGATGGGAATAAGGGAGTATAAGAAAGTTAGCATGGACAATGAAAATGGGAGTAAAGTAGAAGAAGATAAAATGTGCACTGTTGTATCAAGGTATTTGCCCTAGTTTTAGTTTCGCATTGATACCTTTTAGTTTTTATGAGCTTCCGCAATGGTTTATATGTTTGTGAAGTTTGATATGAAATACATATTAATATATCAAATGGCATTAGGATTTAGTAGCGACCTTGAAGTTGATTATTAAATTTTTTTTTTTACAAAGTTTACAACTTAAGCCTCTTAATCATCGAGAGATGATAGCTCTGCATTCCATTGTTGTAGATATTAAGGTTATTATGTCAAATTTAAAAATAAAATCATTTTACCTACTGATTGAAGGCTTAACTTTTTATATTGCCATAAATTTAACTATTTTCATGCAAAAATACATACCAAAAGGAGCAAGAGAGGAGAGAAACAATTGGGAAAACCATGATCCTCTCTAGAAATTCGTTCGAAATACTGAAAGCATTGATAGTAAAATTAATTGGAGCACCTATTTTTTATTGCAGCGTGATGCTCTCCCACACAACATAAGACTGTTTCGCTTTACAATTAAATGTTCGAATTAAGCGGCTTTTGCACACCTAAATGAATGCTTAGACGCAAGTTTAGACATCATAAAGCAGCTTCACTTTTCACTTAAGCAGGTTGGGCCGTCTAGACGCCCACATGGCTTGCACGGTCTAACACGTCTCAACGGGTGCTTAGGCGGCTTAGTCACTATTAATCATTTGACGTATAGCAAGTATTTTACCCAGCTGATGATACTAATGTAGCACTTTGCTACCTTAAAAGTATTTTAATGTTCGGCAAATTGATAGTATCAAAATGACGATTGAGTAGAAAATTGATAGTATTGATACATTTCATAGTAATTCATAAGAGAGAAAAAAGAAGGGGGGAAAACGGCTTCTCGTCTCATTTCTTAGGAAATAAACAATAGAAAATGGTGAAATGTGATTGTTTTCCTAATTACTTTGTAATTCTGATTCAATAATATCAAACATAAAAAGTGATTTGTAACATAAAATAAATTATACTTCTCTAACACATTTAATATAATTATTACTGAAGTTCTTTCATGACTTCAACTACTAATAGACGACAAATAAACCTTACTGCTGAACATTCTGAACTAGCTTTTCACTAAAATCCCTTGACCGTTTGGCCATGGTTTCTTGGCTGGCCAAATGGCTTGCTTTCGTCTCGTGCAATGGACGAAGTACTTTGCAACCACGCCCTTGAGCTTCGGATGCAAAACGTTGTAGCCGTTCCCTGCAAAAGCATACATTTTTTTAATAGGTAATTGTACGATGCTCAATTCTATTTTCAAAAAACAAATACTTGCAACACTAATTACATATATAACTCAATTGTTGAAATACTAACAGGTGAGACCTATTTGAAAAGTTCACTGATGTTTTTTCATTGTGATGGCTTCTAGATCTATTGATCAATTGTTTTTTTTTTAAAAATATTTCATAGTAGTGATCATAGCTTTCATCTTATATATGATAGGATAGGACAGGGAGGTTGAATTGGTGGTTAAGCCAAAGGTCATATCCAGGTTATATCCAGCCAACGGCACACAGAAGGTTGGGTGATGCTGAAATGGAAGGAGGGATGCAATGGAGCTAGGTTGTTGCTTCTGCAACCTAGACATGCTTAACTTCACCTTAAAAACCCTAATAACAGGGTCACAAAACCCTTCACCAACTGTGAGTCTATCATGCTTAACATGGATTTTTTATTTTTTATTTTTGGAATTCATTTTACAATTTCTAAAGCAGAATGACCATTAATGCTGCAGGCGCATCAGAATATGAGAACAGAGACACTCAGAAGAGTGAAAACGACCAAGGGAAATCTCGATTTCTGCACTGGTTTTCCCATCGCCTACGGACTAGGCATCACTTATTGCTTATGTTGTCTTCATTGTCGCATATTGCAACCGTAACAACTCTAAACTTTCTGTACAGATTTTTTTTAAAAATTACAGAAATAAGCACCTAAACCTAAGTACAACTTATAAATTATTTTGCTTTTCAATAATAAGAAAGTATTTGTAGCTCATTGGTAAAGCCTTGCACTGCTGTGATTTAGCCTCTGTGATCGAATCTTCCCAGCCACATATATTTTTTATTGACTTTTCTTTTAAACTTTTAGAAGCTCAAAGATTTGCATGTGCACTGCACGTATTTACTCTGAAATAAATACACTAAGCGTTTCTAAGCAATATAAATGAAAATGCACAAGAGACAAGATATAATTGAACAATAATTTTATTTATTCACATTCTTTTTACAATACATGAAAAAGTAAATACATGGGATAAAGCGATGTCTAAACAGTGGCATAACAGAAATGAAAAGTACTGAAATGAAATGTGTACAATGAATCTAAAACTCTGGGTCGTAGGCTAGCTGATCTAAGTTCTCGCTGGTGGGCTCGATCTCCTGAGTGTCCAGATCACCTGACAACATTCCAAAGAAGAAAGAGAAGGAATGTCGTCAGCGAACAATCGCTCTGTAAGTCCCAAAGATAAGTGAGAAATAGAATAGACAGAGAGAGAAAGTAGTTTTTAAAGTTGTATTATATGGTTAACGCTGTTGTTTGTAGCTTGGTACAGAAGAATACCAGTGTATACGAGAGGAGTCTCTATATGCCAGAGACTAAGGGGAACATGAGTACAAGGAACCGTTTATGCCACGGTACAACAACAACATGAATTCAGGTTAGGTGTCTTAAGTCTTGCAGTCTCGTGCCACTTCTAATACCTTCCGTACCAATCTACCCCTTAGAAACCCCGCGATGTCTTGATTGTATAGTTGTATTGTATTGTAAACTTTATTGTCTTGTATAGGTGGATGACTTGTCGAAACGATGATATCAGTAAAATGGATGTAACTGGAGAATCATGTAGATGGAAGTATATCCATGGTTCGGTTTAGTCAATACAGATTGAATAGATGGATTCATGGATTCATGTTGAATTGTAGTTCGTACTTGAATCATATTCAAGTCAGATTATAATAATGAGACTCAGTCTGAGTCAGAACAGTTAGAAAAGAAATTAAAATCCTGAATTAGGTTTTGACGTTATCGGTAACCGCTGCTCATGGGCGGCAGGATTTGTGTCTTTTTCAAAGACGATTACCGTGTTGATAACACCGTTTGTTAAGTTGTCTACCCTAAATAGGCAAGCACCCACTTCACCGGCTCCCTGAGGCTCAAGAGATTGATCCCGTTTAAACCTATATTTACTAGGGTCCTTATTGTAATTTATAAAACTTGAAGGGATTTTATGTAAAAATAATTTTGTATAATTTACAAAATACACCTCAAGTATTTAATTATTGTCTTTAGAGTTTTCATAGCTGTAGATTTTATATTTGTGACATTTCTAGTGAATAAACCTATTTTACATAATACATGGTATTTAATTGTAAAGTGTTGGACTTGTATGGAATTTCATGGTATTTTCATGTAAAGTGATTCTTTTGACTTAGAAAAGTTGGAATATTGATATTATAACAAAAATAAATATTTTGATAATACATATATATTTATATATTTATAAAAATATTTTTTTATTTATTATTTTCTAGAAATCTCATTTTCTTAAGATATTTGTATTTTTAAATCTCTCAAGACCGAATGCTCCTTACGGAGGTCTGAATCTCGCACTACTAAACCCGAGAATGTGCGATAATCCGCATCATCCCGAACGAGTTCCCCAAAATGGGTTGTAGCGGCACTTTGCAAAGATTTGTAAAAATACGTAATCTTGTAGAAAACGGTTTTAATAGTAAAAGGTAGTTTTGTGTAAAACGGTATTTCCCGAATCTATATTTCCCAAAAAGGTATTGTGCTATGTTGCATATGAGTGTTGTGAAGAGATAGGTCATTACCTCGTGATCTATCTAAAAATATAGCAAGATTAATGATGTTTTAAAGTCGAAATTATACTATATGGTATTTTACTGAAAAAATACGATAAAAATTGCAATAAGAAATATTTTGCTATGAAACTTGTTCAACATGTTTTGTTAATGATTAATAGTCAATATGTAGGAGTGTAGTATGGTTGTGTTAAGGAAAATTGAACTTTTTAGAGAAAACCGAATCAGAAGTCGGATTAACTCCGCTTCCATCGGGTTTTAGTTTTACAAATTTTTAGAATGGAATAGAGAAGGGGGTGTAAGTCTACGTTACCCGTCCCGGTTCTTTCGGGGTTGCGGAAATGGTGAAAAACGATTTTTTCGGTGAAGGGTAACATGGACTAGAAAGCGGATATTTGCTAAACTAACATCTAGCAACCTAACTAAGAGTTTAACTACTATATTAGGGGTTATACCCAGTCTTGAACTCCTTCTCTTCTTCTCTTTGTAGTGGTCGGATCGGCCTCACCTCGTCGTCTCCTTGTGCCGAAAATGGATCCACCCGAAAGCTTCTACCTTTGGCTCCTTCCTCAATCGAGAGGAAACTAAAATACTTGGCTTGTTAGACCTTGTACTCTAGAGTGAGTAGAGAAGTGTTTTTAGGGTTTTATCTCAATGCTTCATGTTTCTCAACTCATGAGACATGAGAGTCATGAGCAAGAGGAAGAGAGATTGCTTGGATGAGAGAGAGTCAATATGATAGAATGAGAAAGACTTTTTACAACCATTCTCTCAAAAGGAAAAATAATCATGATAACAATAATAATTAAGTATTTTGTGATGGTTCATTTCAATGGCATTATCATTTCATGCATTTAATGCAATTTGTAAACAACAAACAAGCAAAAGTCATACCCATGAAATGATAGCCATGAAATGATGATGGTCAACAAGTCCAAAATAGTCAACCGGTCAACAAAATCAACAAGTCAACAACAGTCAAACTTTCAACTCAACCATGGCACAATAATACTTAACCAATATTATTATTAATCATATTTCTTATTCTCATTAGGGTTTATAAAAAGTCAACAGTCAACAACCCTAATGAGAATCCTCTGCCTCTGTCTCTGTCAACCGTGCATACACACCCGCATCCGCATTCCGAGAAACACAAATACAAACGAGATAAAACCAATTCCAAAACGCATACTAGGATCTGGCTTAAACCAAAGCCCGCTAGTAATAACTGCCCGGACACCAAACGTGCACAAGTGCGTGGATGTGAACGAACCCTATCGCAAAACCATGCGACCTCTACTCTGTTTTGCCCAAAGGCGAATAGCTCTCTATGTGGGACTCTAAAAACTCGACACTACGCTGGCAGTGGGTTTAACCACAGGCCGCAAGCGGTACTAGCCGTACGTAACGGTCCCTAGGTAGATGCCGATAAGAAGACTGATGAGGTGAACCCATCCGAACTCCTACTGAGCCTGAATGTGACAATCTCCGTACAGTCCGGTCTGTTCGTCTGAGAATATCGCATGGCGGGCCTAGGGGGGCGGTAAACGTCAGTCCCCTAATAGTGGTACAAGTCGTGTCGGAGTGTAGCTCAGAACACCCTGAGATAACACTGGAAACCTACCAGTATATCTCGCTTGTCCCGGCCAGAGACTTTGTGTAATGGCTCTCCTAGACACAACGCGATATCAACCTCCAATACCGGGAGAGACGAATCCTGTCTAACCGTCACTGCCTCCAAGTGCTTCGGGACTGCACCCAACTACCACCTGTTTGCACGACTCCTTTGAGCCATGGTAGGGTAGTAATCAAAGTACAGTGGGAACACACTCGAGGCGAAGTGACGGTGTCAAGTCAGCGGATTAAGCTGTACTCATGTCACCTGGGAACTGATAACTGACGATAGGTATAATACCAACCAACAGTTCCCGACGAGTCCTGTCCAGTGTACTCGTAACCTAACGAGCACTCGCATACTATCTCAAGTACGACGTACTGACGGCTGTGGGACAGACCGTCTCCCCTGCTGGGATGAGAAGCGCATACGCTAGTCTGCTCCGGAGTATCGATGCCTTGTCTCAATAGTCCTACGACTAGGGACCTGTATAAGGATGTGCTTGTAGATTACCCAGCCCCCACTAGTGTGACTGCCATCACAACGCTGGTAATCAAGTAAAGATCCTAAGGGCTCTACTAATGTGTATAGGCGATATGCTAAAAGAAACACATGTACACATTAAAGTAGAAACAAACCAAGTAGCATACTACCATTTCGAGCAAGATTGTCTATACAACTGTGAATATCCCAAGTTTCCATCAAGTAATATACAAACTAGTATGATACAGTAATGGCCTCTAGGGCATATACACTAACAATCTCCCACTTGCATTAAGGCCATGTACTGGCGTATCGAAAACCTATCATCTCGATCAACCGCTCGAACTGAGTCTGGGGTAAGGCCTTCGTGAATGGATTTGCAGTGTTATCTTCTGTAGCAACCCTCCGAACCTCGATCTCCCGGCGATCCACGATCTCCCTGATCAGGTGATACCGCCTTAAGATGTGTCTGGACTTCTGATGGGACCTGTGTTCCTTTGCTAAAGCTATAGCCCCGTTGTTGTCACAATACAGAGGTATTGGATCAACAATGGACGGAACCACCTGAAGTTCTTTCAAGAACTTCCTCATCCAGACGGCTTCTTTTGCGGCATCAGATGCAGCGATATATTCCGCTTCTATCGTCGAGTCAGCAACGGTTTCCTGTTTGGAACTCTTCCAACACACCGCCCCTCTATTGAGGGTAAATACATAATCCGACATAGACTTGGAATCATCCTTGTCACTCTGGAAGCTGGAGTCAGCAAAGGCCTCGACCTGGAGGTCTTTCCCGCCATAAACCAAAAACATGTCCTTAGTCCTTCTCAGGTACTTCAGAATGTTCTTTACTGCTATCCAATGCTTCTCCCCAGGGTTTGACTGATACCGGCTTACCACACTCAGTGCATAAGCTACATCTAGTCTGGTACACAACATCGCATACATTATAGAGCCTACCACAGAAGTGTAGGGTATAATAGACATGCGAATCCTTTCCAAATCAGTCTTGGGAGACATCTCTTTGGAGAGGGTGATCTCGTGACAAGCTGGTAGATTACCGCGCTTGGAATCTTCCATACTGAATCTTTTCAGTATGGTGTCGATGTACCTGGACTGTGAAAGTCCTAATATCCTCTTGGATCTATCACGATGGATCCGGATCCCCAGAATGTAAGAAGTATCACCCAGGTCTTTCATGGAGAACCTGTGTGACAAGAACCCTTTGACAGATTATAGCATAGGAATGTCATTTCCTATCAAGAGAATGTCATCCACGTATAAAACGAGGAATACGACAGTTCGTGCTACAATTTTACTATAGATGCATGGTTCATCTGGATTTTTGATAAAGCCAAAATCTTTGACCGTCTCATCAAAACAGATGTTTCAACTCCGCGATGCCTGCTTTAGTCCATAAATGGACTTAAGCAACTTGCACATCTTTCCGCTGCTCCCACTCTGAATGAAACCCTCCGGCTGGTCCATATAGACACACTCCTCTAAATTTCCATTTAGAAAAGCGGTCTTTAGGTCCATCTGCCAAATCTCATAATCGTGGAAGGCAGCAATGGCAAGAAGGATCCGAATGGATTTCAGCATAGCCACTGGAGAAAAGGTTTCGTCATAGTCCAAACTAGGTCTTTGACGAAAACCCTTTGCAACAAGTCTAGCCTTATAGGTCTCAACCTGTCCATCTACACCAATCTTCCTCTTGAAAATCCACTTGCATCCTACGGGTTTTACCCCATCTGGAGCAACGTCCAAAGTCCATACTTTGTTGGTGTACATGGACTCCATTTCGGTCCGCATTGCATCCAGCCATTTTATCGAGTCAACGTTCTGAATGGCCTGCTGGAAGCTAGTCGGCTCATCATTATCAATGATGCAATCCTCTCTATCCCCGTCTATGAGAAAACCGTAGTATCTCTCGGGCGGATGAGACTGCCTACTAATCCTGCGGAGCGGCGCAGGAATGTCCTGTTCTTTCGAACCCTCTGGTTCTTCTAAGATTTCAGTAATAGCTCGTGGTTCTGGAATTTCTTCCAGTTCTATTGCGCTCCCACTTATCTGATTTTCCAAAAATTCAGTTTCCAAGAAGCAGGCATGACGAGAAACAAAAACCTTTTGTTCCTCTTCGCAATAGAAGAAATATCCCTTGGAGTTCTTTGGATATCCCACAAACTTGCACTGTACTGAGCGTGCCTCGAGTTTGTCCGCATGCTGCTTTTTGACAAAAGCTGGACATCCCCATGTCTTAATGTGCTTAAGATAGGGTTTCTTCCCATTCCACATCTGATATGGTGTGGTAGGCACTGTCTTAGTTGGAACTCGGTTCAAAAGGTATGCAGCTGATTCTAGTGCATATCCACAGAATGATCGCGGCAACTCAGGGTTACTCATCATGGAACGTACCATATCCAATAGGGTTCGGTTCCGTCTCTCCGATATACCGTTATGTTGCGGAGTGTATGGAGGAGTAAGCTGAGAGAGAATTCCATTCTCTTTTAGGTAATCCAGGAACTCGGCACTCAAGTATTCACCACCTCGATCAGATCTCAGTGCCTTGATACTTTTGCCTGTTTGTTTTTCTACTTCATTCTTGTATTCCTGGAATTTTCCAAAGGCTTCAGATTTATGTTTCATTAAGAAGATATATCCGTACCTTGAAAAGTCATCCGTAAAAGTAATGAAGTAAGAATAACCGCTTCACGCATGTGTAGACATTGGACCGCACACATCACTGTGTACGAGCCCCAAGAGCTCGCTCGCTCTTACTCTGTGTCCAGTGAATGGAGTCTTTGTCATCTTTCCTTTGAGACAGGATTGACAAGTTGCATATGAATGATATTCGAACGGATCCAAATATCCTTCTATATGTAACTTCGTCAACCTTCTCTCATTGATGTAACCCAGTCTACAATGCCATAAGAAAGCATGGTTGATTTTTAGAGACTTTCTTTTGTGTGTATTCTGGACATTGAAAATCTGTGGTTGGTTTAATACGTATATACCATTGCTTAATGTACCCGACCCAATCAGAACTTGATTAAGGTGAATGTTTACAACATTGCTTACAAATGCAAATTCATAACCTTCTTTAGACCTTAAAGATACAGATATGATATTACAAGTTGCATTGGGTACAAAATAACAATCCCGTAAAAACAAAACATGTCCATCTGACAATCCCAAGTGATAGTCCCCCACGGACTCAGCATCCATGCCAACTCCGTTTGCAACTCTGAGGGTCATATCACCTGCCTTCAAAACCCTACGCTTTCTCAGTGTCTGCAAAGAATTACAGATATGAGATCCTGATCCGGTATCCAATACCCAGGAAGTAGAGTTTATTGATAGACAGTTTTTAATAACATACACACCTGAAGCCGAAACTGCAACTTGCTTCGGGTCCTGGTTCTTGGCCTTCCAAGCCTTGTAATCCTTTTTCCAATGTCCACTCTTGTGACAATAAAAGCACTCTTCTTTCCCCAGAAGTTTTCCCGCTACCTTTGTTGCTTTTGCTTTTCCCTTCGCTTCCACTTTACTAACACCGCCCCTTGGTTTGGTGGGGGTTTTCTTCTTCTTTCCCTTGGCTTTCGCCTTGGACCTAGAAGAGGAAGGTCCTCCAACAAACAAAGTGGATGTTTCCCTACCTTTCTGTAGGGTGCCCTCTGCACTCCTCAGCATGTTGAGGAGTTCTGAAAGTTCAATTTCTTTTTCTTGCAAGTTGAAGTTCAGGATAAACTGGGTGTAAGTGGAAGGAAGGGACTGGAGAATCAAGTCAGTATAGAGCTCGTTCTCTAACGTGGTCCCAAGGTCCGCGAGCTCTTCAATATAGCCAATCATCTTAAGCACGTGTTCCGCTACCGATGATCCGACTGCCAATCTCGCCGAAAACAGCTTTTTCGAGACTTCGTATCTGGCGATACGGGATTGCTCTCCATACAGTTCTTTTGTATGGAGAAATATGGATTCAAGGTCCATATTCTCGTGCCTCCTCTGATGTTCATTGTCCATAGAGGCAAGCACAAGGCACTTGGCCTTCGCACAGTCGATCTTCCACGTCTTACGGATTTCTTTATTCGCGACGCTGGAGGTGGGACCTGGGACAGGGGGAGCTTTGGTGGTAAGAAAATACCCCAGCTTGTCATAAGTGATTTCCATTTTGACATTCCTGAGCCAATCTTTGTAGTTTATCCCTGTCAGTATGTTTTTATCTAGTAATAACTTAAATCCGGTCATGATGATTGGTCGCTGCAATTAGGAGAGAGAGAAGAAACACTTTAGCATGATACTCTTGCAAGTTTAGAGTGGTTTTTAGTTTGTCTAAACAGGATGGCTCCCACTGTTTCTCGAATCCTTCCTAAAACTAAAAAGGAAGAATTAGTCGGGATCAATCTCACCGTACAATACTTGCTTAACCATTCAGCTAGGCCAGTGTTGGTACTTCGAGGGAGGTTTTCCAACGCTTTCGCGAAGTTCCTTAATTGAAGAACCTCTTTTTCCTGGGGGCGTAGCCCCGCTAACACCTTTCTAGACACCTACTTGGTTTATAACATTGATCGTTAAGTGAGAAATTTCCCGAGGAGTAGCATATACTCACAGTAGGATCGGGATCCAAATATCATCGTGCGACAAAACTGAAGGAATCCTACCAGAATCATCACACTCCAAATGGTATGCAGCACTAGCAAGTTTCAGTTTCTTTAGAAACTCCCGATGTGGATTTTTGCCCCATGCTCTTATGACCTTGACTTTGGCCAACAAATCATAAGTCACATGTCAAGTTCTACCCGTCATTCTCCAGCTTAATTTGAACCCACCCGTACCTACCCTTGACTTTGGCCAACAAAGCAGTACGACTGTCCCAAACCAACGCATCTATCTATGCTGCATATGGATATCCAATAGCTACCAATCACTGTGCCTTGACTTTGGCCAACAAACACAGCTTGAATACTATTGACTATCCATATGAAATGACGGAGGGCTACGAATGGTTTTGGCGAAACCATGAACGCAGTGAACTTGATATAATCGATGGAACGAGATAGCTTTTAAAAGGAGTGGCTTAAGCTCCGCGTTTAAAAGTTGTTTTTGAAAAGAAACCGAGTGGTTTTGAAATTGTTCCAACGACTTTACTTTGGTTTATTTTCTTGCATTAATTTAATGCGTCCCATCATTTAATCCTACCATTGCAGAAAACAACAAAAATATGACGTACGCTTATGCCATTCGCATTCGCCACGGGGCCCCGTCATTACCCGTTAGGTTACTTAACTAACGATAGAGCGGGGGCTGGACTAGCGCGGATGCAAAACATAAGCAACGCCTAAATAGATATCATATATAGATATATACATTCGTCAGATGCAATGATAGCTATTCCAGATCACAGATGAACACATTGGATATACTAGGAATCCGCGTTTCGTTCGATCCTATAACGAAAAGCGGATTACACGGTCGCGATGAATAGCCAATACCCCCAACCTAGACCCCTACGGGTGCGGCAAACTACCCGCCAAATACCCGAAGTGAAGCAACCTCCCTCAACAACGTGAGTAGGCCACTCGGCACTTCGAGGTACCCGGTAGTTTGTGCACCCCTCCTTGGGTCTATCCTAGGAGAAAAAACAGTAAAAAGAAATTATACAATGGCGGCTACAACCTCATCCCGGATGTGCGGCCATACAAGTAATATTACATCAAATTACATATTACATGAACTGAAAGATAAAGAAAACTCTCATCTCACAACCCCCCGGCTATTCATCCGCGATAATCCAACGAATTCATATACACAAACCATCAACATTACAGATCACAGATATGTATAACCCCCACTAATCAACGTATAACGATTAGCAGACGTTCAATACATATATCACATCACAGATATAACTCATTAGCTAAAATCTATAGAAGTTCGATCAAAATACGGATTTGTAACCATCCCAAAACACAAATTTGTTTTCTGGAAAATCTGGGCAGAAACAACATATTATAAAAATCCCAAAACACCCTTCTAAAAACACTGCAGGAAAACCGATCCACGGCCGAGTCAACTCGGCCGCGGATCCGCGGTAAGAAGCATGTTCTTGCTGCGGTTCCGCGGTGAGTTGGTCGACTCGTTGGCTCGTTTTTCTCCTGTGTTCATTTAAAACCCTGAGCCGATTTTTAGTATGTGACAAATTATTTTTAGAGCAGTTTAAAAATCGACAGAAAGTTTACTTTTCGGGCGTATTTTGTGATTTTTTCTCCGATCGAAATTCTAGATACTTTGCTAACATGCTAGATAGTGTTTAGCTAGGCTCTGATACCAATGTAAGTCCACGTTACTCGTCCCGGTTCTTTCGGGGTTGCGGAAACGGTGAAAAGCGATTTTTTCGGTGAAGGATAACATGGACTACAAACCGGATCTTTGTTAAACTAACATCCAATAACCTAACTAAGAGTTTAACTACTATGTTAGGGGTTATACCTAGTCTTGAACTCCTTCTCTTCTTCTCCTTGTAGTGGTCGGATCGGCCTCACCTCGTCGTCTCCTTGTGCCGAAGATGAATCCACCCGAAAGCTTCTACCTTTGGCTCCTTCCTCAATCGAGAGGAAACTAAAATACTTGGCTTGCTAGACCTTGTACTCTAGAGTGAGTAGAGATGTTTTTTTAGGGTTTTATCTCAATGGCTTATGTTTCTCAACTCATGAGACATGAGAGCCATGAGCAAGAGGAAGAGAGAGAGCTTGGATGAGAGAGAATCAATATGATAGAATGAGAAAGACTTGTTACTACCATGGTCTCAAAAGGAAAAATAATCATGATAACAATAATAATTAAGTATTTTGTGATGGTTCATTTCAATGACATTATCATTTCATGCATTTAATGCAATTTGTAAACAACAAGCAAGCAAAAGTCATACCCATGAAATGATAGCCATGAAATGATGATGGTCAACAAGTCCAAAATAGTCAACCGGTGAACAAAATCAACAAGTCAACAAAAGTCAAACTTTCAATTCAACCATGGCGCAATAATACTTAACCAATATTATTATTAATCATATTTCTTATTCTCATTAGGGTTTATAAAAAGTCAACAATCAACAACTCTAATGAGAATCCTCTGCCTTTGTCTCTGTCAACCGTGCATACACACCCGCATCCACGTTCCGAGGAACACGAATACAAACGAGATAAAACTAATCCCAAAACGCATACTAGGATCTGGCTTAAACCAAAGCCCGCTAGTAATAACTGCCCGGACACCAAACGTGCACAAGTGCGTGGATGTGAACGAACCCTGTCGCAAAACCATGCGACCTCTACTCTGTTTTGCCCAAAGGCGAATAGCTCTCTGTGTGGGACTCTAAAAACTCGACACTATGCTGGCAGTGGGTTTAACCACAGGCCGCAAGTGGTACTACCTGTACGTAACGGTCCCAGGTAGATGCCGATAAGAAGACTGATGAGGTGAACCCATCCGAACTCCTACTGAGCCTGAATGTGACAGTCTCCATACAGTCCGGTCTGTTCGTCTGAGAATATCGCATGGCGGGCCTAGGGTGGCGGTAAACGTCAGTCCCCTAATAGCGGTACAAGTCGTGTTGGAGTGTAGCCCAGAACACCCTGAGATAACACTGGAAACCTATCAGTATATCTCGCTTGCCCTGGCCAGGGACTTTGTGTAATGGCTCTCCTAGACACAGCGCGATATCAACCCCCAATACCGGGAGAGACGAATCCTGTCTAACCGTCACTGCCTCCAAGTGCTTCGGGACTGCACCCAACTACCACCTGTTTGCACGACTCCTTTGAGCCGTGGTAGGGTAGTAATCAAAGTACAGTGGGAACACACTCGAGGCGAAGTGACGGTGTCAAGTCAGCGGACTAAGCTGTACTCATGTCACCTGGGAACTGATAACTGACGATAGGTATAGTACCAACCAACAGTTCCCGATGAGTCCTGTCCAGTGTACTCGTAACCTAACTAGCACCCGCATACTATCTCAAGTACGACGTACCGACGGCTGTGGGACAGACCGTCTCCCCTGCTGGGATGAGAAGCGCATACGCTAGTCTACTCCGGAGTATCGATGCCCTGTCTCGATAGTCCTACGACTAGAGACCTGTATAAGGATGTGCTTGTAGATTACCCAACCTCCACTAGTATGACTGCCATCACAACGCTGGTAATCAAGCAAAGATCCTAAGGGCTCCACTAATGTGTATAGGCGATATGCTAAAAGAAACACATGTACATATTAAAATAGAAACAAACCAAGTAGCATACTACCATTTCGAGCAAGATTGTCTATACAACTGTGAATATCCAAAACTTCTATCAAGTAATATACAAACTAGTATGATACAGTAATGGCCTCTAGGGCATATACACTAACAGGGGGAGGAGGGACTTACGGGTTTAGAATCAAGAGAAGAGGGAGAGGAAGCGGTAGGAGGTATCGGTGCGTCGTTTCGTCGCCGGAAGCTCCTAGGGTCGTCGTCGGAAAATTGCCGGAGCTTCGCCCTTCGCTAACTCCAATTGCACACTAAAATTCTAGAGAGTTTTCTTGAGAGTTTGGACAAAATTGTGAGTGAGCGGTGCGTGTTTAGGGGTGATATTTATAGGGTAAAACTAGGGATAGGGTAGGTGAAAGGGTGTGAAGAAAAAATATATTAAATTGTATTAAAAATTGGATTTATTGAGATTTTAAAAAGCTCTGTTAATGTGCAGGATTTTTAAAGTGTACAGGGGAGTTAAGAATCCAAAAAGGCACGACTTTCATGTTGGACCAACTCGGATCCGACCGAGTTCGGCCTGCGGCGGCGGCCGAGTCACGGCGAGTCTGGCCGGGGTCGGCTGCCACGTGTCCCTCGTCGATTCCTCTACTCCCTGGGCCAGTTTGTTTTATATGTGAAGTGGGGTTTTTACGAGTTATGCACGTGTAGACCTTTGGACTTCTAAAAATTTAAAGAAAACAATATTAAAAATAATGTGGGGGATGTGATTTGAACTCTGGTGCTTTGGTTCAGCAGTGTAAGGTCTTACCAATGAGCTACAATCTCCTTCTTGCTATTAAAAAGCAAAACAAATTTATAACTTGTGCTCTGGCAAAAATACCCCTTTCTATATTTTTGAAAAAATTTTACAAAAGGTTTAGGGTTGTTACATAAACAAACATGTGAGAAATGATATATGAACAGACATGAACACGCGGCAAAGATCCAAGCCCGACCCACCGGATTTGGACTGGCAAGATGCTCTTGGGTGCAGGCGCCGCCGGTCCTAACCGTAGCAAATGCTACAAAACTTCAACCCTAACACCTCTTGCCTACCCACTTCCCTCATTCTATTTGATTTTTCTGCATTTATCCAGAGAATGATAAATCCCCTATTTAATCCATTTTTAATACACATTTTTAATTCTCAATTCATTACCCTGAACCCTAATTTTCCCTATAAATACAACCCTATATTTTGACCCTCTTCATTCTGAAATTTAGTATCAAAACTCTCTAAAAATTTCAAGTCCAAGAAGTTGTACAAGTGGAGTTAGCCAAGGTATAAGTTCCGGCGACGTTTCGGGACAAATCCGGCGACGAAACAACTCCCCGATGATTCCATAAGATTCCTCTACCTCTCCTCTTTCTTTCTAATCTGTAATTCCCATTTTCCCCCTTCTCCTTCTATTAAAATGAATTCTATTTTCAAAACTAGTCGGAAGCGGAATTAATCCAACTTTCGTTTCTAATTTAACTAAAAACACTATTTATCTTAATAACAAATTTACAATATTTTTGTATATTGTTTAGCAATCATAAAAAAATATATTAGAACACGTTTTATCTCAAATAATATGTATTGCAACTTTTATATTAGTTTTACGGTAAAATACTATCATGTTTACATACGACATTGCTTATTCATTTTGATTGTATTACTTTTAAAAAACTCACGAGGTAATGACCTACCTCATCACAACACACATTCTTGACATAACATGATAACTTTTGGAACATTAAATTGTGGGAATTTACAAGTTTACAATAAAATACTCTAAACTTTCAAAAACCGTTTTCTTTAAACGTGTATTATTTAATTCCTTGCAAATGCGCATTTACAACCCATTTTGGGGAACCCCGATCGGGATGGTGCGGGTTATCGCACATCCTCGGGCCTAGTAGAGCGAGATGCAGAGCTCCCCACGGAGCATCCGATCTCGATGGAATTTTTAATGCAATTTTTAAGAAAAATGAGATTTCTACTTAATAAATAAAATTTATTTTTACTATATATATATATATATATGAATATTATCAAAATACCTACTTTAAATATAATATATATATATATTCCATGTTTTCTAAATCAAAAGAATCACAAATTTTATGAAACTACCATTACAAATCAATACAATTCCAATATTACACTAAAATACCATATACAACGAAATCTAGATTCTATTCACTAGAAAACTTCATTTTATAAAAATTAGAATTATGAAAACCCTAAAGACGATAATTAAATACTTGAGGTTTATTTTGAAAATATATCAAAAATATTTTTCATAAAACCCCTTCAAGTTATATTAATTTATAATAAGGACCCTAGTAAATATAGATTTAAGCGGGATCAGTTCTCTTGAGACTCAGGGAGCCAGAGAATATGGGTGCTTGCTTATCTAAGGTAGACAACCTAAAAACGGTGTTATCAATACGGTAATTGTTTTGGAAAAAGACACAAATCCTGCGGTCCATGTGCAGCAGTTACCGATTACATCAAAACTAATTCAGAACTTCAATTCATTGTAAAGTGTCTGACTCAGGCAGAGTCTCGGTCTAATCTGAAATCTGAAATCAATCAATCAATCTATCCTTGAATATGATTCAAGTATAACACCATCTCAAAATGAACCCATTTATACCAGAATTCAATCTATATCAACATGACTCGACTGGACCGAACCATGGATATACTCTGATTACATAACTATCCATTTATATCCATTCTGTTTACATGATATCATGGTTTCGGCAAATCGTACATCCATTAAACAAAACAAATTAATACAAAATACATTACGGGGTTTTAAATGGGTAGACTGGCACAGAATGTGTTAAAGGTGGCACAAGATGGTCATTAAAAGATGTATCTATACATCCATTGCCGTTTTTCCGTGGTTTTATCGACGGAGCCTTGTATTACGGGTTACTAAAGTCCACGGTGTAAGTTGGACTCCTCTCGTATACACTGGCATATTCTGTACCAAGCTACAAATAACTGCGTTAACATTATAATCAAACGTTACTAGTTATACTCTCTTATCTGTCTACTCTATGTCTATCTCTCTTTGGGACTTACCGAGCGATTGTTCGCTGACGACATTCCTTCTCTCTTCTTTCTTTGGAATGTTGTCAGGAGGACATGGCTCTGAGGATTTCGAGACCAGCCAGGAGCACTTAGAGCAGACCACTGAGCAGCATGACCATTAGGCCTTACTTGTACTCACTTTATTTCTTGTTCATACTATTGTTTAGGCATTGCTTTCCATCCTTGTATTTATATTTTCAGTTGTATTGTAAAAAAATGTTTAATTAATAAAAGTTGCTGTTCATTTACATTTCATATCTTCTTATGTATATTTACATTATATTGCTTAGTTACGCTTAGCGTGTTTACTTCTAAGTAAATACGTAGCGGTCTTCATCGCGTCTCTTTACCCATACACTGGGAAGCGGGGCGTGACAGGTTTTGTTGGTGGCCCATGCAGGTCGATTCTGCATGGAACCCTACCATGAAGGTCAGTTCTGCATGGACATGCAGGTCAATTCTGCATGAAGTCCTAAGCAATATAACACAAGAATCAGCAACTAAAAACATTCTTTACATTTCATATTCTTTGAATTTTATAATTCCATATACTTTGAATCTATCATAACCCTATTTTTCTTTCAAGGTTATGGATTCTCCAAACAATACCAGCACAAACTTCAACAACACACCACCACTTTTACCGCTTACAACTACCGTTGCTGCTCCGATCAATGAGCAGACGGTACTGCTTGAGGCAATCCGAAGCCTCCTGGAAGGACAGCAGTAGCATACCGCTATATTACTGAACCGTCCAGAAGCGGAAGCACCCGGAGTAAAGCAATTCCGGGCATTGCACCCAAAGCAATTTTCTGGGAAAGATAGCCATTTAGAAGCTGAAGAATGGGCTCAGAGTATTGAGGACGATCTGGCAGCAGCACAAGTGCTAGACATCGCTTGGGTACGGGTTGCGAAGCTGCAACTCACCGACAACGCCCGAGTATGGTGGAAAGCGGAAGAAAGCCGTCTTGCCCAGCCTATCGAATGGAAAACTTTTCGTGGCATGTTCGACGCGAAATATTTTCCCGAGACTGCCCGATTTGACATGGAGCAGCAATTCATCCACCTGCAACAAAGTTCGATGTGGACCAAATCTGTGGATGAGTATGATGCTGATTTTACCATACTCAGTAGGTAAGATATGTCTCAATATTCGAATTTCAAATATCACATACTACACAGCTAACACAAGATCGCAACAGGCTCGCGGCACACTTGATACCGACTGCTGAGATCAGGTCCAGACGATTTCAGTAAGGGTTAGATCCGGAGATCCAAGCTGCCTTAGCTACAAAGGATTTCCCAACTCACGAACTGGCTCTGAAAGCTGCCCGTCGATATGAGGCAGTAGTGAAGATGAAGGGCAGACCTCAATCTGCCGGAGTGAAGCGCCCTGCCATCCAGATGGCAGGAGGAGCCTCTTCAATGCCAAATTTTGAACCCAGGAGACCGGAAGTAACAAATAACCGGCCAAGTCCAGATTTTTGCTTCTACTGCAAGAGAGATGGACACCGGTGGAAGGACTGTAGGCGCACAAAAGGTCCGTGCTTAGTTTGTGGCGCATCCACTCATGGAATTGGAACATGTCCTTATAGACGCAACCCAGTTCCAACTCACAACATTTATCCGCAGCGACCAGCCATCCAGGCTCCTGCACCTCGTCTTGCTCTCCCAGCTCCACCTCCACGTGAACCTCCTGCACAACCTAATCGCCAATTCCATCAGGTACTGAGGAACATGCCTCAAGGGCATAGAAACATGCCCCAAGGACAGAAGAACGTGCCTCCAGCTAGGAGGAATGTACTCCGGCATCAGGCTTTCATATTAGCGGCCGTAGAAGCCGAGACTGTAGACCAAGATAACCCTGATAATTTCCTTACATCTTTTTCAATCTTTCCAAAACTTTTGCATTCTTTCGTTCTTCCAATTTTTTTCATGCACTATCAATAGTTTTATCACCAAACTTTTCTTGAATCTGTTACACTTTCCTTCTATAAATGTCGATGACGAAATTTTTATAAGGAGGGTAGAATGTAACAATCCTAAACTTTCTGTACAGAATTTTTTTTCAAAATTACAGAAACGAGCACTTAAGCCTGAGCACAAGTTATAAATTTAATTTGCTTTTGAACAGCAAGAAAACACTTATAGCTCATTGATAAAGCCTTGCACTGCTGTGACGTAGCCCCTGTGATCGAATCCCTTCAGCCATATATATTTTTTATTGATTTTTCTTTTAAACTTTTAGAAGCTCAATGGTTTGCACGTGCACTGCACGTAAAATGAAAAGTCACAAAGTAAACAAACATGTGAGAAATGATATATGAAAAGACAGAGACACATGGCAAAGATCCAAGCCTAACCCATCGGATTTGGACCGGCGAGATGCTCTTTGGGGGCCGGCGCCGCCGGCCCCAACCGTAGCAAATGCTACAAAACTTCAACCCTAGCACCTCTTGGCCTACCCCACTTCCCTCATACTGTTTGATTTTTCTGCATTTATCCAGAGAATGATAAATCCACTCTTTAATTCATTTTTAATACACATTTTTAATTCTCAATTCATTACCCTAAACCCTAATTTTCTTTATAAATATAACCCTACACTTTGGCCCTCTTCATTCTGAAATTTAGTATCAAAACTCTCTAAAAATTTCAAATCCAAGAAGTTGTATAAGTGGAGTTAGCCAAGGTCCAAGTTCCGGCGACGTTTCGGGACAAATCCGGCGACGAAACGACTCCCCGACGATTCCATAAGCTTCTCTATCTCTCCTCTTTCTTTCTAATCTGTAAGTCTCCCTTTCCTCCTTCTCTTTCTATTAAAACGAATTTTATTTTCAAAACTAGTTGGAAGCGGAGTTAATCCGACTTCCGTTTCTAATTAAACTAAAAACACCATTTATCTTAATAACAAATTTACAATATTTTTGTATATTGTTTAGCAATCATAAACAAACATATTAGAATAAGTTTCATCTCAAAATAATATGTATTGCAACTTCTATATCAGTTTTACGGTAAAATACCATCATATTTACATACGACATTGCTTATTCATTTTGATCGTATTGCCTTTAGAAAACTCACGAGGTAATGAACTATCTCATCACAACATACATTCTTGACATAGCACGATAAATTTTAGAACATTAAATTGTGGGAATTTACAAGTTTACAATAAAATATCCTAAACTTTCAAAAACCGTTTTCTTTAAAAGTGTATTATTTAATTTCTTACAAATGCGCCTCTACAACCCATTTTGGGGAACCCCGATCGGGATGGTGCGGGTTATCGCACATTCTCGGGCCTAGTAGAGCGAGATGCAGACCTCCTCACAGAGCATCCGATCTCAATGGAATTTTTAAGAAAAATGAGATTTTTACTTAATAAATAAAATTTATTTTTACTATATATATATATATATATATATATATATATATATGAATATTATCAAAATACCTACTTTAAATATATTATATATATATTCCATGTTTTCTAAATCGAAGGAATCACAAATTTCATGAAACTACCATAACAAATCAATACAATTCTAATATTACACTACAATACCATATACAATGAAATCTAGGTTCTATTCACCAGAAAACTTCATTTTATAAAAATTACAACTATGAAAACCCTAAATACAATAATTAAATACTTGAGGTTTATTTTGAAAATATATCAAAACTATTCTTCATAAAAGCTCCTCAAGTTATATTAATTTACAATAAGGGCCCTAGTAAATATAGGTTTAAGCGGGACCGGTTCTCTTGAGCCTCAGGGAGCCGGAGAATATGGATGCTTGCCTATCTAAGGTAGACAACCTAAAAACGGTGTTATCAATATGGTAATTGTCTTGGAAAAGACACAAATTCTGCCGTTCATGTGCAGCAGGTACCGATAATATCAAAACTAATTCAGGACTTCAATTCTTTGTAAAGTGTCTGACTCAGGCAGAGTCTCAGTCTAATCTGAAATCAATCAATCCTTGAATATGATTCAAGTATAATTCTATTTCAACATGAATCCATTTATACCAGAATTCAATCTATATCAACACGACTCGACCGGACCGAACCATGGATATACTCTGATTATACGACTATTCATTTATATCCATTCCGTTTACATGATATCATGGTTTCAGCAAGTCGTACATCCATTAAACAAAACAAATCAATACAAAATACATTGCAGGGTTTTAAATGGGTAGACTGGCACAGAATGTGTTAAATGTGGAACGAGATGGTCATTAAAATACGTATCTATACATCCATTACCGTTGTTCCGTGGTTTTATTGACGGAGCCTTGTATTACGGGTTACCAAAGTCCACGGTGTAAGTTGGACTCCTCTCGTATACACTGGCATATTCTGTACCAAGGTACAAACAACTGCGTTAACATTATATAATCAAACATTACTAGTTATACTCTCTTATCTGTCTACTTTATTTCTATCTCTCTTTGGGACTTACCGAGCGATTGTTCGCTGACGACATTCTTTCTCTCTTCTTTCTTTAGAATGTTGTCAGGAGAACCCGACTCTGAGGATTTCGAGACCGGCCAGGAGCACTTGGAGCAGACCACTGAGCAGCACTACTATTAGGCTTTACCTGTACTCACTTTACTTGGAGCAGACCACGTAGCGGGCTTCGTCGCGTCTCCTTATCCGTACACTGGGAAGTGGGGCGTGACAGCAACCTTCTCCAACTAGTTATACTCATATCTTGCAGTACTTCCTTAGTTAGATGCGATAATCCAGAAGATTGAAACGGAGACGGAGAAGAAGAAGAAGAACCAATAAGAACATATTCAGATACCTAAAATTGAACGGAGTTAATTAGTTTCTAATTTGTTTGTTGTTGTTGTTAGTGAAAACAATCTCGTAGTTATAATGTTTCTAGTTGTAACTTGCCCCAGTTGTACTTATTCAACTCTTTAGGCATATGCAGTGCTTGTTTGATATTTATGTTTTTTAATTGCTGTTGAAACAAGTATATTGCTCCACAATTTATTAAACTTAAAAAGTATAAAAAAGGGAGGACATGCACTAGGATTTTCTTCATAATAACTTATTGATTATAATTCTAATTATATATATTTTTATTTATTAAGTTAGCTTGAGAAAATTTCTTAAAATTTTTCAATGAATTATTACTATATTTTTGTGAATTTCATTGTCCTTTTTTTTTATAACCAAGATCGTTCTGAATATGACATCTTCATAGACAGGCTTTTCAAGTTTAATTGTCGCTATTCGACATCTAGTTGTGCTAATATGTGTCATCTTGTTTAATGGATGTTCGGAGTGTGTTTCACCGATTATTATCAGAAAAATATGTGCCATCTTGTTTTCGAAAAATACTTCGAGGAACAAATGTTAGAAACAAGTAGGATCATGTGTACATGGTCATCAGTCAATTCATATAAAAGAAAAAAAACGGCAAAAGAAATTAAATAAAAGAAGAATTTTTAGTCTCATTTCTTAGGAAACAAACAAAGGTGAAATGTGATTGTCTTCTTAATTACTTCCCACTGCTAATTCAATAATATCAAACATAAAATGTCATTTGTAAAATAAAATAAATACTTCTCCAACACATTCGATATAGTTATTACTGAAAGTCTTTCACTACTTCAACTACTATAGACGAAAAATAAACTTTATTACTTAATTAACACTCTGAATCCAAATAATTGTTTGGCCAAATTTTCTTGGCTGGCCAAACGGCTAGCTTTCGTCTGGTTGCAGTCGATGAAGTATTTTGTATCCACGTTCTTGAGCTTCGGATGCAAAGCGACATAACATGTTTTTGCCATGGTGTCGAAAAAATTTACCCTCCATGGTTTTTTCCGACGATCGGCATCCATCATCATAATCTTTATCATCTAAGATGTGAATACATTAAATTTCATATCATTTTACGGTTTTTTTACAGTCGAACTTGCAATGTAAAAAGTTCTATTGTCGGTAAGCCATTAATTTTGCACCTACCAAATCAAGGGTGAAAAAGTGATAGAATTACCTGAAATTTGGTGTATCTACATTTTAGATGATAAAGATGATGATGATGTATGCCGATCGTCAAAAAAAATCATGGATGACATATTTTTTCGACCCCATAGAAGGAAATTCTCTTCTATGGCACATTTTCTCCATTAATTTCTTAATATATATGTATATATAACTGTTAATATATTTTTATAACCTTATTAGTAGTCAATCAATAATATGCATATTATCATTTCTTATACCTATCAATATCCATATTCGTATCCGCCAACGACCACATGATGCGAATATGGTAGCATCTATATCCAATCGTATCTGATCGATAAGAACGCATACAAAATAATAGTAAAAATGTTGATTGCCATTTTATCAAAATATTTCTGAGCCTCATATAATTTCCCATGTATGTACATATTCAAAGTGATAGGAGACAAGTTGATTGCAATTTTTAAAACATATCAAAGACATCATCTAATTTTCCATCCGCATGTGTCTAGGAAGAAGATACTTTTTATAAATGTAATGTTACAATATAGATTGAAAAGTGATAATTCGTATAGAAATAAATACAAACAATTCATCCGAAAATATATTGCATGAATATAAAGATAAACTTAGGATGTGCCAAATGCATATTAACTTAAGTTATAAGGCGCGGAGGAATAATTTCTCGCAAGAAGAGGCTAAATTGCAGATTTCCTTAAACTGAAGGGATTGAGTCTAATTTTCTATACAGGAGGACAAAAAAAAGCTTGAAAAGGGAATATTCCCTCATATGGCTTTTATATGTCATATATATAAGATATAAAGATAGATACTAGCAATGTCCTCCGCGCAATGCGCAAAAATGAAATCCAAAGTAAAAAATAATCATATTAATTTCAAAGTTCACTGTTATATTATTTGTAACTTGTAATATCTTATATTTATGAACTTCATACGAAAAATAAATGAAAGATTAATTTTCAAATATTTGGACATTTTCTTCAGATTTTCAATATTTTTCTTGATATAACATACACAAATCATGAAATTTAATAAAATCTTTTTAAAAAATTCCGGTTTTTCAATATTTTGATTGTTATAACACATGAGAATTACGTAATATCCAAAAATCATTTTTTTTTGTTTTTTTCTTCAAATTTTCAACATTTTGCACGTTGTATAGTACACAAATATGATGAAACTTAATAATCTCAAGATTTTAGTTTCCAATATCATATTTGCTATGATAGAAGAAAATCATGAAATATATAAGAATAAATTATTTTTATCGGTTATTCAATATTTTCTATGATATATGTCATGTCCCGCTTCCCAATATACTCAAATACGGGAACGTAACAATGTCAACCATGCTACCTACGGTAAGAAACATCCTTTCATAATCACATTACGGTTGTCAATCAGTAATCAAGAACACTATAATAATAAATCTATCTATCATAAGTCCAATAGCCATAATAAATAATAATAGGAAATATAGCGGAAGCAATAAAGATCCAAGCAAAAAAATACTTAAACCATCAATAAGAACTAGATTAGTGAGATACTTCTCACTGATCGGCAATCCTGTCGAAATAATCACAATCCTTCTGTACTAAGGTCAAGTATCCGGGCAATATAAAACCCAGACGTCGGTGCGTCATAAATATTATAATAATATAATCAGTATGAGATAGAATATACCATGTGTAAGAACTAGATGCCATGAGTATAAACGATAAGCAATATTAGTACATGATGTAACAAGCAAGATATCAGTATCAACCATATCATGTGCATTCTAAGGGTTCATGTCGCTATGTTATCTATCCTAAAAGGATTTGAAATCAATTAATAGAATTCTCGATATAACTCAATAGTATCCTGTGCGTGCCCGGGACCATGATCATGATTCTCAAGGCTGAATCAAGACGTGCCGCTAGGCAGTAAAACAATATCATGTATAGATGAATGATGTAAGCATCACCATTCCGGAGCTCAAAGCTTGTATCGACTGATCAGTCTCTAGCAATCAATAACTGCTGAGTTACAAGTCGGATTTCATTCTTGATTTTCCCATTTTCCCCAGATTTTCATGTTCATGTCAAATATAGAAATAATATCTACATAATACCAATACAGGAATATTGATGTACATGTTATGTCCATCAGGACAATATGCCAGGTCAATCAAGTCAATATTAGGATTGTTAGCATTGGTAAACATTACATGGCAAGTATGTACTAGTATGATAACGATAACAGTATAGTAAAGATAACATGATAGCAGTGATATATGTCATAAATCGGTATACAAGTATGTCAGGGATAAGGTAATCATTTCATGTATAAGATCAAGATTATAGCATTAATAGGGATAGTATATTAAATCCGATTAATAAAAATAAAAGTGGTATTGATTAACCATGTATAAGAAAGTTCAGTTCAGAAAATCAGAATATCTTAAAAATAACAGATGTCCTCCAAAACGGACGTGTCATATACCAAAACAAAGGTAATTCAATAATGTTTTTATTTTTATAAGTTAAAATATCTCAGGTTATTCCAAATTTTTTTTATGAACGTTCGAAATTGAAAGTTTGCTGCTGGAATTTTCCTGAACAGCAATTCGGATGTACTTTCATTTGAAATTTACGTTATTTAAATAATTTATTTTGCAAATAAATTTTTCGTAAGGTTACATTATTCTGAGTTATCTTTGTAACGAACTAAAGAACATGTTTTAATGAATTTTCTTTGATTTATAATAAATTTTATAAGGTAATATGTACAATAAATTCCAGATTTGTCGTATTCGCTTGGCGACGACGTTTCATGTATAAACTATAATATTTTCAAACTATATATTTCAATAGAGATTATTATATCTAATATAAACTAATGATTATAATATGAGTTTCAACACGAGTTTCATTATTATGTACACTATTTCCCGAAAAGACTTGGGCTTAGTTTCAGGTTGCAACAGTTAGCAAAACGGGTTATATATATATATATTAAACTGCAGACAATATTAGTTAACAATCTACAACAATCAATATCTATTAAAATAATATTATTAATTAAGCATGATTATTCTCTTAAAATATATACTAATTTTAATCGTTATAGATAAATAATATTACGACGACCGTAATTGTCGTCGTAGGTAGGATGTACGAACAAGTATTAGATACTTGCCTCGGAGACGACGAAGGCGAGAAAAAATGGCTACGATTTGAAAGTGATCGGTCTCGTCTGGGGTTGGGATCGGTCGTTGCGGTGGTCGAGGGTGATGGGTTCGGAGGAAATGGAAACATGGATGAAGGGGATCAGCTTAGATTTATATTAGAGAAGAGAGAAAGATGAGAAAATCAGAGAAGAGAGAAAGATGAGAAATATATATATACACACACACATATATATGCAAATCTCAAATAAAACCTCCAAAAACTTAAACTTTTCACAACACATCCCAAAAATATTTGTTGAAGGATCAACAAAATATTCTCAAATGCTTAACGATATCTAAGCATATCTTTTATTTAAAACTGCCACAATAAAATATATCTCTTTTAAAGCTATCAAACCAAAATATATCTTTTGTTAAAAGAACATACTAATATATCTAATATTTAAATATACCATATGAACATTAAAATAAGATATTATTAGATTAGCAAACAAACTTAAAACTAATTATCATATATTTAACTATGTAGATAACCATAATAATTTTTGTTACAAAACTAATATTTGATAGTATATTGTATGGATATTAAAACGGATGTTAATATATTAGTAAACAAAATATTAGATACTAATTATCCTTTATTTAACAAACTAGATAACCATAAATATATTCTATTAATATAATACCTTTTTCTTATCTCATGATATTTTAACATATATTATATGAATAAAATATATACGATTAGCAATAAAACTTAAATACTAACAAAATGTCATAGGTTAATATGCATGCGGGTCGGGTACTAATATTATATCAATTCGAATTAGGGTTCAAGGCAGTGTAAAACAATACGATTATCATAACAACCATCAACTATCAATCATAACCCAATAACAATAATAATATGAAAGCTTAACATATTTATTTAATATAATTAAATAATATACTATTGTGCTAGGGTGTTACAATATAACATATGAAAATTTCAAAAAATATTGTTTTCTTTATTTTTTTCAGTGTTATGCATGTTACATTAACCGCAAAATTTAAAAAAATCCTAATATTATTTATTTTCTTCAAATTTATAATATTTTGCACCCAAAATTATGTAATTTAAAAAAATCTCAAAATTTTCTTTTGTTATTCGAGCTATCAATATTTTTCTTAATATATAACACATGAAAATCGTGATATAATGAATTTTAAAAATTAAAAAAATTTATTTAAATTTCCAAAATTTTGCAACACGGAAATTATGAAAATTTCAAAAATATCATTTTTTTTGTTTTATTCGATTTTTCTATATTTTGCTTGATATAACACTTACAGATCATGGACTTTTCAAAAATAATTTGTTTTTGTTTTTTCCCGTTTCTTGATGTTTTGCTTTTTAAAACGCACGGAATGCGCAAATCTTAAAAACTCTTAAGTTTCCTTTCATTTTCTTTGGATTTACAATTTAAAATTATGAAATTAATACTATTACTCTTGACTTTGGATTTCATATTTACAACTTATAAATAATATAACAATAAACTTTGAAATTAATACGATTACTCTTGACTTTGGATTTCATGCTCACGCATTGCGCGGGGAAGAAATTAAATAATTTCAATTTTGTTGCCATTCTAAAACCTGCAATATGAAAAAATTGTAAGAGGAAAAGACAGAACAAAAAAAATATAACTAAGTTTTCAAAATACTAAAAGTATTACCAAAGTATCAAGGGATTGACATTTATTTTTTTATCCTATTAATATTATTTATATACTGCGATGGGCCTAGAATGAGGCCAATTTAAAATTTGAAGGAAATTACATACCTAATGTAGGGTATTTTTCGCCACCCCATTAAGATGAGAATACGCGTCGCTTGTCAGGTATATACAGATTCCTCCTGCTCAGGGTAAGATGTGTTTTATTGATTGTGGGGATCCGAATCTTCGGCAGCCGCGGACTAAGCTGCCGTTAATTACCTCTTACTTTTGGAGTAAGAGAACCTCCGATTGACGGGTAAAATCGGTCATGCGAACTCAATGTGTGTTGTGTGTTGTGTTTTGAAGGGGATTTGGACGTAACGAGGGACGTGTTTTGACAGTGGAGCGTGTGAAAAAAAGAGGGGTGAGGAGCGTCCTAAGAACGCGTGAGACGACAAGTGACTGCTGGGCGCCAGCGGGTCCCGTGAGCGGCGCGCGGCCGCTGGAAACGCCAGCGGAAAAGGGGCTAAGCCCTTGGGCTTGGAGTTGAACTCCCGAATAGGAATTGGGTGTAGATTTGGAGTTAAATTTCCAAAGGATTTGGATATGGAGTTAAACTCCTAAAAGATCTGGATTTGGAGTTAAATTCTTTTGAGAATTTGGATCTTACAGTTGAACTCCTCAAAGATCTTCGGAGATGATCAAATGGGACCAATTTCTTCTTTCTTGAGTCTTGGATCCTCCTAAAGTGGGATTTTTGGAGGTGGGTCTTCTTCCTCCTCCTCTTTTATTTGCTAGATCTTGGGAAAAAAATAGAGGTAAGATTAAAAATATCCCTTTTAGGGATTTGATGGGAGATCCGAACTCTCCTTCGAGAGTTTTAAGGTAAGACTTTGTTTGGTTTTGAGGAAAAATAGAGCTAAGCTCTAGATTTAATTGGAAAGGAAAAGAAAAGAAAGAGGGAGAACTTGTGGTAGAGAAGATAGAGGCACAAACCCTAGATTTATATAGGGAATTCAGTCTTTTTTCCCCATCATAATGTTGCCTTATATAGGCTTACAAATTTACATATAGTCCCTTGGGATTTACAAAATGGTATTTTTCCCATCCCATGCCTCATGTGCTTATTTCTTTCTGCACATTAGTCATGATGTTTACAAAAATTTCGCTTTTTGCCCACTTATTTTACATTCATGAATGGAAAATATATCAAACTTATTTATTACATAATTTTCTTCTTGGCATGGGGGAGTCCGACCTCTTCATGTTTGGGCTCGATTTGGGCTTAGGACCACTTGGCTTGGAGTTGACTTGGTCAACTGGGGTGTAATTTTTGACCCCAACAAAGTGCCCCATCAATAAATGCACACCGCGTATATGAGTTGTGTGCATGAAATTGATGGACCTTGTTCCGTGAGAAGTTTGACTTTGAGGTGAAACGCCATTCCGGGGATGTAATTCCGATGTGCGGAGCATAATTCCGGCGCAGAGTTCCGGGACGAAACATAATTACGACACGGGACATGTGTATTCGGAGACGAAGTGTAATTCCTGCACAGGGTAGACATTCTGACTGAATCATAGTTCCAATGCAGAGGTTGATTCCCAAGCAAAGCATAATTCCGACAGGGAAGGCACGAACTCCGAGGCAAAGCATGATTTCGACACATGGTACATTTTGAGACGAAACATGATTCCGACGCAGATGTTACTTCCAAGACGAAGCATAATTCCGATAGGGAAGACAGATATTCCGAGACGAAGCATGATTTCGATACGGGGTACATTCTGAGACGAAGTATGATTCCGATGCAGAGTTAAACATTCTGAATGAATTATAGTTCCGATGCAGAGATTGTTGGTTGACTTGATTTGGTTTCTGTTTTGACGACGTGGAGGTCGATACTGCTCTTTTAGCGACGTAGACAGTCGGTGCTGCCCTTTTAGCGACGTGGACGGTTGGTGCTGCTATTTTAGCGATTTGGACGGTCGGTGCTTCCTTTTTTGCTATGTGGACGGTCGGTGCTGCCCTTTTAGCGACTTGGACGGTTGGTGCTGCCTTTTTATCAACTTGGACGGTCGATGATGCCATTTTAGCTACTTGGACGGTCGGTGCTACCATTTTAGCTAATTGGACGGTCGGTGCTGCCCTTTTTACGACATGGACAGTCGGTGCCGCCCTTTTAACGACGTGGACGTTCGGTGCCGCCATTTTAGCAATGTGGACGGTCGATACTGCCATTTTAGCGACTTGGACGGTCGATGATGCAATTTTAGTGACTTGGACGATCGATACTGCGCTTTTAGAGACTTGGACGGTCAGTGCTGCCATTTTAGCGACTTGGATGGTCGGTACTGCCCTTTTAGCGATGTGGACGGTTGTTGCTGCCATTTTAGCGACTTGGACGGTCGATACTGCCCTTTTAGCGACTTGGTCGGTCGGTGCTGCCCTTTTAGCGACATGGACGGTCGGTGTTTGATTTGACTTGCTCCGCTTCTTGCGATGTTAGGAATTGGATTTGACTTGTTTCCCAGGTGGAGCTTGATTCCGCCAGAGAGGTCATTGGTTGTCTTGTTGATTTGATTTGATTTGGGAGTTTCTCATCCATCCAGCGGGGCTTTTGAGCCTGGGACTTGGAATTTGGTTTTTTGTTTGGCGTCTGCATCGCTATATTGGAATATGGTACCAGGAACGAATCATCATTTGCCGTGAAGAACATGGGATTTGGGTTGGCATCAGTATCGCTATACTGGAATATGATATCAGGAGCGAATCATCATTTGCCGTGGAGAACATGAGATTTCGGTTGGCATCAGCATCGCTATACTAGAATATGGTCCCAGGAGCGAATTATCATTTGCCATGAGGGGATTTCCCTCGTTCCCAGTTTAACGACTTAAGGGTCATCTATTCCCAGTTTAACGACTTATTGGATCGAAAGTTTGGAATTTTGGGGTTGGAGTCGTTATCAGCGTTGCTAACACTGGAGCACAAGTGCCAGGAGCAATTCATCATTTGCCTTTACCCGTTGGGGAGCGATGGCTTAGGAGACAGGTTTAGGTCCATATCACCTAAGGCTTTTCGATTTTATGAGCCGTAAGGGTCCTATAAAAGCACTTTCTTCTTACGAGTCGAAAGGATCTCGTAGGTGTATTTTCTCCTTAGGAGTCGTGAGGACCCCAAGTGTGTTTTTCCCTTGTGAGTCGTAAGGATCCCACGAAAGTGTTTTCTTACGAGTCGAGAGGATCTCGTAAGTTTTGTTCTCTTCATGTATCGTAAGGACATATGAATGGGTCTTCCCAAATGGAGCATAATTCCATAGGCGGAGACTGGCCGTGGGCTTGTGATTGCTGTAGGGTATGGGTGTGATGAGGATTATTTGAGCCCGTGGATTGTATACGGTAGTCAATTTGGGGACTGGCCGTAGGGCTGGGAGAATTTAGGGATTTGGAATTTTGTTGGCGTCTGCATCGCTAACACTGAAATGGTGCCAGGAGCGACTCATCATTCGCCGTTGTGATATTCGGGGATTTAAAATATTGTTGGCGTCTGCATCGCTAACACTGAAGTATGATTTCAGGAGCGACTCATCATTCTCCTTTGGAGGGGTTTGAAATATTTATTTGTATACACATAGTTTTTTTACCGCGATTGCTCCATCATTTCTGCTTTATTTTCATTTTTATTTTACTCGCTGATTTTTATTGCGAGTTGCCCCATCATTTCGGCTTTTTTTTATTTACAATTTTTTTTACACTCCCAGTTTAACGACTTAGGGGTTGATTTTTCCCAGTTTAACGACGTGGAGGTCATTTGTTCCTAATTTAATGCCATGGTGGTCAACTGTTCCCAGTTTAACGACGTGGTGGTCAACTATTGGAGCCTGAGCTCGATTTTGCATGAACCACGGGCTCCTTTGGCTTAATTGCCTGAGCGGGCTCTTCATCATTTAGATCGAGCCAATGTTGGATAGCAACAACCACATCATTGTCATGGCTATGAGACGTAGGAGGACTTATTCTTCTGGGCTCCACCATGTAGAGTGTATGGGTTGTGTAACCATTTGTTCACCGCCGAAAGACGCGATCGGGACGTTAGGACGTCTGGCCTGAATTTTACGGGCAGATGCTATTTGGATTTATCCATCCACCTCTCCGAAGATGCCAAGTTGATTTATGGCATCGTGTATCGGAGGTTTGGACAGATGCGGCCATTGTAGCAGATTTCGTCAGATTTCCCCTCGTTTGCGAGGTTTTTTTTTTATTGTGGGGACGCTCTTCCCTGCAAATGCAAGCCCCTGCAGTTAATTACGCTACCGCATCACGGTAACCACTTTCTCCTTCTCCAGATGTTCACTTCGTGACGTGTGTGTTTGTTTTATTTTTTATTTTTTTTGGTTGCCCGTGGATTGTATACGGAGACTAATTTGTGTTATCGCCCGTAGGGTGGGGATTAGTCCAAATCCGTATTTTCTTAGATTTGGGTTTGGTTTGTTTTAAGGCTCGTTAATCTCATTTGAGATTAAGATCAACTTAAATGTTTGCAAAGGATACGTTAGTCCAATTTTAGACTAAGATCTACACATCGGGGGTTCAGGATCATTTTTGATCCAACAAAAGAGCATTTGGGCTCTATCGTTTTAGTTTAAGGATGTCACGGTCCATTGGGTTTAAGGACATCATAGTCCATGTAGGTTTAAGGACATCATAGTCCATAGAGTTTAGTTTAGGGACGTTGCGTTTCATTGGGTTTAAGGACATCATAGTCTATGTAGGTTTAAGGACATCATAGTCCATGTTTAAGGACATCATAGTCCATAGAGTTTAGTTTAGGGACGTTGCGGTCCATTGGATTTAAGGACATCATAGTCCATGTAGGTTTAAGGACATCATAGTCCATGTAAGTTTAAAGACATCATAGTCCATAGAGTTTAGTTTAGGGACGTTGCGGTCCATTGGGTTTAAGGACATCATAGTCCATGTTGTTTTGGCTCATTGGTTTGGGGTGTGCCAAGAGTTATTGGTTATTGGGACCCTCCACCTCTCTGAAGACGTTGAAGGATTACAACAACAAGTATCAGAGGTGTGGAGAGATGTACTTTTGAACCAAATCCCAAATCGAGGAGTTGTTAGTTCTGAGCATAGAGGCTCGGTTTGCTTAGAGATTTAATCTCAGGGGGGACTTAACTGATTTGTGGTTAAAGTTGGTTCCTTATAGTGTTAAACACTAATGTATGCTCAGCGCTCACGTGCCCCCACATGCGGCCTTAAAACAGTGTTAAACACTGAAATCTGGGGTGCTCACGTGTGGCACGTGAGGCGCTTGAAAGTTGGCACTGCTTCTTTAGCATTATTCCCTTGTTCCTTTCATAAATCCTAAGCCCTATTGGGGGTCATGTGGGATCACGTGAGGCGCCTCCAAAATGGGAACTATCTTGGGTTTATTCCCTTTTTCTTTTGGAAGTGCTAAGAACTTTTAGGGGGTCACGTGGGATCACGTGAGGCGCCAAAAAGTGGTAACTGTCTTTGGGTTTATACCCTTTTTCTTTTGGAAGTGCTAAGCAATTTTTAGGGGGTCACGTGGGATCACGTGAGGTGATAAAAAAGTGGTAACCGTCTTTAAGTTTATACCCTTTTTCTTTTGGAAGTGCTAAGCACTTTTTAGGGGGTCACGTGGGATCACGTGACCTGCTCTCAGTTGTTCTCTTTTGTTCATCAAGGTGCTCACGTGGGAGCACGTGATATGCCATTATCATGCTGGGTGCTAATCTTTCTACGTGCATGGAGATCTTGAGTTTTGTGACTTTCAAGCCCATTGTTTTATAAGAATTAAATTCTTATATAGGGTTAAACCCTAATTTTACTAGAGGAATTAGACTCCTATATGTTCTTATAAGAATTAAATTCTTTGAACTTAGTTCTTTCCCTAGGTTTGAATCTACATAACAGGATCTTCCCGATGAGAATTAAATTCTCAACTTGTGGGGAGATCTGCTTCTGCAGATCTCAACCAGAGGAAGAACTAAGTTCTTTTTAGAAGAGTTCAACTCTTGTGGAGGCGAAGAAAAGGTAAGATGTTCTCTGTGTTTATTTTCTTTCTCTTACCTAAGATTTCTCTTTCTTTTTTAGGAGATCTTCTTTTCTCTAGAGAATTAAATTCTCTTTTCTTTTAACTTACCAAAGGGGTTTCTTCTCTGTTTTCTGTATATCTCTCTCTTTAGTCTTGAGTCCTTTATATAGCAGAGGCAAGTTTGTTGATTTTTGTTAAGGAAATCTCTCATTGAGAGATTTTTAATTGATTCGAGGATTTTATCCACCATTGGATTTTTGATCCAGGGACTCCTATTTTACAGAAGGCATTTTCTTGTTTTTAACAAGATTGGAAAAATATTTTCCCATACAGAGCTTATTCTGTATCTTGGTGATTTTTAATCACCATTGGATCTTTGATCCAACGGTGCTCTGATTTACAGAGCACAATCTTTCTTGTTTAAAAAGATTGGGGGAAATATTTCCAAAATAGGGTTATGATCCTTTTTATATAGAATTTAATTCTATCGGTTCATTAGGAATCCTCACGTGTAGCATATGTCCCAATGGCACCAGGCCGGTTTGCAGCAGTCCCAGAGAAGCGCATCATGTGTTGGCACATGATGCGCCTTCTGGCATGCTGTTTGTTTTATGAAGGCGCCTATATACTTTGTATATAGGTGCTCACGTGTGGCACGTAGGGCCCAACTTCAGTCCTATTTGTTAAGTGTAATACTTATAATTTTGGCTCCAAGGTGCATCACATGTGGGCACGTGATACTTCATTTGGGGAATTTTCCCATTACTTTTTTATTTATTATTTATTTTTCAAAAGGGAAAAAATGCCCCCACAGCGTTGTTCTCACGTGGCTTGTACGTGAGTGCAACGTTGTCACTTTTACAGCCGTTGGATTGCCTAGGGGAACGGGGAGGTGAACCGCCCTTGTCATGTCTTATAAATGCAAGGGTTTGGATTTTAGGCAGCCACTGTTTCTTTCATCTTCTTCCTTATTTGTTTTCTTTGAGAATTTTATTCTCCTCTTCAGAGCTTAGTTCTCTGCAATTGCAATTCCAGAGTTAAACTCTGTTGGAAAAAGAAACCCTTTTTAGGTAAAGATCTTGAATATCATAAAACCCTTTTTATCAAAATTTCTGGATTTTATATCCACCATAAGACGTGATCTTCGAATAGTAGACCTTAATGTCATGGGGTTTCTGGAATTTAATTCCATCTTTTAAAAGGAATTTAATTCTTCACCAAAGAGCTTAGCTCTAAAGATCAAGAGGACCCTCTGGCATCTTCACTTCCAGGTGTTCTTGAGAATCTTTTTCAAGGGATTTTACCTTTATTTTCACCCATTTGAAAGAGTTTGTAATGGGTGTTCTTTTGTGAGGATGTCCCAAGTCGTTTAAACTCCAATGTGCATTTATTGAGTATCTTTTTTTATTCCCACAATGATTACCCTGCCTCATGATTGGCGAGCCGCCATACTGATTTTGTGGGGTACATTATTTTTGTAATCCATGGCCTCATGGAATAAACTTCTTGTCGTTTTCTTTTGTTGTATATATATATATATATATATATATATATATATATATATATATATATATATATAGACACACACACACATACATATAGTTGCATTAATAGTTTTTCTTCCCTTTATTTCAGGAATAATGGCTTCTCTTCCCTACTTTCCTTTTACTCGCTCAGATGCTGCTTTTCCACAATCGCCGTCGGACGAATAAGCAATGGCGATGATCAGGGCCCATGACAGGGACTGTACCAGTTTGCTCTTATGGGGAACTTGGTATGGACATATCATCTGGGGCCGCCGCAGCTTTATTTGCGAAGTGCTAATAGAGCCTCTCCTCCCCATTTTGCCGATGGAGCGTCCGCAGACCGCTTTTGCGGTAGAGGTGGCTGATTGGACTCCTATAGGTCGGTTTGAGCCGTCGACAACTGGGATACCCAACCAGCCTTTGCCGGCCATAGACATCTTGGGGCGTCGCATTTGTCAGGGTGAAGCTCAACCCTGGGGACAAATTTATAAGATAGGGCTTACCCCTCGCCACCCAACGGGCTATCTTTCCTGGGCTCGATATGTTCTGTCCGCCCATCGTGTGCGATTGCAGAAGGTCGGGCTCTATCATGCGGCGTATGCGTCCCTTTTTCATTATCAGTCCTCTCATGTCTGGTGGGTTAAGGCTTTTGTGAACCAGTGGAATCTTTCCACCAACACCTTCTTGCTAGGGGATCGCGAGGTCTCTATTTCATTGGAAGAGTTTCGCGAGGTTTCGGGACTACCAATCAGGGAAGAGCATTATGAAGAGTTGCTGCCTCCTGATGAGTATGTGTTTGAGACGATGTCGGCTTCGCTTGACGGCTTGACGACTGAAAACTCCGTCCGCCATAAGTACCCTAGCTTAATCAAGGTTTTGGTTATTTTTAAGAAACTGTTCGCGGCATCGGAAGGGCATGGCGTCACTTTTGAGAGCTTCATTGCCTGCTTTATCCTCGAAGATGCTTTGTCCAAGACGGCTCCAAAGTTTGCGAACATTAACGACCCTTTTGGGTTTGGGATAAATCAATTCCCGACCAAAGAAGAAGATTTACCACAGTTTTATATGCAGATCTTGCTGGTCGTGTCCTTTGATTCGATTGCGGCTCCCGGCATGGACGAAGAGACCTTCTTTGTTGGCTTTATCAGCCTTTGGCTCAGTTGGTTCGCCATTCCAACGCATCATCGCTTCATGAGAGCTTCGGTCATCTATCCTGCTCATCGCATGGCTGAAGGGACATGACTGGCCGTAGGTATCACGGGGCTATCACACTTATACCATGGGCTGAGCGCTGTGGCCAATACTTCGACCCCGGGTGTAGATGTTGTGAGTTTCTCCTTCCACTACTTCACGTCGTGGATCGAGATGCATGTATTGGGGGCGTTCGCAGCGCATCGGAGGCCAGATTTCTATGACGCTTATACCTTCCCGCGGCTCATGAGGTTGGTGGATGCTTCTGCTCCTGATCCAACTTAGTTAGGGGCCCTTTGTGTGTTTCTTAACCCGTATGCTAACTAAGATGGGATGATATTCAACGACCGAGTCCTCTCTGCTCCTTCGGGACCTGTTCAGCAACTTTTTGATCTATTAGAAGGGGGAGCGCCGTCTTTAAAGCATAAAGAGATTATGCATCTATACTCAATTAGGCCGGGTTTCTTGGTATTTCATCAGAGTAACGTGGTTCTTTTTATGCGGTATAATCCGCACTGCTTTGCCCAACAGTTGGGTTATAACCAAGGTGTTCCTTTTAAGGCGTTCTTAGTCGAGCCTACTTCGTCACTGACAGGTATTCGCGACGCTATCCATCATTTTATACGGCTGAACACTGGTTCCCGTTTCATGATCCCCGAGGCTGATCATCTTCCAAGGCGTGTGGGGTCTTTTACGGGTTGGTACCATCATCGAGTTGGTCCCGTTATTACCGAGGAGAAGCGGATACTCTTCGGATATAGAGCTCCCGACCCGACCCAAGCCACGGGCGTTCCGCCGCGAACGCGGACAGCGGTTCACCCTCCATTGAGGGGTAACGGTGCCTTACTTATCCCTGAGGCGGCGGATGCAGAATCGACTCCTCCCACAGTTGGTATACCAATGCGCACTGGAGCCCAGGTAAAGGTTTCCGATAAGGCGCCAGCAGTAGTTTCATCAGTTGCGGCGTCATCAATGGCGGTGTCATCACCAGTAGTACCGCCAGAAGAGGATATTAAAGGCGAGGTTGGGCAACGTCGTATCAAAGCACCAAAGGGGAGGAAGCGATCCTCTTCCAGTGTTAGCTCCAGTTCGAAAAGGAGGAAGAAAATAGTTGCTGGCTTGCTTGACCTTTTGCTGGAATCTGAGCCTATTGTTCAAGACGAATCCATTTCCATGCAAGAGCTGGATGACGGTCTTATTTACTTTGGCTCGTCCGCTGAGGAAACCGCGCAATTAGCTGAAACTTTAAGGCGCTCGCAGGATGAGACCCAAAATGTGCACATCCTGAAAAAGCCCTACCCTCCGGTTATCTTTTACAAAGATCCTCCATCGCTACGGAGAGTACATATGGGTCCTCTGCAAAGAGAATACGAAAGAGCCCTCAAGCAGCCCATTTCGGCTGCTTCTGAAGATGAGATGGAACTGAAGACCGGTGGGCACGAATCCGCATTTGAAGCCCGGCGAGCACATTTCCTCAGAAAGGAACGACGGCTTGAAAAAGACATACTAGAAGCATCTTGGCGCATTGGTATATGTGCTTTCCGTAATTTTTCTTTTGGCAAGTAATTTGTATTGCTTTTATATCTTCTTATCTTTGCGAAAACTTTGCAGGGACTTCAGCAACGACAGAGGATTTGAGCCCAAGTCGCGTCCTGACTGTGGATTCTAGAAATGTCTCCGATGAGGCACTAGTGGATGCGGAGGAGATTGTTATAGCTGCTATTCCTTCCGTGGAGCTTCCGCCGGTAGCCTCTGTTCCCTCGGTGCCTGTTTTTCCAGAAGAGGTGACCTTATCGGCCGTAGATCTAATGGATCTTTCTGGTGACGGCTTAGAGATTGTGGAAAGGGTAGTTGAGACCGCCGTCCCTTCATTGGAGCCTGAAGTGGCAGCTGTTGCCCCTCAATTGGAAGCTGCCACACCAGCAAATGTCTCCGGTGATGTTCTCGAGGGCATGGAGGAGGCTGCCGAAGCTGCTATCCCTCCGGTTCAAGGCGGGAAGAGCATCGAAGGTAGTCTTCTATACTTTGTTTTAATAGTCTCTCCATTATCTAAACCTTTCTTTCCTTTCAGAACTACGGGAATTGGTGGCTTCTATTGTGGACCTATCTCTCAGGTTGTCCTTCCATCGCTTACTTGACATAGCTGCCCTATGGGCGATATCCCCGCAAAGCATCGTCCTTTCTTCCGGGCAAGGTCTGTATTCTTTGACCCTTTTGCTTTATTATCACTTTTTTTTACAATGATGCTAACATGTCCTCTGCGGTTCTGGAAGCTGATGATGAAGTGGAGATCTTGGATGGGCCTGGGGATCTTTCAAACCCCCCTTGCATGGATGTGGGTAAGTAAAACTCTACTCTTGGTATTGTTTTGTTTATTCCATGTTTGCCAGTCTCGCTGACTAGTCATAAACTTTGACAGCTTTGCCAGCTCCGGCTCCGTTAGAATCCCGAATCTCTATGCCACCGGGACCATATGCCCGACGTGCGTCTGAAAGGATGGCGAGACAAAGCATTCACTCCTTGTCGGCCCTCATTGAAGATCTTCGTGCTGGAAGTTCTGTTACAGCCGAGGAATTTGCTGCCAAAGCCAATACTTCTTTTCCCTTCCTTGCTACTTATCATAATGAGACATTGGTGCATATTTGGGTTGAGTATTGTCGGAGAGTGGAGGCTTGCTTACATAATCTCGAGTGTATACGCCTTCCTTCCGAGCTCTTAACTGCCAAGGTGAGCCTGCTGGGGTGGATTGAGCGGTGTGCCGGTAATCTTCAGTCTTGCGAAAAGAGGCTCAACCGAAAATTTTCGGAGAGGGAGCTAGCTTCAAATGCTTTGAGGGAACTCCAAGCTCAACTCACTGCTAAGACCACCCGTGCGTACGAACTTTGGCGGGTGCTTCAAGAAGCTATCACGGAGATGGTGGCTCTTGATAAAGCCGTTATCTTTACATACGAGATGGTTGAAGCTCATAAAGTTGCTGAAAAAGAGCTTGAGAGTCGACTCACTTCGTATCAGACTCAACAGTCTCAGGCGGAGGCCTGTCTTGTGGCAATAACAAAACTTGAAGCCGAGGCCCAGCGGAAGAATGATGAACTGACGAACTAATTGCACCGTCCCCCGGCTTAAAGATTTTTTTGTATATTCTCCTTTTCTTGTATTCACTCCTGAACGAGAGAGTATTTTGTATTCATTTTGATTCTTTTTATGACATGTATCTTGTAGTCATTTTGAATTCATGAATAAAAGATGTATATATTATTTTTATATCTCATGCTTGCATGTAACTCTGGTGAATGTGGCCCATATGTAGTTTATCTTGATCTTCTTGTAGGCTGGCGATGGCTTAGGAAACAAGTTCGGGTCTGCTGCCTAAGACTTTTCAACTTTATGAGCCGTGAGGGTCTCATAAAGACGTTTTTCCCCATGAGTCGAGAGGATATCGTAGGTGTAATTTCTCCTAAGGGGTCATGGGGACTACTAAGTGTGTTTTCTCTTGAAAGTCGTAAGGATCTCATAAGAGATTTTTCTTTTTACGGGTTGAAAGGTTTGCGCAGGGACACTGATTTCCCTGGGGGGTCGAGACGAATCGAGAGATTATTGGATGACTTGTTTCCGAGACGGAGCGTTGCTCCGGCGGGGAGGTCATTGGCTGACTTGTTTCCGAGATGGAGTGTTGTTCCAGCGGGGAGGTCATTGGCTGACTTGTTTCCGAGACGGAGCGTTGTTCCGGCGGGGAGGTCATTGGCTGACTTGTTTCCGAGACGGAGCGTTGTTCCGGCGGGGAGGTCATTGGCTGACTTGTTTTCGAAACGGAGCGTTGTTCCGGCGGGAAAGTCATTGGCTGACTTGTTTCCGAGACGGAGCATTGTTCCGGCGGGGAGGTCATTGGCTAACTTGTTTCCGAGACGGAGCGTTGTTCCGGCAGGGAGGTCATTGGCTGACTTGTTTCCGAGACGGAACGTTGTTCCGGCGGGGAGGTCGTTGGCTGACTTCGCATCTGCATCCTGTCGAGGTGAGAAGAAACGCCGTTGTTGACACCGTGTCTGCTGTAACGAGACGAATGTCGAAGTGGTCTCTAGGTTGTCTGTGAACCGTCGAGACTTAGCTCTCCCTTTGTTGGAGATAGGTGGAAAAATGTGGTTCTCTTTTTGTTTGTGCCCATGGATTGTATACAGGGGTCGATGTGGACTTATCTGCAGGGAAAAAGTTTCGTTCTTTCATTTTTTTATTTCCTTCCGCGATGCTCTATCATTTCAGCTTTTCATATCGCGAAGGTAGCGATTGTCCAATCATTTCGGCTATTTTTCGCGGTGCCCAATCATTTCGGCTATTTTTCTTTTTACTCACTACTTTTTATTGTGAGTTGCCCAATCATTTCGGCTATATATATATATATTTTGCATTTTTGGCTCGCTGATTTTGTTGCGAGTATGGATCTGAGATTTGATACCAATCTTAGCATCAGCATCGCTGCGACTGGAATATTGCCAGGAGCGAATCATCACTTATCGTGAAAGGACTTAGAATTTATTACCGATTTAGGCATTAGCATCGCTACAACTGGGATATTGCCAGGAGAGAATCATCATTTTCCTTTGTCGATTCGAACAAAGGTGGCTTGGAAAACAGGGTTAGGGTCCCATAAAGGTGTTTCTCCCTGCGAGTCGTGAGGATCTCGTAGGTGCGTTTTCTCCTTAGGAATCGTGAGGATTCTTAAGTGAGTGTCCTCTTATAAGTCGTAAGGATCTTACAAGAGTGTTTTCTCCTTATAAGTCGAGAGGACTTACAAGTGTCGTTCACCACATGAGAACATTTCGCGGCATTGGTGGAACTTGGTGGGGGAGACGTTTATTTGTGCCCGTGGATTGTATACAAAGGTCAATATTGAACCGTTTGTAGGGAAAACTGGGGAATGTAATGGCTTAAGATCAGATTCAGATCCCTGTAGCTTAAGGCTTTTGAATCCTATGAGCCATGAGGGTCTCATAAGGGGATTCTCCTTACGAGTCGTGAGAATTTCGTAAGTGTAATTTCTCCTTAGGAATCGTGGGGATCCCTAAGTGTGTTGCTCCCTTGTGAGTCGTAAGGATCTCACGCAGGTATTTTCTCTTAAAAGGTCGAGAGGACCTTGCAAGCGTGCATGAATTTCTTTTATGAGTCTGCGCCCTTTCGGGTTTTCACAAACTCGCCGGTAGCTCTGCTGTTTTTACTCATGGAGCCCTTTCGGGTTTTCATCCGTGCCCATTTCGCTTTTGGACGTACCGTTTTTTTTGCCACATTAGCTTAAAGATGCTGCAGTTCGTAGTAGTTTAAGGACGTTTCCGTCCGTAGCTAGTTTCAGGACATTGCGGTCCATTGTTAGTTTAGGGACGTTTCGGTCCACAACTAGTTTAAGGCCATCTCGGTCCGTAGTATTTTGAGGTGAGGTTTCGCTGGATACTACTTATAGAATTTGGACTCAGGGAGATAGCGAGCGGACACGAGTGTCGTCATCCGTCATTAACCTGAGCCGTGACTTGTCAGGCGTAGTATTTCTTAAGGAATCGGCCGTTTATTGGCCGGAAGGGTCTTTCGCCATGCATATCCATGAGCAAATAAGCCTCACCTTGGTAGACTTTGTCTATAATGTACGGGCCCTCATAATTTGGCTCAAACTTCTCCCATTTGGCACGATTGGGGATCATAGGTCTTTTGACAACTAGCACGAGTTCGCCTTGGCGGAATGTTCTTGGCCTAGTTAATCTTTCGTATGAGCGTGTCATCTTTGCTTTGTAAGCTTCTAGGTTTTGCTGCGCCATGAAACGAGTTTCATCGAGGACGTCGAGCTCCTCAAGCCGAAGATGAGCATTCTCTTCATCTGTTAGTTTGTAATGAACCGCCACTCGTAGAGAGGGTAGCTCTATCTCCAAGGGGAGTACTACTTCCGTGCCGAATACCAATGCATACGGCGTTGTATTCATAGCCGTTTTGAACGTAGTTCGATATGCCCAGAGAGCTTCATTGAGCCTCTCGTGCTCGTCTTTTTTATTTTTGGACACCGTTTTCTTTATGATCTTCGTCAAAGTTTTGTTGAAAGCCTCAGCTAGACCGTTAGCTCGGGGATTATAGACCGAAGAGTATCTCCAGTCTATGTTATGATGTTGTGCGAAGAGGCTGATTCTGTGACTTCTGTAGGCCGGCCCGTTATCGGAGATAATCCGTCGCGGAGTGCCGAACCGATAGATGACGCGTGTCTTGAAGAAATGGAGGATATTCTCCGTCTTCACTTCTCTTAGCGGTACTGCTTCTGCCCACTTAGAGAAGTAATCGGTTGTCGCCAATATGAACCGATGTCCTTTGGACGATGCTGGTTCGATGGGCCCAATTATGTCGGTTCCCCACATTTCGAATGGCCAGCTAGCCACAGTTGGGTGTAGCGGGTTTGGATGCTGGTCGATGAAGTCTCCATGAATTTGGCATGAGTAGCATTGCTTCGCGTATTCGAGGCAGTCCTGAATCATCGTGGGACAATAGTAGCCTATTCTTTTGATCTTCAGCTTAATTTTTGGCCCGGCTTGATGAGAACCGCAGAGTCCGTCAAGAGTTTCTTGGACGACTCTCCTTGCTTCTTCCGGTCCCAGGCATCTCAACCACAGAGAGTCGAACGATCTCTTATATAGAGTATCATTGACGAAGGTGAAAGACAGAGCTCGTTTCATGAGCTGATGTCTTGAGGACGCGTCTTCCGGTGTTTGATAGGATTTGAAGTAGTTTATAAAGACTTCTCTCCAATCCTTAGACTTTTCTTAGTCCTCTATTTGTAGGGTTGTTTGCTTGGTCGCTTCCTTTTCTTCAGACGACTCCGGAGATATTTCTTCTAATGCAAGAACCCGACGGCTTTGCACAACGATTCTTACATCATCGAGGTTTTCTGTCACGCCCCGCTTCCTGGTGTCCGGGGAAGGGGACGCGATGAGGCCGCTACGTATTTACTCTGATGTAAATACGCTAAGCGTAACTAAGCAATATAAATGAAAATGCACAAGAGACAAAGATAGTAGGTATAACTGAACAGCAATTTTATTTATTAACATTCTTTTGTACAATACATGGAGAAGTAAATACATTTGAATAAAAGCAATACCTAAACAGTGGCATAACAGAAATGAAATGTATTGAAATAAAATGTGTACAATGAAGCTAGAGCTCTGGGTCGTATGCAAGCTGATCCAAGTCCTCGCTAGTAGGCTTGATCTCCTGTGTGTCCAGATCACCTAACAACATTCCAAAGAAAAAAGAGAAGGAATGTCTTCAGTGAACAATCGCTCAGTAAGTCCTAAAGATAAGGGAGAAATAGAATATACAGAGAGAGAGAGAGAGTGTAGCTTTTAAAGTTATATTAAAATGTTGTATTTAGTGATATTAAAATGTTGTATTTAGTGCTAACGCTGTTGTTTGTAGCTTGGTACAGAAGGATGCCAGTGTATACGAGAGGAGTCTCTATATAACAGAGACTAGAGGCAAGTGTAGTACAAGGAACCATTTATGCCACGGTACAACAGCAACGGAAATACAGTTTAGGTGTCTTAAATTTTACAGTTTCGTGCCACTTCTAACACCTTCCGTACCAATCTACCCCTTAAAAACCCCGCGATATCTTGATTGTATAGTTGTATTGTATTGGAAATTGTATTGTCTTGTATAGGTGGATGATTAGATGACTTGACGAAACCATGATATCAGTAAATGGATATAATTGGAGAATCATGGATGTAGCCGGAGAATCATATAAATGGAAGTATATCCATGGTTCGGTTCAGTCAATATAGATTGAATAGATTGAATATATGTATTCATGGATTCATATTGAATTGTAGTATTGTAGATTGTACTTAAATCATATTCAAGTCAGATTAATTATAATGAGACTCAGTCTGAGTCAGAACAATTAGAAAAGAAATTGAAGTCCTGAATTAGGTATTGATGTTATCAGTAACCGCTGCACATGGGCGACAGGATTTGTGTCTTTTTCAAAGACGATTACCGTGTTGATAACACCGTTTGTTAAGTTGTCTACCTTAGATAGGCAAGCACCCATACCTCCGGCTCCCTGAGGCTTAAGAGACCGGTCCTATTTAAACCTATATTTACAAGGGTCCTTAGGGTAATTTATAGAACTTAAGGGAGTTTTATGTAAAAAATAATTTTGTATAGTTTTCAAATTACAACCCAAGTATTTAATTATCGTCTTTAGAGTTGTAATAGATGTAAATTTTATATATATGACATTTCTAGTGAAAATAGCCTAATTTCATAATATAGGGTATTTAATTGTAATATTGAACTTGTATGGAATTCATGGTATTTTCATGTAAAGTGATTCTTGTGATTTAGAAAAGTTGGAATATTTATATTATATCAAAAATAGGTATGTTGATAATATTTATATTTTATATAAAATAATTTTAATTTATTATTTTCTAGAAATCTCATTTTCTTAAGATATTTGTATTTAAAATCTCTCGAGACCGAATGCTCCTTGCGGAGATCTGCATCTCGCACTACTAAGTCCGAGGATGTGCTATAATTCGCACCACCCCAATCGGGTTCCCCAAAATGGATTGTAGCGGCGCTTTGTAAAGATTTATGTAAAATACATAATCTTGTAGAAAACGGTTTTAATAGTAAATTGTATTTATATGTAAAGTTTCATTTTCCTGTATTCTATGTTCCCGAAATGTATTGTGCTATATTGCATATGAGTTTTGTGAGGAGGTAGGTCATTACCTCGTGATCTAATTAAAGGTATAGCAAGTTTAATGATATTTTAAAGTAGAAAGTAAACTACATAGTATTTTAGTGAGAAAGAGCGGTAAAAGTTACAAAATGAAATATTTTGCCATGAAACTTGTTCAACATATTTTGTTAATGATTAATAGTCAAGATGTAAGAGTTTAACATGGTTGTGTTAAGGAAGATTTGTACTTTATAAAGAAAACCGAATCGGAAGTCGGATTTAACTCCGCTTTCGTCGGGTTTTAGAAAAAAAACTTTTTACAATAACAAGGGAAAGAGAGACGTGGGACTTATGGGTTTAGATTCAAGAGAAGAGGGAGAGGAAGCGGTAGGAGGCGCCGATGCGTCGTTTCGTCGCCGGAAGCTCCTAGAGTCGTCGTCGAAAGATCGCCGGAGTTTCGCTCTTCGCTAACTCCACTTGTACACAAAAATTCTAAAGGAATTTCTTGAGAGTTTTAGACAGAAGTGTGAGTGGGGTGTGTGTTTTTAGGGGTGGTATTTATAAGGTAAAGTAGGGTTAGGGTAGGTGAAAGGTTGTATTGAAAATGTATTAAAAATATGGTTTAACGGGATTTTAAAAACATCTGTTAAATTGAAGGAAATTTAAAGTGTACAGGGGTAATAGGGAGGCCAAAAGACAGAAGTTTCATGTTGGAGCCAACCCGATCCGCCAGAGTTCAGCTGGCGGCGGCGGCCGAGTCACGGCGAGTCGGGACGTGGTCGGCTGCCGTGGGTCCGTCGTCGTTTGATCTTCCTCCTGGTCCAGTTTGTTTTATATGTGTAGTGAGGTTTTACGGTTTTAGCACGTGTAGACTCTTGGAATTCTAAAAAGATTAAAAGAAAACAATATTAAAAATAATGTGGGGAATGAGATTTGAAATCTGGTGCTTTGGTTCAGCAGTGCAAAGCTTTACCATTGAGCTACAAGCTCTTTCTTACTATTAAAAAGCAAAACAAATTTATAACTTGTGCTCAGGAAAAAATACCCCTTTCTGTATTTTTTGAAAAATTTGTACAGAAAGTTGTACAGGAAGTTTAGGGTTGTTACATTCTACCCTCCTTAAAAAAAAATCGTCCTCGAAATTTATAAAAGAAAAGTGTAATAGATTCAAGGAAAGTTTAGAGACCGAAGTACTGACAGTGTATGAAAAATAACAAAGTGATACAAGGGTTTTAAAAATGTGAAAGAGACTTACTAGTGTTACCTTGGTCAACTGTCTCGACTTCTACGGCTGCTATGGTGTAAGCCTGTCGTCGTGGCACGTTCCTCCTAACTGGAGGCACATTCTGTCCATGGGGCATGTTTCTCTGCCCTCGAGTCATGTCCCTCATTGCTTGTTGGAATTGGTGAGTAGGCTGTACAGGTGGTGGAGCAGGGAGTGCTAGAGAGGTGCAGGAGCTTGGATAGCTGGCTGCTGCGGGTAGTTGGTGGGTGTGTGAGCTTGGTTGCGTCTATAAGGACAGTTTCCAATTCCGTGATTCGACGCGCCACAAACTAAACATAGGCCTTTTCCGCGCCTATAGTCCTCCCACAAGTGTCCCTTTCTCCTGCAGTAGTAGAAAAAGTCTGGACGCGACTGGTTATTGATTTCTTCAGTTCTCCTGGGTTCGAACGATGGCCTGGAAGAGGCTCCTTCCTGCCATTTGAGTGGCAGGGCATTTCAAACCGGCAGATTGAGGTATGCCCTTCCTCTTTACTACTGCCTCATATCTTCGGGCAGCCTTCAAAGCCAAATCATGGGTTGGGAAATCCCCTGTAGCTAGAGCAACTTGGATTTCCGGGTCCAACCCTTACTGAAATCTTCTAGCTCCGATCTCAGCAGTCGGTATGAGTTGGGCCGAAAACCTGTTACGGACTTGTGTTAGTTGTGTAGTATGTGATATAAAATCAAACATTGAGACATATCTTACCGACTAAGTATAGTAAACTCAGCGTCATACTTATCTACTGATTTGGTCCACATTGAACCTTGTTGCAGATGGATGAACTGTTGTTCCATGTCGAAGCGGGCAGTCTCTGGGAAGTACTTTGCATCGAACATGTCACGGAAAGTCTTCCATTCGATAGGTTGGTCAATATGGCTTTCTTCCGCCTTCCACCAAACCCGTGCATTGTCAGCGAGCTGCAGCTTTGCAACTCGAACCCAAACTATTTCTGGTACTTGTGCTGCTGCCAGATCATCTTTAATGCTCTGAGCCCATTCCTCAGCTTCTAGAGGGCTCTCCTTTCCTGAGAACTGTTTGGGGTGCAAAGCCCTGAATTGCTTCTGTAAGTCCATGCTACCTCTCCCGGTACTTTCGGGCATGCGGAATTTGATGAAAAACAATTTTCTAGAGGTGGTAACATGGACTCAAAACCGGATCTTTGTTAAACTACTAACTAACAACCTAACAAGAGTTTACCTACTCGGTTAGGGGGCTATACCTTTCTTGAACTCCTTCATCTTCGACTCCTTCCGGTGTACGGATCGGCCTCACCTCGTCGTCTCCTTGCGCCGAAGATGGATCCACCCGAAAGCTTCTACCTTTGGCTTCTTCTTCGAACTTTGAAGAAACTAGATCACTTGGCTTGCTAGGCCTTGTGAACTAGAATGAGTAGAGGAATGTTTTGGTGTCTTTTTATCTCTAAGGCAATGAGTCTCAACACATGAGAATGATTTGCCTTGAGGTAGAGAGAGCAAGAGGAAGAGGGAGAGCTTGAGAATGAGAGAGCTCAAGAGAGAGAAAGCAAATGATAGAATGAACCATACTCTTCTCATTCTCACCTCTCATAATCCAAAAGCCATCATAACAAAAATAGTAATCAAGTATTGTGTAAATGGTTTAAGTCAAAATGGCTATATCATTTCATGCACTCATTTTGCATAAATAAACAAGCAAGCAAAAGTCTTTGCCATGGAATGATAGCCATTGTCATGATGATGGTCAACTAGTCCAACCTAGTCAACCGGTCAACAAAGTCAACAAGTCAACAAAGTCAACCCCTCAACAACCATGCCACTATAATACTTAATTAATATTAATGTTAATCATATATCTTATTCTCATTAGGGTTAAGCAAAAGTCAATGGTCAACAGTCAACTGTCAACAGTCAACGGTCAACAACCCCAATGAGAATACTCTGTCTCTGTCTCTCTGTCAACTGTGCATACACACCCGCATCCGCGTTCCGAGGAACACGAATACAAACGAGATAAAATCAATCCTAAAACGTACACTAGGATCTGGCTTAAACCAAAGCCCGCTAGTGTTAACTGTCCGGACACTGTACGTGCACAAGTGCACGGATGTGACCGAACCCTGTCGCAAAACCATGCGACCTGTCGCAAAACCATGTGACCTCTACTCTTTTGCCTAAAGGCGAATAGCTTTCTGTGTGGGACTCTAAAGACTCGACACTACGCTGGCAGTGGGTTTAACCACAGATCGCAAGCGGCACTAGCTGTGCGTAACGGTCCCCAGGTAGATGCCGACAAGAAGACTGACGAGGTGAAACTCATCTGAACTCCTACTGAGCCTGAATGTGACAGTCTCCGTACAGTCCGGTCTGTTCGTCTGATACATCGCATGGCGGGCCTAGGGGGGCGGAAAACATCAGTCCCCTAATAGCGGTACAAGTCGTGTCGGAGTGAAGCCCAAAACACCCTGAGATAACACTGGAAGCCTGCCAGTATATCTCGCTTGCCCTGGCCAGGGACTACTCGTGTAATAGCTCTCCTAGACACAGCGCGATGTCAACCCCCAATACCGGGAGAGACGAATCCTGTCTAACCGTCACTGCCTCCAAGTGCTTTGGGACTGCACCCAACTACTACCTGTTTGCATGACTCCTTTGAGCCGTGGTTGGGTAGTAATCAAAGTACAGTGGGAACACACTCGAGGCGAAGTGACAGTGTCAAGTCAGCGGACTAAGCTGTACTCATGTCACCTGGGAACTGATAACTGACGATAGGTATAATACCAACCGGTCAGTTCCCGACGAGTCCTGTCCAGTGTACTCGTAACCCAACGAGCACCCGCATACTATCTCCAGTACGACGTACTGATGGCTGTGGGACAGACCATCTCCCACACTGGGATGAGAAGCGCTTGCGCTAGTCTACTCCGGAGTATCGATGCCCTGTCTCGATAGTCCTGCGACTGGGGACCTGCATAAGGATGTGCTTATAGATTACCCAGCCCCCACTAGTGTGACTGCCATCACAACGCTGGTAATCAAGCAAAGATCCTAAGGGCTCCACTAATGCGTATAGGTGGTATAATAAAATAAACACATGTACACATTGAAGTAGGAACAAACCAAGTAGCATACTACTATTTTGAGCAAGATTGTATATACAAGGTGAATATCCCAAGCTTCCATTAAGTAATATACAAACTAGTATGATACAGTAATGGCCTCTAGGGCATATACACTAACAATCTCCCACTTGCACTAAGGCCATGTACTGGCGTATCGAAGACCTATCATCTCGATCAGCCGCTCGAACTGAGTCTGGGGCAAGACCTTGGTGAATGGATCTGCAGTGTTATCTTCTGAAGCAACCCTTTGAACCTCGATCTCCTGGCGATCCACGATCTCCCTGATCAGGTGATACCGCCTCAAGATGTGTCTGGATCTCTGATGGGACCTGGGTTCCTTCGCTAAAGCTATAGCCCCGTTGTTGTCGCAATACAGAGGTATTGGATCAACAATGGACGGAACCACCTGAAGTTCTTTCAAGAACTTCCTCATCCAGACAGCTTCTTTTGCGGCATCAGATGCAGCGATGTATTCCGCTTCCATCGTCGAGTCTGCAACGGTTTCCTGTTTGGAACTCTTCCAATACACCGCCCCTCCATTGAGGGTAAAGACAAAACCCGACATGGACTTGGAATCATCCTTGTCACTTTGGAAGCTGGAGTCAGCAAAGGCCTCGATCTGGAGGTCTTTTCCGTCATACACCAAGAACATCTCCTTAGTCCTTCTCAGGTACTTGAGAATGTTCTTTACCGCTATCCAATGTTTCTCCCCGGGGTTTGACTGATACCGGCTTACTACACTAAGTGCATAAGCTACATCCGGTCTGGTACACAACATCGCATACATTATAGAGCCTACCGCAGAAGCGTAGGGTATAATAGACATGCGATCCCTCTCCAAATCAGTCTTGGGAGACATCTCTTTAGAGAGGGTGATCCCGTGACAAGCCGGTAGATTACCGCGCTTGGAATCTTCCATACTGAATCTTTTCAGTATGGTGTCGATGTACCTGGACTGTGAAAGTCCTAATATCCTCTTGGATCTATCACGATGGATCCGGATCCCCAGGATGTATGAGGCATCACCCAGGTCTTTCATGGAGAACCTGTGTGACAAGAACCCCTTGACAGATTGTAGCATAGGAATGTCATTTCCTATTAAGAGAATGCCATCCACGTATAAAATGAGGAATACTACAGTTCTCGCTACAAATCTACTATAGATGCATGGTTCATCTGGATTTTTGATAAAGCCAAATTCTTTGACCGTCTCATCAAAGCAGATGTTCTAACTCCGCGATGCCTGCTTTAGTCCATAGATGGACTTAAGCAACTTGCACACCTTTCCGCTGCTCCCACTCTGAATGAAACCCTCTGGTTGGTCCATATAGACACACTCCTCTAAATATCCATTTAGAAAAGCGGTCTTTACGTCCATTTACCAGATCTCATAATCGTGGAAGGCAGCAATGGCAAGAAGGATCCGAATGGATTTCAGCATAGCCACTGGAGAAAAGGTTTCGTCATAGTCCAAGCCAGGTCTTTGACGGAAACCCTTTGCAACAAGTCTAGCTTTATAGGTCTCAACCTGTCCATCTACACCAATCTTCCTTTTGAAGATCCACTTGCATCCTACGGGTTTTACCCCGTCTGGAGCAATGTCCAACGTCTATACTTTGTTGGTGTACATGGATTCCATTTCGGTCCGCATTGCATCCAGCCATTTTACCGAGTCAACGCTCTGAACGGCCTGCTGGAAGCTAGTAGGCTCATCATAATCTATGATGCAATCCTCTCTATCCCCGTCTATGAGAAAACCGTAGTATCTCTCGGGCGGATGAGACTGCCTACTACTTCTGCGGAGCGGCGTAGGAATGTCCTGTTCTTTTGAACCCTCTGGTTCTACTAAGCTTTCAGTAATAGTCTGTGGTTCTGGAATTTCTTCCAGTTCTACTGCGCTCCCACTAATTTCCCTTTACAAGAACTGGTGTTCTAGAAAGTGGGCATTACGAGAAATAAGGACTTTTTGTTCCTCTGCGTGGTAGAAAAGATACCCCCTGGTGTTCTTTGGGTATCCCACAAACTTGCACAGTACTGAGCGTGCCTCGAGTTTGTCCGCATGCTGCTTTTTGACAAAAGCTGGACATCCCCAGATCTTCAGATATTGAAGATAGGGTTTCTTCCCACTCCATAACTCATATGGTGTGGTAGGCACAGTCTTAGTAGGAACTCGGTTCAAAAGGTATGCGGCTGATTCTAGCGCATATCCCCAGAATGATCGTGGTAACTCAGTGTTACTCATCATGGACCGTACCATATCCAATAGGGTTCGGTTCCGTCTCTCCGATACACCGTTATGTTGCGGAGTGTATGGAGGAGTAAGCTGAGAGAGAATTCCATTCTCTTTTAAATGGTCCAGGAACTCGGCACTCAAGTATTCACCACCTCGATCCGATCTTAGAATCTTGATACTTTTGCCGGTTTGTTTTTCTACCTCATTCTTATATTCCTGGAATTTTCCAAAGGCTTCGGACTTATGTTTCATTAAGAAGACATGTCCGAATCTTGAAAAATCATCTGTAAAAGTAATGAAGTAAGAAAAACCGCTTCGCGCATGTGTAAACATTGGACCGCACACGTCGCTGTGTACGAGTCCCAAGAGCTCGCTCGCTCTTACTCCATGTTCAGTGAACGGAGTCTTTGTCATCTTTCCTTTGAGACAGGATTGACAAGTGTCATACGATTGATATTCGAACGGATTCAAATATCCTTCTGTATGTAACTTAGTCAATCTTCTCTCATTGATGTGACCCAGTCTACAATGCCATAAGAAAGTCTGATTGATTTCTGGAGACTTTCTTTTGTGTGTATTCTGGACATTGAAAATCTGTGGTTGGTTTAATACGTATATACCATTGCTCAATGTACCTGACCCAATCAGAACTTGATTAACGTGAATGTTTACAACATTGCTTACAAACGCAAATTTATAACCTTCTTTAGAAACCAAAGATACAGAAATGATATTACAAGTTGCGTTGGGTACAAAAAAGAAATTACGCAAAACCAAAACTTGTCCATCTGACATTCCCAGGTGATAGTCCCCCACGGCCTTAGCATCCATGCTAGCTCCGTTTGCAACTTTGAGGGTCATGTCATCTGCCTTCAAAAACCTACGGTTTCTCAACGCCTGCAAAGAATTACAGATATGAGATCCTGATCCGGTATCCAATACCCAGGAAGTAGAGTTTGATGAAAGACAGTTTTCAATAACATACACACCTGAAGCTGAAGCCGCAACCTACTTCAGTTCCTGTGTTCTGACCTTCCAAGCCCTGCAATCATTCTTCCAGTGTCCCTTCTTATGACAATAGAAGCATTCTTTCTTATCCACAAGCTTCCCCACTTTCTTAGTTGCTTTTGCCTTTCCCTTCGTATCCACTTTACTAACACCGCCCCTTGGTTTGGCGGGGGCTTTCTTCTTCTTTCCCTTGGCTTTCGCCTTGGACCTAGAAGAAGAAGATCCTCCTATAAACAAAGTAAATGTTTCCCTACCTTTCTGTACGGTGCCCTCTGCGCTCCTCAGCATGTTGAGGAGTTCTGAAAGTTCAACTTCCTTTTCTTGTAAGTTGAAGTTCAGTATAAACTGGGCGTAAGTGGAAGGAAGGGAATGGAGAATCAAGTCCGTATAGAGCTCATTCTCCAACGTGGTCCCAAGGTCCGCGAGCTCCTCAATGTAACCAATCATCTTAAGCACGTGTTCCGCTACCGATGATCCGACGGCCAATCTTGCCGAAAATAACTTCTTCGACACTTCGTATCTTGCGATACGAGATTGCTCTCCATACAGTTCTTTTGTATGAAGAAATATGGATTCGAGGTCCATATTCTCGTGCCTCCTCTGATGTTCGTTGTCCATAGAGGCAAGCACGAGGCACTTGGCCTTCGTGCAGTCTAGTTCCCAGGTCTTACGGATTTCTTTATCCGCGACAATGGTTTTGGGACCTGGGACAGGGGGAGCTTTGGTGGTAAGAAGATACCCCAGCTTGTCGTAAGTGATTGCCATCTTGACATTCCTGAGCCAATCTTTATAGTTTGGCCCTGTCAGTATGTTTTTATCTAAAAGTAACTTAAGTCCAGTCATGTCGATTGGTCGCTGCAATTAGGAGAGAGAGAAGAAACACTCAGCATGATGCTCTTGCAAGTTTAGAGTGGTTTTTAGTTTATCTAAACAGGACGGCTCCCACTGTCTCTCGAATCCCTCCTCAAACCAAAAAGGAAGAATTAGTCAGGATCAATCTCACCGTACAATTCTTGCTTAACCGTTCGGCCAGGCTGGTGTCGGTACTTCGAGGGAGGTGTTCCAACGCTTTCGCGAAGTTCCTTAATTAAATAAGCTCTTTTCCCTGTGGGCGTAGCCCCGCTAACACCTTTCTAGATACCTACTTGGTTTATAGCATTGATCGTTAAGTGAGAAATTTCCCGAGGAGTAGCATATACTCACAGTAGGATCGGGATCCAAATATCATTGTATGACGAAACTGAAGGAATCCTACCAGAATCATCACACTCCAAATGGTATGCAACTCTAGCAAGTTTCAGTACTTATGAAACTCCCGATGTGGATTTTTGCCCCATGCTCTTATGACCTTGGCGTGAGGTCAAAATGTCATAAGTCACATGTCAAGTTCTTCCCATCATTATCCAGGTTAATTTGAACCCACCCGTACCTACCCTTGACGTAGGCCAAAATGGCAGTACGGCTGTCCCAAACCAACGCATTCTATCTATGCAACAAATAAATATCCGGCAGCTACCAATCACTATGCCTTGGCGTGAGGTCAAAATACATAGCTTGAATACTACCGAATATTTAACTGAAATGATGGAGGGCTACGAATGGTTTTGGCTAAACCGTGAACGTAGTGAACCCTATATAATCGATGGAACGAGATAGCTTTTAAAAGGAGTGGCTCAAGCTCCGCATTTAAAAGTTGGTTTTGAAAAGAACCGAGTGGTTTTTCGAAAGTGTTCCAACGACTTTTACTTGGTTTATTTTCTTGCATTAGTTCTTTTAATGCATATTTTTCTTGCATTAGTTCTTTTAATGCGTCCCATCATTTAATCCTACCATTGCAGAAAACAACCAAAATATGACGTACGCTTATACCATTCGCATTCGCCACGGGGCCCCGTCATTACCTGTTAGGTTACTTAACTAACGACAGAGCGGGGGCTGGGCTAGCGCGGCTGTAAAACATAAGCAACGCCTAAATAATATCATATATAGATATATTGCAATGATAGCCGTTTCAGATCACAGATGAATACATTGGATATACTAGGAATCCGCAATTCGTACGAGCCTGTAACGAAAAGCAGATTACACGATCGCGGTGAATAGCCAATATCCCACCCAAGACCCCTACGGGTGCGGCAAACTACCCACCAAGTACCCGAAGCGAAGCAACCTCCCTCAACTCCGTGAGTAGGCCACTCGGCACTTCGGCATACCCGGTAGTTTGTGCACCCCCTCCATGGGTCTATCCTAGAAGCAAAAACAGTAAAAAGAAATTATACAATGACGGCTACAACCCCGACCCGGTTGTGCGGCCATATAAATAATTATTACATCAATTTACAAATTTACATGAATTGAAAGAAAAGAAAACTCTCGTCTCACAACCCCCGGCTATTCACCCGCGACAATCCAATGAATTCATATACACATTCCAATGATATTACAGATCACAGATTTGTATAACTCCCACTAATCGACATATAGCGATTAGCAGACGTTCAATACAAATATCACATCACAGAAATACCCGTCAGCTTAAGTCTTTAGAAACTCGATCAAAATACGGTTTTTAAAGCCCCCAAAACAAATTTTTCTTTCTGGAAAATCTGGGCTGAAAAAACATATACCAAAAATCCCAAACTACCCCATAGAACAAACTGCAGTAAAGACGATCCAGAGAGGAGCTTAATTGGCCGCGGAACCGCGGCAATAGCAAGCTATTGCCGCGTTTCCGCGGTGGTTTGGTGAGATCTCTGGACCGTTTTTCTACAGTAGACTATAAAAACCCTGAGTCGATTTTTGAAGCATGATTTATTACTTTTACAGTACTCTGAAAATCGACAGCAAGTTGGACATCGGGGTGTATTTCGCGACTTTTTCTTTGATCGATCTTCTAGTTACTTTGCTAACTTGTTAGATAGAGTTTAACTAGGCTCTGATACCACTGTAAGTCCATGCTATCTCTCCCGGTACTTTCAGGCATGCGGAATTTGATGAAAAACAATTTTCTAGAGGCGGTAACATGGACTCAAAACCGGATCTTTGTTAAACTACTAACTAACAACCTAACAAGAGTTTACCTACTCGGTTAGGGGGCTATACCTTTCTTGAACTCCTTCGTCTTCGACTCCTTCCGGTGTACGGATCGGCCTTACCTCGTCGTCTCCTTGCGCCGAAGATGGATCCACCCGAAAGCTTCTACCTTTGGCTTCTTCTTCGAACTTTGAAGAAACTAGATCACTTGGCTTGTTAGGCCTTGTGAACTAGAATGAGTAGAGGAATGTTTTTGTGTCTTTTTATCTCTAAGGCAATGAGTCTCAATACATGAGGATGGTTTGCCTTGAGGTAGAGAGAGCAAGAGGAAGAGGGAGAGCTTGAGAATGAGAGAGCTCAAGAGAGAGAAAGCAAATGATAGAATGAACCATACTCTTCTCATTCTCACCTTCATAATCCAAAAGCCATCATAACAAAAATAGTAATCAAGTAGTGTGTAAATGGTTTAATTCAAAATGGCTATATCATTTCATGCACTCATTTTGCATAAATAAACAAGCAAGCAAAAGTCTTTGCCATGGAATGATAGCCATTGTCATGATGATGGTCAACTAGTCTAACCTAGTCAACCGGTCAACAAAGTCAACAAAGTCAACCCCTCAACAACCATGTCACTATAATACTTAATTAATATTAATGTTAATCATATATCTTATTCTCATTAGGGTTAAGCAAAAGTCAATGGTCAACAGTCAACTGTCAACAGTCAACAACCCCAATGAGAATACTCTGCCTCTGTCTCTCTGTCAACTGTGCATACACACCCGCATCCGCGTTCCGAGGAACACGAATACAAACGAGATAAAATCAATCCCAAAACGTACACTAGGATCTGGTTTAAACTAAAGCCCGCTAGTGTTAACTGTCCGGACAGTGTACGTGCACAAGTGCACGGATGTGACCGAACCCTCTTGCAAAACCATGCGACCTCTACTCTTTTGCCTAAAGGCGAATAGCTTTCTGTGTGGGACTCTAAAGACTCGACACTACGCTGGCAGTGGGTTTAACCACAGACCGCAAGCGGCACTAGCTGTGCGTAACGGTCCCCAGGTAGATGCCGACAAGAAGACTGACGAGGTGAAACCCATCTGAACTCCTACTGAGCCTAAATGTGACAGTCTCCGTACAGTCCGGTCTGTTCGTCTGATACATCGCATGGCGGGCCTAGGGGGCGGAAAACGTCAGTCCCCTAATAGCGGTACAAGTCGTGTCGGAGTGAAGCCCAAAACACCCTGAGATAACATTGGAAGCCTACCAGTATATCTCGCTTGCCCTGGCCAGAGACCACTCGTGTAATGGCTCTCCTAGACACAACGCGATATCAACCCCCAATACCGGGAGAGACGAATCCTGTCTAACCGTCACTGCCTCCAAGTGCTTCGGGACTGCAACCAACTACTACCTGTTTGCACGCCTCCTTTGAGCCGTGGTAGGGTAGTAATCAAAGTACAGTGGGAACACACTCGAGGCGAAGTGACAGTGTCAAGTCAGCGGACTAAGCTGTACTCATGTCACCTGGGAACTGATAACTGATGATAGGTATAATACCAACCGGTCATTTCCCGACGAGTCCTGTCCAGTGTACTCGTAACCCAATGAACACCCGCATACTATCTCCAGTACGACGTACTGATGGCTGTGGGACAGACCATCTCCCACACTGGGATGAGAAGCGCATGCACTAGTCTACTCCGGAGTATCGATGCCCTGTCTTGATAGTCCTGCGACTGGGGACCTGCATAAGGATGTGCTTATAGATTACCCAGCCCCCACTAGTGTGACTGCCATCACAACGCTGGTAATCAAGCAAAGATCCTAAGGGCTCCACTAATGCGTATAGGTGGTATAATAAAATAAACACATGTACACATTGAAGTAGGAACAAACCAAGTAGCATACTACTATTTTGAGCAAGATTGTATATACAAGGTGAATATCCCAAGCTACCATTAAGTAATATACAAACTAGTATGATACAGGAATGGCCTCTAGGGCATATACACTAACAGCTTCACCCCAGGTGCTTCTGCCTCGGGACGGTTCATTAAAAGATCAGTCTGCTGCTGCTGTCCTTCTAGGAGGTTGCAGATCGCCTCAAGCAGAACCGTCTGCTCGTTGATCGGAGCAGGGACGGCAGGTGTGATTGGTAGTGGAGGTGGAGTGTTGTTGAAGTTGGTGCTGGTGTTGTTCGGGGAATCCATAATCTTGAATGAAAAATTAGGTTAGGACAGATTCAAAGTATATGAAATGATGAGATTCAAGAAGTATGAATTGTAAAGAATGTTTTCAGTTGCTGGTTCTTGTGTTATATTACTTAAGTTGTTCACGCAGAACAGAACTGCATGATAGGGTTCCATACAGCTCTGACCTGCATAGGCCGCCAACAAAACTTGTCACGCCCCGCTTCCCGGTGTACGAGGAAAGGGACGTGACGGGGCCGCTACGTATTTACTCTGAAGTAAATACGCTAAGTGTAACTAAGAAATATAAATGAAAATGCACAAGAGACAAAAACAGTAGGTATAACTGAACAACAACTTTATTTATTAATATTCTTTTGTATAATACATGGAGAAGTAAATACATCTGAACGAAAGCAATGCCTAAACAGTGGCATAACAGAAATGAAAAGTACTGAAATAAAATGTGTACATTGAAGCTAGAGCTCTGGGTCGTAAGCAAGCTGATCCAAGTCCTCACTGGTAGGCTTGATCTCCCGTGTGTCCAGATCACCTGACAACATTCCAAAGAAGAAAGAGAAGGAATGCCGTCAGCGAACAATCGCACGGTAAGTCCCAAAGATAAGAGAGAAATAGAATAGACAGAGAGAGAAAGAGAGAGTGTGGCTTTTAAAGTTATATTAAAATGTTGTATTTAGTGATATTAAAATGTTGTATTTAGTGTTAACGCTGTTGTTTGTAGCTTGGTACAGATGGATGCCAGTGTATACGAGAGGAGTCTCTATATGCCAGAGACTAGAGGCAAGTGTAGTATAAGGAACCGTTTATGCCACGGTACAACAGCAACGGAAATACAGGTTAGGTGTCTTAAATCTTACAGTCTCGTGCCACTTCTAACACCTTTCGTACCAATTTACCCCTTAAAAACCCCACGATGTCTTGATTGTATAGTTGTATTGTATTGGAAATTGTATTGTCTTGTATAGGTGGATGATTGGATGACTTGCCGAAACTATGATTTCAGTAAATGGATGTGTTCTCCGCCGAAACACAGAGACACGACCGCGCGGGTCCGTCTTGCCTGAATTTGGGGGCAGATGCTAATTGGTGCTATCCGTCCACCTCTCCGAAGATGCCAAGTTGATTTATAAGACCATGTATCGAAGGTTTAAACGGATGCGGCCGATATAGCAGACTTCGTCAGATTCCCCCTCGTTGAGGGGTTTTTGATTGTGGGGACGCTCTTCCCTGCAGGCGCAAGCCCCTGCAGTTAATTACGCTACCGCATCGCGGTAACCACTTTCTCCTTCTCCAGATGGTCACTTCGTATCGTAGGTGTTTGTTTTGTTTTTGGTTGCCCGTGGATTGTATACGGAGACTAATTTATGTTGTCGCCCGTAGGGCGTGGATTAGTCCAAATCTGTATTTTTTTAGATTTGGGTTTGGGGTTGGGTTTAAGGATGCGTTAGTCTCATTTGAGACTAAGATCAACTTAAACGTTTGTTAAGGATACGTTAGTCTAATTTTAGACTAAGATCAACTTAACGGGATCATTTAGATCCAACAAAAGAGCATTTAGGCTCTATAGTTTAGTTTAGGGACATTGCGGTCCATTGTTAGTTTAAGGACATTACGGTCCAAGGTTAAGGACATCATAGTCCATGGGCTTAAGGACCCCACAGTCCAAGGTTAAGGAAATCATAGTCCATGGGTTTAAGGACCCCACAGTCCGAGGTTAAGGACATCATAGTCCATGGGTTTATGGACCCCACAGCCCGAGGTTAAGTACGTCATAGTCCATGGGTTTAAGGACCCCACAGTCCGAGGTTAAGTACGTCATAGTCCGTGGGTTTAAAGGACTCCACAGTCCGAGGTTAAGGACATCATAGTCCGTGGGTTTAAAGGACCCCACAGTCCGAGGTTAAGGACATCGTAGTCCGTGAGTTTAAAGACCTCACAGTCAAGGTTAAGGACATCATAGTCCGTGAGTTTAAAGACCTCACAGTGAAGGTTAAGGACATCATAGTCCGTGAGTTTAAGGACCCCACAGTCCATAGAATGTCTGGTTGTCGGGACCCGTCACCTCTCTGAAGACGTTGAAGGATTACAACGACAAATATTAGAGGAGTGAAGAGATGTACCCTTAAACCAATTTTGGTTGAGAGATCTACAGCCCAACTTGGGACTAAGATCATAGATTTATGAGCATATGAACTCAATCAATCTGAATTGAGGACTTATGGCCAATTTGGGCTAAGTCCATTCAATTACAATGTTCAACATTTGTTTTTGAGTTATTATATGTTTGTTTGAGTCCAATCCCTTAACAATGCTGGGCATTGGTTTGGTCTCTGACAATGTTTTGTCTTTAGTTGAATGATGTGCATTTGTCATAACTCCAGGCTTATTCAAAGAACAATTTATGTTCTGTCCAAGCGCACATAAAAGCATGTGGCGCACTTGGCACTAGCGCCAGTCGATGAGCGCAGTGCGCTATGGTTAAAGCGCTAATGCGCTTAGCGTTTTGTGCCAGATTGTTAGTTGTATGTATGCCCTAGAGGCCAGTATTGTACAGATGATGTATATTATATTGGATGCTTGGACATATATAGAGATGACTTTCTTGCTCGACATGATAGTATGCTATCTGGTTGCTCTTTATCTTAACATGTACACTAGTCTCTTTATACTTTCTTATAGTTACATGTTGGTAAAGCCCTTAGGATTTGTACTTGACTACCTGGACTATGATGCAGATCATACTAGTGGGGACATGGTAGTCCATAAGTACATCCTTCAAGGTCCCTAGTCGTGGGTGTATCGAGACGGGGCATCGATATACAGAGTAGACTAGCGTATACGCTTCTCGACCCATGTGATGGGCGATGGATGATCCCATATCCATTGGTGTCTTGACATCAGAGATGGTATACGGGTGCTCAGTGGAGACTGGGTACACTGGACGGACTCGCCGAGAACTCCCAGATGGTATTATACCTCACGTCAGATGGCAGTTCTCAGGTGACACTTGTACAGGTTAGTCTGTTGACCCGAGATCGTCATAGAGTCTTGTGTGATTCCCACTGTGCTTTTGATCTCCACCTTACCACGTCCATGAGGGCGTGCAAAACGGTGGTCTTTAGGTACAGTCCCGAGTCACATGGAGGCAATGAGCGATAGGAGGGGTTTCGTCTCTCCCGGTATTGGGGGTAGATGTTGCGCTGTGCTCGATTGGCCGTAACAGGGAAGTCCCTGGCCAGGGCTGATCAGAGATTTGCTGGTAAGTGTTACCAGTAGTTTCTCGACCCGTTACGAGCCTCACATCGGCACGACTTACTCGGGTTATTGGGGTCTGACGTTTACCACCCCTAGACTTGATATGCGACATATCAGACGAAGAGACCGGACTGTACGGTAAGTGTTACTGGTCGGATTCGCAGGAGTGTGAGTGGGCTAGCTCGTCGATCTTCTGATCGCTCAATACCCGGGTGGCCGTTACGTTTAGCAGACCGCTTGCGGCTTGTGGGTGCTTGATATGATCATCATCTGCTACCGGCGTATTGACGAGTCTTTAGAGTCCTACACAGAGGTTTCCTAGCTCAAGCGAAACGAAATAGGAGCGCATATAAGATATGTGCAGGATCGAGAATAATGCGTGTATGTGATACCGCATTTCATTCTCGCGATATATGTTTCGATTGGTTATATTCGATATGACTTAGTTATCGAATCATTGATTCGATAAATCGATACATTAAATACTAGTCGGTTATGTGCGACATGACCGGATCATTGAATCAAATGTTGATTTAATGATTTGATGTATAATTATATATTTGATATATTACTTTGCATTAACTAGTATTAGTTCACTTTAAACGGATTTTTCTCACTTGATGCACATTGTATATGTGATATGCTTTCGTGCACATTTTTGTATCATGTTTGATGATACTTGATCATTTAGTTAAGTGTATAGAATTAATCCATGGTTAATTTGATAATTAGGGTTTTGCATATTCATTTATTTATTTATTTGTTTATTTATTTATTTGAAATGGATTAAGATAAGAATGGTGGCTTTATTTGTTTTATGTTGAAGCTTCATGAAGCTTTGACTTTGCTAACCATTCTTGTCTTCATGCTTAACCCTAACCCACTCAAATGACCATGGTTTATTCTCTACACTTAACCCTAGTTTAAGTTATGATAAGTATTGATTTTCTATTTTCTTTTTAGATAGAACTTATCATAACCATCATCTTCTTCTTCTTCTTCAAGCTTGCTACATCAATGGCAACTTGAGTTTTAGTGAGAGAAATCCAAATCAAAAGTGAACCCACCTCCTATTTCTTCATCCTCTACCTCTTGCCAAGTGGTTTTGGGTGTTTTCTTCACAAGTTTCACTACTTGGTGAAGTCGGAGCTTGAACTAGTGCAACCTCGACGTAGATCGTCTTTGACACGAAACCGACGACCTTGCTCGCCCGTTTTCCGATGAAGCCGACGAATGAGTCGAGGATTCATGATGGACAGCGAGGGCATGACCACGTAGAGCTAAGGAGGTGGAAATCCGGATCTACAAAGGTTGTAGCATCTAACCTATAGTTAAATAGTTAACTAGTTTTCCGTTTCACCTAAACATCTAGTAAACGATCCGTGTTAGGGTTTCTCGGCACCAATAATTTTTGAAATTGGCATGTTCGATGCCTTGTGAGACTTCCTTAGGATGCCTAGGAACCCTACACAGATGTGAAGCGCTAATGCGCTTAGCGCTAAATGAAGAGCGCTGATGCGCTAGATGTAGAGCGCTGATGCGCTATAATTGAAGCGTTGAGGCGCTTGGCGCTGGTGCCATATAATCAGCGCAAAGCGCTTTTAGTAATGCAGCACACACGTGAGGAGCACGTGGCACGCTTAGTGCTGAGCGCTAGTCAATGAGCGTAGTGCGCTGTGTTTGAAGTGCTATGGCACTGCAGCGCTTTGGGCTAGATGAAGAGCACCAAGGCACTTTTAAATTAGGAGCGCTAAGGCTCTTCTTAGATTAGGAGCGCTAGGGCTCTTTTTAGGTTAACTTTGCATTCTGAAGATTATCTTTTCTTTGATAAGAGACTTTGTCTCAAAATTCTATGAACAAAGTTCTTAGTTTATAGGAGATATTTCAGTCTCTTTTTGATGAAACGCTTTGCCTTTATGGATCTGTGATCCTAAGAGAATTGAATAATTCTCCCCCCTTTATAATGAGATTTTCATAATCTCTTTTGTGAAAGACAATTTGTTTTATAGATCTATGATATGTGAAAGAAGTAAATACTTCTTTTTATATTGAGATGATTTCGTCTTTCTATTCTTTCTTTCTTTTTTACCTTGAAAAGAATTGTCTTCTTTTGCCGAGAGCTTCTTCTTCTTCCTGAGATTTTATCCAAGTTTAGGGGGGGTTCCTCTTCCTTTTTCTTGAAGTCTAGGGGCTTTTATATAGGGCAAGCTGATTTGTTCAATCGGTTAAAGAGATTTATTCTCTAATTGATTTGGAAATTTCCTCACCTTCGGATCTTTGATCCAAGGGCTTCTGATTTACAGAAGATAATCTTCTTGTTTTAACAAGATTAAGAAATGTTTCCCCCTTACAGAATTTGTTCTGTATTTTAGTGATTTTTAATCACCATTGGATTATTGATCCAACGGTGTTCCAAATTCAGGGCACAATCTTTTCTGTTTGGAAAGATTCAACAGAATTTCATTCTTGTTAATTGATGATTTAATCATATCCGTTGGATATTTGATCCAATGGCGAGGGACAATTAGTTCCAGCGTTAGCGCTTATGCGCTCTGCCCATGGTGCGCTACTTGGAGCGCAGCGCATCTAGCGCTAGCACCTATGCGCTTTGCACGGGGTGCGCTAGTTGTAGCGCAGCGCTTTTATAAAAGTGCAGCTTTAATTCAAATTTTGAATTCTGAACAGAGTTTTGCTCTAATTGGGGAAACAAATGCCCTCCCACCGTTGCGCTCACGGGGCCCACACGTGGGTGCAGCGGTGGCAGCATCTCCACTCTTGGATCAACCGAGGAATTGAAACGGCGCTTAGTCCCTATAAATAGGACCTTTGGTCCTCGAGATGACTTCTGTTCATCTTCAATCCTTCTTGAAAATTTATTTTCTCCTTCAGAGCGCAGCTCTTCCTCTTAAGAATTTTCTTAAGGATAGAACTCTGTCAGATTTTTAGGTAAAGGATTAAATCTTTTTGAAACATCTTTTAGGGTTTTACCCATTAACAGAGTCTTACTCTTCATAGATCTTTGATCTAAACAAAATCCTTTTTAGGGTTTTATTAATAGAGCTTTGCTCTTTTGGAATCACAAATCTAAAAGGATCTTGCTTATGATTTCTTAATCCATTAATGGAGCTTTTCTCCTTTCAAATCATATAGAAGAACTCTTAAGAGTTTGTTTATGGATCTTGAAGATCAAATTGAAATTTTATTTTTGATGGATTATTCCATCATCTTCTCAAAGCAAGGCACTTAGGATTTTCTTGAGGAATTTTATTCCTTCATCATTAGACTTTGACAGATGTCTGTCTAGTGAAGAGCGCTGCTCTCAATGGGAGTTTTACTCCTCTGCCCGAGAGATTTCTCATTTAATGAGAATCTCTTGAGGATTTCCTCATTTAATGACAGCCTCATCCAATGATGAGGCTGTTTTATTAATGATGAACTGTCATCTAGATTTTGTGGGTCCCCTTTGGTCCCTTTTGACTGCATTGCAGTGTGGTACGGATTTATAGTACCTTGTAATAGAATTTAATTTATAGCATTGGCGGATGAAAATTCGTTCTTTTCTGCGCAGGTACTATGTCTTTCGACACCTTCTTCCCGTTCATTCGCTCAGAAGGCGGATTCCCTGAAGCACCCGTAGACCGAGAGGTTTTTGCGCTGATCAAAGACCATGACCGAGAGCACAAGAGTCTTCATCTATAGGGTAAATGGTACAATCAAATTATCATGGGCCGACGGAGCCTTGATAATCCTTTCGGAGCCTTTCCTGTGCGACACCCTCGGAGCCTATTTCGGCGATCGCTTATACAGATGCACCTCCGATAAATTATGCTATGGAGGAGGTCAACTGGACTTCAGAGGGTCTCCTTCGGCCTTCTATTGCCGCAGTACCCGTGCAGCCGCCGGTGACTTTGGACATCGTAGGGCGGCGCATATGTCAGGACGAGTCGCGCCCTTGGGGACAGCCATACAATGTAGGACTAACTCCCCGTCACCCAGCCGGGTATTTGCAGTAGGCTCGATATATTTTATCGGCGAAGAAATCACAGTTGCTGAAGCTCGGATTGTATCCCTCCGTTTACGCTTCTTTGTTTCAATATTCCACACCTCCTACATGGTGGGTCAGGGCATTTCTGGAGCAGTGGAACATTCCGACCCACACCTTCCTCCTATCAGATCGAGAAGTCTCCATTTCTTTGGAGGAATTTGCAGAGGTCTCGGGTTTACCCGTTAGGGGAGAACATTATGAGGAATTGCTTCCCTCGGATGAGTATGTTTTCGCCACCAAATCATTGGTAATGGATCTTACTCCCGAGAACGCTATTCAACACCAATTTCCGAGTTTGATAAAGATGTTGAATATCTATGAGAACCTCTCTCTTGCATCCGAAGGTCGTGGAGTTAATTTTACGGCTTTTATCGCTGATTTTCTTCGCCCAGAAGTATTGAAGGAAGAAGCCGAGAAATTCGCCAGTCTTGACGACCCCTTCGGCTTAGGTTTGGGCAACCTGCCGGCGGCGGAGGCGGATCAGAAGAGCTTTTTTCTACCCGACACCTCGGTCATCCCTTTTGCAGAGCTGGCGGCTCCTGGGATTGACAAAGAAATGTTCTTTTTAGGGTTTCTTGGGTTATGGATGAGTTGGTTTGCGCTTCCCATACACCCTCACCATATGAGGCCGCCCGTCTTCTATCATGCACATCGAATGGTTTCTGGGATACAAGTGGCTGTAGGGATCGCTGGGTTAGCCCATGTGTATCATGGCCTCAGCTTGGCAGCGGATACCACTAAGCCAGGGGTGCAGTCGGTAAATTTCCCGATGTATTATTTTACGTCATGGCTCGAGTTGCACGTGCTAGGTGTCTTTGGCATCCACAAGAGGCCGGGTTTTTATGACAGGTGCAGGTTCCCTCGAATCATGCGACTGGTCGGCGCCTCTATTGTGACTCCAACACAACGGGAAGTTAGAGGCTTGCTTCTTCGCCCGCGCACGGTTGGAGCTGGCATGTCCTTTACTGATAAAGTCTTGATCGTCGACCAAGAATCGGGGAAGACGGTGCTGCCCTTGCAGGACATATTTAAACATGGGGTCTCCGTCTTGAAAGCTCGGGAGATTCTTCATCTGTACTCTATCCGGCCGAGATTTCTCGTATTCAAGATGAATGACTCGGCTTTATTTATGAGGTATAACCCGCATCGCTTCACCCAGCAGTTAATCTACAATCAAGGCGTCCCACTCGAGGCTTTCTTGGCAGAACCGGCTGCCACTGAAGAGGGTACTCGGAGCACACTGCATCATTTTATGCGCCTGAACACAGGGTCTAACTTCTTCATCAGCGAACCGAGTTGTGTTCCGCAAGCTCTGAATGTGTATGTGGCGTGGTACCAACATTCGATGGGTGCCATAATTAGGGAGGAAAAGCGATTGCTGCTTGATCGCAAGGGCGCAGTGCCGGCTGGTGATCGAAATATTCCTCTGAAGCGACGGAACATTGTTCATCCTCCCTTGAGAGAGGTCACTGCAGTTGAGCCCCCACACGTGGTAAGTCCTACGCACGGGTTGCCCCCATCCAGCGCGCCTAAAAAAGAGGTGGCTGCCGCGTCCCCCGAGTCGGACGTAGGAAAAGAAATTGGGACTCGTCGTCCAAAGGCGCCTATTAAACGCAAACTCGTGTTATCGGTCACCGGCGCTCGTCCTCAGAAGAAAAAGAAACAAGTACTTTCTTTGGACGCCATATTAGGGTCGACGTCCCTTGCTTCGTCTAGCGAAGGCTTGAGCGAATATGTGACCAATGAGGGTTTATTCGGGACTCTCGATGATACCGATTTGGAGGCTGCCATCGAAGCTTCCAAATAGTCAGCCATCCTCGAAAAAGAACTGGCTGCCCTTGCGCAGTCAGGTATACTTCACTCTTATCTCTCTGCTATTCATTTTTTTATCATGCTTTGATTGGTGCATGCTGTTTTAACAGGTGCCTCCACAGAAGAAGCTATTGCTGCTTCGCTTAAAACCTTCGGAGAGGAGGAAAGGCTTCACGCCTCATTGTCAACAGAGGCTTCGCTTGAACGACCGATGACAGATACCGTAACAGTTCCGGAGGTAACACCTAGCTCTGATGATACTATCCCCTTGGCGGAGGTCCTGAAGAAGTCTTCCATCCCTGTCAAAACCGAGAAGCAACTTAACAAGCAGACGGCAAGGGGAAGGAAGCGATATTCTACAGTCACTAGCTCTAGGCCAAAGCGGGGGAAGAAGACCGTTACTAGTCCGCCGGAAGACAGTCTTCTTTTTCCTTGTTCATCTGCCGAGGAAGCCGCCCAATTGGCTGAAGCCATAAGACGCTCACAGGATGAATCCGAGAATGTAAGGATCTCGAAGAGGCCTTATCCTGCCGTCATCTTTTACGAAGACCTTCCATCAATACGGCGGATATTTATAGGTCCTTTGGAAGAGGGAGGCAAGAGAGCTCTTAAACAGCCTATCTTGGCCGATGCTGAAGACGCGCTTTCGTTGTGGACTGGTGGCCACGAGTCTACCCTTGAACCTCGGCGAGCATCCCTCCTGAGGAAGGAGCGTCGGCTTGAACAAGCCATACTAGAAGCTCCTTTGCGCATTGGTACACTTATGAATCCTTTTGTAGTATTTTGCACTACATATATATATATATATATATATATATATATATATACATATCCTTATCCTCGTGCAAACTTTGCAGGGACTTCGCTGATGGCAGAGGATTTGAGTCCGAGTCGCGCCTTGAATATGGACTCTGCAAATATCCCCGATGAGACACTAATCAATATGGAGGGGGTCGATGCAATTGTTGTTCCTGCAATAGAGCTTCCCTCGGTGATTCCTTCTCCCCAAGTGCTTGCTCCCCCGGCAGAGGCATCTTCATTGGACGCCGATTCAATGGATCTCTCTAGGGATGACCCGGCGACTGCGGGAAAGGTAGTCGAAGCCACCATCCTTTCATTGGAGCCTATAGCAATGGCTACTGCCCCTCCACCGAAGGTTATCACACCGGCCCACATCCCTGATGATGTGCCTAGGGGCACGGAGGAAGCCGCCGAATCTACTATCCCTCCAACCCAGAGTGGGAGGAGCATCGAAGGTATTGTTCTATCTTTTATTTTAACGATCTCTTCACTATCTGAACTTTCCTGTCTTTTTCAGAGCTACGGGGATTGGCGGCGTCCATCGTGGACTTGTCCTCCAGGAAGTCTTTCCAGCGTCTGCTAGAGATGGCCGCTCCGCAGGCGATATCCCCTCAACGCATCGTCCTCTCTTCCGAGAAAGGTTAGCGTTATTTGCCTTCTCCTCACGGCATTATTATTATTTCATATAATGACACTGATGTCTTTTATAGTTCTGGAAGCTGATGACCAAGTCGAGATTCTTGACGGGCTTAGGGAGCCTTCAGACCCTTCTTGCATGACCGTGGGTAAGTAAAGTTTCAATGTTGTTCCATTTGCTCTTTACTTGTGAATCTCGCTGACCGTTTTCTATGAATCTTAACAGCTTTTCCAGTTCTTACCACGATGGAATCCTGCATCGTGATGCCGCCCGGCCCCTATGCTCTACGTGCCTCGGAACGGATGGCAAAGCTAAGCCTTCACTCCTTGTCAGCTCTGATTGAAGACCTTCATGCTGGCAGTCTGATCACGGCCGAAGCATTTCCCGCTGAAGCCAACGGTTCTCTTCCCTTCCTTGCTACTTACCATAGTGAAACATTGGTGCAAGTTTGGGTTGAGTTCTGTCATCGGTGGAGGCTTGCTTGCATATCCTTGAATGCACACGTCTTCCCTCAGAGGTTGTAGCTGCAAAGGCGAGCTTGCGGGGGCTGATTGAACGATGCGCCTCAAATATGCTGTCATGCGAGAAGAGGCTCAGCCGCAAGTTTTCGGAAAGGGAGCTGGCTTCCAAAGCACTGAGGGAACTTCAAGCTAATCTTACGGCCAAGACCACTCGAGCATATGATCTTTGGCGAGGGCTTCAAGAAGCTATCAAGGAGGTGGTAGCCATTGATAAAGCCGTCATTTTCACTCGTGAAATGGTCAAAGCTCATAAGGTTACCGAAAAGGAGCTCGAAAGCCGGCTTGCCTCATATCAGGACCAACAGGCTCAAGCAGAGGCCCGTCTCTTAACGATAATGAATCATGAGGCTGAGGCCCAGTGGAGAATGGATGAATTGGAAAATCTATTGAATCGTCCTCCGGTCTGAAGAATTGTATATATATTTTTTATTCTTCTTTTGTACATACTCCTGAATGAGAGTATTTTTGATTCTTTCATAAATTGTTGTATTCATTTTGATTCATGAATAAAAGACATATTTTGCTTTATGATGGTGTGTCCCTTTTAGTAAATGAATTTTGTGGATAATCTATTTTGATCTCCTTGTAGGATAGCGATGGCTTAGGAGTCAGGTTAAGATCTGCCTCCTAAGGCTTTTCAACTTTATGAGCCGTGAGGGTCTCATAAAATTTTTTCTCCATACAGGTCGAGAGGATCCCGTAGGTGTAATTTCTTCTTAAGAATCGTGTGGATTCCTAAGTGTGTTTTCTCTTGAGAGTCGTAAGGATCTC